>VZRS01010117.1:0-35801 GCA_013398055.1 Ifrita kowaldi | reverse complement strand
TTTTTTTTTTTTTTTTTATCTTAATGGTAAAATTCTTCAGATGTAATTTTCAACTTGTCAGACTGGAACAAAAAAGCAGTGACTTAATTAGTTTTGGATCTGATAAGAAAATGGCATGGTTCCAGATTATTGTGTCCCACGTCTGTCCTGTGACAAAGGTGCATCTGGAAAGAATTGCCACAGATACAGACTAATGGAAAAGAATCCTTACCATGCCATCAGCATCACAGAATGCTTCTTCCCGTCTTCAGATGTTTTCATACTTGAACAATGCCACTGATAAAGCAATGTGAATTTGATAATTTTCAACAGAAAAAGTTAAATTAAGTAAATGACACCATAGTAAATTGTGGCACTGACTACTGAAGCTGTATTTGATTTTTATCTTATATAACTTATGATTAAATGTGGAAGAAAAAAGAAGTTTTACAAACACTTTAAATCCCACTGTGAGTTCATTAGTCAAATGAGAAAGCAGTTGTAATTTTTAATAGGAATTTTTATATACCATCGTAGGCCTGGAGCTGTAAACTTTAAATCCTTAATTTAAGTAACTTAATGGCTGCTGTAGCCATTAGCCTGGCGTATAATCTCAGATAAATACTAAGGTAATTTGTTTGCCTCCCAGCATTTCTGAAGTAAAGAGTGTACAGTATCACAGAAAAAGTGAGCTATATGTTGCAAAAGAAACAGTTTTTACTGCTTTACAATGATTTCTTCAATTTATTTTCTTACTAGGAATAAATGGTTTATCTGAAAAACAGAAAGTTAAATTATCCCATGTATGAAAGTCTTTTCACACGCAGACAAAACAAGGATAAAGTCGTGTGAAAATCATTATTTTCTTATACATGCTGTATGTATGATGAGTACACTGAGGTTCTGCAGCCTGTATTTTTTTTTAAAGAAAGAGCAGGTAATCAGAACAGTTCCTTCTGGCCTTATGATGAGTAAAGGTATTTGTGCATGTGTGTTCAGTGGATAGAAATTAAGATAGATTAGATAATATTTATTTACTTCTTTATTCACTCATATTTAGAACAGCTATAAAATGAACACCCTTCCAGGCCCAGAACACATTTGCAGTTAACATATTCCCATTGCTGTGTTGAATGAATTTGTCTTTCCTCACACAGATTTGGTATCACACCATCTCCCTGATTTCCTGTTTTGCAAAGTTATATTTCTTTACATCTTGAAATTTTAATGTTAATTGTTAAATTCCTACAATGACAGAAATATCACTTGTTTTACTTTCTGTGTATATTTGCCTTTTAGTAATATTGTCTTGCATCATTTTATGATATAAAGTCTCATATATTTGTGACAGTTAAATTGAGTACATTTTCCTTGTAAAATGTCAGTGATGCTCTAGAGATGGTGAAGATCAGTTTAATTTAAAACAAAAGTGAATACTTGTGATTTTTTTAGTTCTATGAAAGAACAAACAGGTGCATGCATTTTAAGCAATTAAATATCTTGCATTTCACTTGGATGACACTAGATGGCCTTCCAAATTATTTTTTTTTTGGGGTGGCTGTTCTATACCGTGATATATGGAGTAGTATGGCACACATAAACTTCAGACCCAGAGTATTGCCTGCTGACCTGCATTTTGCTCCTTATTAATCATGCTTGGGTACATAACTCTTTTAAACTAGTTTTCAGAATACCACAGAACTACACTGCACTTTTGGTTGCCTTCCATAGTAGTCTTTTATTGGTGTAGATGGCAGGGTTTTTTCCTTTCAATTTTGAGACAGGGCGAGTAAACAAATATTAGTGATTAATCTGTGGTGGTTAGAGAGGGAAGAATTTTAATAAAATTAATCCAATTAAAAACATATAATTTTGATATTGTGAATTGTATTGACCAAAAATGGGGTTTTGTCAGGATTTTTCTGAGCATGAATTATTTATTGCCAAAATAACATTTCAGAACTAAAGGCACATGAAAATTAATCTTCCATTTCCAGACACAATTGTTGTTAATTGTTTCGGTGATGAAAAACCCCAATTGTTCCAATTTAGTTCAACCCAAAGTGCATCCCCACTCCCTCCAGGTCGGACAAAATCAATTTCACAATTAAAACTGATATGTGTATAAAAATCACACTGAAACTACCTGATCAATAAGGTGAAGGTACTATTAAACTGGAACAGACAAGCTTCACCTAAACTAAAGGAATAAATTTGCCGAGAGTGTTATCAACTTTTCAGTGCAACAAGTAACATGTTTTACTTTGTTAATTTGAATCCCTATGTTTACAAATTACCAAATGAGGCTTGCAGTTTATTCAGACTCATTTGTTACTGTGATTGTCTTGTCAGCATGCTTGTAGGACATTTTATGCTCATCTTCCCATTGTAGACTCTAATCCTATAATAATTTTTCTTGTGGAGAACAACTTCTGCTCAGTGCAGTATGCTTCTTATTGAGGATGTGGGCCAACTGCCACTGACGAAAGTGGAAATATTCCCACTGACTCGAGTTGAAATTCAAGCCCATGGGAAGCTAATCAGCACAGGAAATATACACATACTTATCCCATTACTGTGTATTTGTGTCTAAGTAAACAGAGTACCACCAAACTTGCAAATTAAGCTGCCTCCAGAAGTTTTCCTACTTCTCATATATTGCCAGTGTAGATTGACAGCACATATAAGTAAATCAGTGGTGACATCAGACATGTGCAGTCAGTCTATGAAGCTCCACACTTAATTTGGCCCCATGCTGTTTGCCTTTTCATGTGAACTAACATGACTGATGGCCTCATGGGTAGCAATTTGTGCTAGGCTACCATGTCTGGGTTCTATCTGAAACAAGGAGTTTAAACATTCAAGTTGCACAAGAATAGCAAGAAGATGACTGAGACAGGGAAGCAACTATTCATGTGTTACTTCTGGTTTTATTATTCATTTTCTTTCTTTCATTTTATAAAATTTATGAAACATAAAGTGATAGTAGATTAAGTCCCAGTCTCAGGTAATGTGTAGATAGGAGTGTGAGATGATGCAATATTTTGCCAGCCTTGTGACTCCTGGGAGTTTCCAGTGGCAGCTATCAAATTCAAAGTGGCGGTCTGATGAATTTCCAATGGACTGTGATGCTGAAGAGACATGGTCATGTGAGGAGCCAGCTGTGTTGTTTTTATTACCACTTCATAGCTCTATAATTTGGTAAAGACTGGATTGTTCTGGTTGAGGTAAGCATAAGGCTGTAGGAAGACCAGATGCTCATTTAGCCAAAAAGGTGCCTTGAAGTCGTAACCTTTTGTAATCTTTTGGGGTTTTTTTCCACTGAACTAGGTAATACTTTTGTATGAGCTATATCTGAACTGGAAAAGTAAACAAGACCAGGCACAAATTTGATAATTAGCACATGATTGACACTATGATTTATCTATTAGTGTGCTGTTCTTGCTCAGGATGGGCCACCTTCTCTGTGGCTGAGGAGAGAAAGGAGAACAGCATCAGAGCTCAAGCTACGCTGTGCTTTTTGCCTACGGGCCAAACAGTGAGCCCTAGACCATTTTATTTAGTAACAGACTGCATGAGGGGCACAGAAAAGATCCAGATTCTCTCATTCATTTAATTAACACCTAGCATGAATTCTTATGTGATACTTTCAGAAACTGTAACTTAAGTTGGCTGTTTCTGCCAACATATTTTCAACGGCTTGCACTTGACAAATAAGTAAAAGCTATCTAAAGACATCTGGTTATTGTCTCATAGTCCTGAAGAAAAATTGCAGATGGCTATAAGATAGTCTAAATCAAGATGATACTGGAAGTACCTTTCGTCTCATAACAGAACAGTGAAGTATTGCAAAGAGTACATCTATCTATTTATACAATAAAATTATTATTTTTAAAAATAATATTATAGCGAGAGCTGAAGTGCTTTCTTGATGTTGCAAGTACATATAATGTGGCATAAAGTGGCAGCTATCTCCCAAGAATGAGTTCTGGTCGGAGCTTAAGACTAATCAAGTTAATTTCTAAGCCCTTCTCTTTTTCCCAGCCTTAATTGATAGATAAATTGTGACAGCACTGGCTGCAAATAATGGCTACACTGTATGGCAAATAAACTTTGCTACACTGTATTTCAGTTCCATGAGGAAAAGGCTAAGGACCTCTTCATTACACTGCCCCTTTCAGAACAAGCTCTTAGTTCAAACATTGGTGCTTTTTTTTGAAGAGCTTTGATTTTGAAGCATGCCACGCTATGGACATGTTGTAAACAAAGATTGAGTAAAATATCCAACATTATAAGTGTTACCCAAAATAGCACCCAGATAAATAAAGATCAGGTTTCAATTCCTGCAATTAAGAGAACATGGATTGTGTGGAGATTGCATTGGGACCAGATGACTTCTCAGTTACCATCTCTGTGACTCTTCTTCTGAATCACTGTCACTGCTAGTCTATCTATTATGATTTATTTTATTTAAAACCCAAGGCTTTTGGAACAACAGTTTGTTTATATTTTCATAGTGTCTGATGTAAAAGGTTTGTGGTCTATGACTAAGAAATGAACTAAAGAGCTATTAAAATAATAGTCCATCATCTACATCATAAGTTTCATCAAATTTGTTGCTTGCCTTACTCAAATACAGAACCAGTGGTGAATTCTTATAATGGTTATACAGTATTTGTGCTGTATTTCTGATTGTCATAGATATGAGTAGTAATATTTTATAAATTCAATATTTCTCAGCAGCATAACCAGAAGTTCAAAAGTGAACAACAAGGGAAATTATTAAATTCCAGAGTTGAAGAACTGCTGCAGAGGACAGAGGCTGACACTGCAATGCTTGAATAAATATTGCCCAGATCTTGGTATTGAATATCCTGTTTAGTCCACCAGCCATGTCAGAATTCATCCCTGGCCTGGTTCTGTCTTCCTGCAGTGGGAGGAGCAGGAACCAAGAGGTCAGTTCTCTCTTTTGCTTTGTATTCCTTTCAGTAGAGGTTTTTATAACAAAGGTGTCTTGGTTTGTGTGACTGTTTACATGCTCTCCTCAGCAGCCTTGGATGGTTAAGTGCTTTTACATAGAGGAATATATCAACCACCAGCATGGGAATTCTTTAGATACACTTGAAGCAAGATAATGATTATCATAATGCTGTATCCAGCTGGACCATGCAGAGTAGCACTACCCTAAAATAGTGGTCTGAAGTAATGGAAGCACCCATTCTCTCCCATCATACTGCACCTTTCGTGTGTTGCCAGCATGTCCTTACGAACAGTGGTTATGCTTATATTAGCAACCAGAGACCTTGGCACCAGGAAGGACAGCAGCAAGTTGGTGAATGGAGCTGTATTTATCAGCCATAACCAAAAGATGCAGGAGACCTTTCCTTTCTGCAGTGAGGCTACTTGTTGCTTCTTGTTGGGCAACTAAAAGCAGTAGGACTGTGTCTTTCACAAGCTGTTCCTCAGTGCCTGGCATGTCATGTGCCATATCAGTGTGAGGAAGCCTGCTAACAATTGAGCAGTATGGATGATGGCAAAAAAAGGCTCAAATCTATGCACTGTTCACTGTACTGTGGATGTCCTAGACATCAACATCAAACTCCCTTGAATTAGAGACATGGAGCTGCTGGCAGAGCCCTGTCGGGAAGAGGCCATATGCTCATGCTTGCTAGCCTCTGTGTATTATGCCAGCGTCCTGCCCAGGAAGCTGAGCTGGACAGCTGACACAGAAATGTAGTTTGCAGGCGTAAAAAATGGGAAGTTTGCTGTGTTCTGCTGGCTTTGCAATTAAATGGGGTTTTATCACTGCCAAGCAGAGTCTTAGCAACAATGTAGTGTCTTCTTCAGCCCAAACACTAAACTCTACCATGGGAAAGTCTCAGTACATTGAATTAAACCTGTGGTGAACGGTATAATAAACAACAATTGAAAAGAATTAAAATATATCCACTGGTACAGTGTAGCTTTAACAAAGAAGATATTTTTTTATATGACTAAAGTTATTAACTTCTAATTACAACCTCTGAATAGATTTGAAAAGAATCAAACTTCAGTGTATTTTTTAAATAACTAAAAGAGCAGTCACAAAGGGAAGAAAATTGACAGATGGAACCTAAGCTATAACATCAAAATGATCACTAAGTCTGTTACTACTTTCAGTACATCCATTTGAGTGTTCAAGATGTTGATTCAGGTATTAAGCACATTGGGTACTTAGCATCCCCTTAACATAAGTAAAATGCGACTAATAGTTTGAAAATCTTATATTTCTATGTCATTTCACGTAAATGTACACACATATCTTAGGTCTTACATCCTCATCACTGTTTCTTGCAGATATGTCACTTGTATTTGATTAATTTATATTAAAATGTAGCAATTTCTTATTGAATCTGTTTCTGAGTTCTCCATTACTTGTGTCTATATATTTATTTTTCTTTTTGCTTTAGAGAACAGCCATTTGTCTGCAGTTTGGATGTTACCCTGAGCCGTTCCCTCTGTGTTTCAAAGATATTGTACCTGACACTCACTCAATCCTATTTATTATCTTTTAGCAAAAAATGAACTCGAAACAATGAAGCAAAGTTTTTCATTGTCAACACCCTCTTGGTTATGGCAGAGCACAGCAGTCCTGGCTGTAGCACCATCCTAAAATGATTTAGAATCTCTAATCATGTTAGCATGAGTGTCCCTTTACCACTAAGGAAAAAATCCTGGTAAAAAATGGCATAGAAAAGTCTGTGTCCACACTGTCAAAACCTCTTAGGTCCAAAGCAGGTTGCTCGCATCCAGCCTATCTTTTGAGAACGGTCCCTGTCTGGGGATATCCCTGGCCTGAACTATCAAACTGTGTCCAAGAACTGTTTGGGTGTGCACATATCAGCATGGGCCAAAATTCTGGTAGCAGCAGTTTAACAGCAAAGAAAATGAGTGACTAGGAGGGAT
This sequence comes from Ifrita kowaldi, assembly GCA_013398055.1. NCBI lineage: Eukaryota > Metazoa > Chordata > Aves > Passeriformes > Cinclosomatidae > Ifrita > Ifrita kowaldi. The sequence goes on along the minus strand of VZRS01010117.1, from coordinate 28,877 downwards.
CTCCAACACTGTTTAATTTCTCGGTATGGATGTAACCAGAAGCTATCATTCCTTTCCACGTGGTCATGCAACCACAGCAAACAGGGTGTCAGTAGTTTTATCATGTTAAAATGTGGTAAAAATTCTGACAGGTAATCTTTTGTCTCCTTATGCAACAGAAAAGATGTGGCATCTTACACACACACAAGTAGTCATATGGGCTGAAATGCATTCATAGATGGGGTTCTTTTATCATCACATCTCTGTGCTCTGGAAAACACAATGCTCTAACTGTCATTCTTCTTTATAGGCATTGCCAATACACACTGTAATTTTTGATGCCTTGTTAAAAACTCTATTTTCTGCTACGTGAAGGATCTGTATTTCATAAAGATCTGTTTTCTCATTTTCTGCATGCTATCTGATGCTTTATTTCAAGAATATTTAATTTTTTATAATGTTCTGTCTGAAATACCTGTACTTTACTGGATTCTTTTGTTTCTGAAACACTCAGCTGAGATTGTATTTGTTTGTTTTATTTTCTTAGTCGATACTGGCAATCTCTGATCTTTCAGCCTTTTGTAAATTTAATAAGTATATTACTGTATATTTGATTAAAGTGCCACTTTACCATAAGTGTATTTAGAAAAGTTCAGGGAGAAATGCCTCTCTGCTACCTAGACTGAAATTCCTTCTACTTTGATTTCCTTGAAAAATGTTCTTTAGTACAAACTGCAAAATTTTTAGGTAAGTACATCTCTTGGAGAGTGCTGATCACTGTAGTTCTCCTTGCTGGCTCTCCAAAATGTGACAGAACTCACCAGCCCTGGCACTAACAGCATGCTAACATGATTAGAGACTCTATATCATTTTCGCATGGTGTTAAAGTCAGAACTGCTGTGCTCTGCCATACCAAGAGGGTTTTAAATTAATGACATTAGGAGACAGAAAATTCATTGCATCTCTTGAGGTTTTGCTCCATTCCTTAACCACCTTCATTGCTAAAAGATGCATCTTGTTTCTAATTTAAATTAATCTGCTTTGACTTTCAGTCATTACCATTTTTTACTTTGCTCAAGTATTTCAGGGTCTGAAATTCTTCCTGTACTTCAATGCTGTAATCAGATCTTCTTTCAGTGTTTTTCTTTTTTGTTTCCTTGCTTGTTTTCTAATTATGCACAGTAACAATTAATGTTAACAATGCACAAAAATAATAAGTAATTTAATAATTCCATTTTTATAAGGTATCTTTTTAAAATAATTTTGAACCCATTTGTGAGATATTTCTAAAATCTTTTATGCATGAACACTTGAAAGATTTAGAGATATAGTAGGACAAAAAATGATTTATTTTATTATCTATTTTCTTGTTTATAGATAGATTAAATCTATTTTAGAGGAAACAACTATTTTGGGGACGAGTACAGTACTTATCATCAGTAGTCAAGATCAGATTATCTGCAGAAAAATCTCTTCTATTTTACATACTTGATTTGGAGTCATACTTCTGTGTCTAGGACTGGATGGCCTTTAGACTAGAGCATTGAATAAGTTTGCATGTAAAATTGCTTATTTGCTGTCAAGAATATACATCATAGTATCTGTAGAATTGGAGGTGGTCTGTATGAGTGGAAAAAAATATAGTATGTGCATATGTGTTTACATTTAAGAAAACAAAAAGTGAATACTGATTTCCTAGCCACAGACTTGGCAATATAACCTTAATAATACAGAATATTTTAGAACAGTTACAAAAGTGAAGAAGAGCTTGAGATGAGGAAGTAAATAAAAATGGGGTAAGATACAACATGGTTTAACAAATACAGAATGAGTGAGGCTAATGTGATACTTTCCTAAGAGGAGATAACTGATTTTCCAGACAAGTGAACTGCAGCAGATCTCATCTATCTAGAATACAATGCAGCCTTTGAATGTAGTGCCTCACAAGAGGTTATCAGTTCAACAGCAGTTCTATGTGTGTACATACCTGGATAAAAAAAGACTATGTTGGATGAAGTAGAAAGGGAAACATGTTGGAAGGAAGTCATTACATAGAAATTTCTCAAAGATCCATCTTCAGACCATTTTGTTTAATATTGTCATAAATAAAGTGGGCAGAACTAGACACATGCTAGAGAAATTACTAAGGTCACAAAATAACTTTAAAAAAAGCAGGAAGATAATATAATTTGGTAGGAAAACTGAATGACCACAAGAACTGAGAGCAATAGCTTTATTAGGAAAGAGTTTTAATAGTCAGGGAATGTAGTCACGAGTAAGGGACAGAAAGTTGTTATGGTAATGGCTCTTTTGCTATACAAGACAGAATAAAAAATATGGACAAAAGTGGACATGAAAAGAACAAATGCTACTTGAGCAGATTTTGAGCAAAGCATTTCTAGTGGTCTCATAAGACCTCTGAGTCTTGGTGTTCAAGACTGAGAAAGATACATTTACAAAACTAGGAACAGGTGGAAAGAAAGACTGTCAAATGCCAGGAAACTTTTCCTTGAGGAGAGGCTAGAAAGGAGGCTTGCTTGCTTAGTCTTGCAAAATGGAGATTGAAAAAGGTGTGATTAATCACCAGTGGGCAGAAGGGAGAAGATGTATTTGAGTTAAATTAGTGTTGGCACAAGGACATAAATTAATTTAAATGTGAAATTAAGAGAAACCTGGGGTTTTCATGGTCTGTGAATACTGTGAAAATTTGGAAGTCTTCTAGAAGAAAGAAGGAAAAATCTTGTTTTGTTTTAGTGGAACTGTAACAATTTATAAAAAAGACTGTGTTGTAGGTTGTCTTCATTAACAGACGCCTAGAGCTGATGACCCAGGGGGTATTTTGAGCATGGTGTCATGTTTATCACCTTCCATTTTGGTGCTTATTGACCTCATTTGCAGAAGAGCACAACATCCAACAGGCTTTGCAGCCTAGTCTCTGGGGAAGTGCTGCAACTCTGATGATGACTGTTAAAATTGGGCTCAAAGCTGGTGACCCAGGCTCACACAGGAGGCATGCTGCAGAGCTAGGTTTTAAATGCAAACTTTCAAAGTCCTAGATACATGTCTTAAGCACACAAATATCCTTTTGCTTACATATTTGCACTTATGTTTCTTAATAAGTCTTAATTTATCTGTCATAGATATTTTCTGGCAGTAATCTAAGTGGAAGATAAGAGAGTATGTGTTTTGTCTGCTCTTGAGCTGTAATGAAATTCACAGTACAGATACTACACAAAATTTTTACCTGGTTAAGACAAACAAGGAATTAATTCACCACTTACAGTGGGCAGACCGGTGTTCAGCCATCTCCAAGAGAGCAGGGCTCCATCACATGTGACAGTGACTTGGGAAGACCAACACCGCCACTCTGAACGTCTTCTCTTCCTCCTTTTCCCAGTTTTATGTGCTGAGAGTGATGCCATATGGCATGGAATATTCCTTGGGTCAGCTGGAGTCAGTTGTCCCAGCTGTGTCCCCTCCCAACTCCTTGTGCATCCCCAGTCTCCTCACTGTTCAGGCAGTACAAGAAGCAGAAAAGGCCTTGATGCTGTGTAAGTGCTGCTCAGCAGTAACAAAATCATCTCTGAATTACAGACACTGTTTTTCAGCACTACTCCAAAACACAGCCTCATACCAGCCACTGTGAAGAAAATTAACTCTACCCCAACAAAAACTGGCACAGCACATGAATATCTATTTCTCTTTTATAACATTAACTTCAAAATACCTTGAAGAAGGGTGACTTCATTACTTTCAAACCCCTTATCTCCTTGAGGCTTGGAAAATTCGGAGAAATATGCTGCATATTATTATTATTAGTTGTAGTACTCTATAGGATTTTTATGATACATACGCAAATTATCTTTTTTCTTTTGTTGAAAAGTAGAGAATATTTCTAGTAGGACCTGCGTTGCTTCAGCAAGCAGGTTTGAGGGAAAACTATTTTTTTGTGGAAATCTCTTCTAGAGAAATGTCTTTCCACTTTATGCGGTGCAAATCTGTTCTGGTGTAAAGCTGGGAATTGACAACTCACGATATTTTTGAAAATATTTTACAGTAGTATACTGAGTACCTAGTATGCTTGCAGAGCGATATCTGACAATTTAGAGAAGCTGATATGTCATGACACAATAAATGTACTCGTAAAGAACATTAGGACCATCATTTCTACCCTTTTAAACATTTCACGAATTTTGTGTTCAAATAGGGAGTCCAAAATATTAACTTGTAAGAATTTTCATCAATTTGGGAGAGCTTACCATAAACTGAGATGTTTTAAAAAGCATATTGGATTTTTATAGCCAAGTGATGAAAGAGGCTGGCTCTCAAAAAGTACTGCTGTAAAATTAAATTATTTTTCTTATAGAGTGGAAGGCAACAATATTTAAGATCCAATTTGCTTGAAAGATAAAAGCAAAAAAAAAAGGCTGCAGATTATTGATTTGAATCTAGAAAGAAATTACATGCCTCCTCCTTATATCAAGTTTGATTTGCAAATTTTAAACTAGTATAAAATGCCATTAAAGTATTTTAGTTTATTTTTGAGGCAATTTTGAATGACTGCTTCTCGGTGAAAGAGATAGCTTTTGAGAGCAGCCATTTTCTTGGTTGGGCACATACCACTTGGCACATAAATATCAATAATTTGCTTTAGATAAATTTGCCACAAAATAAAGCTGCCATCCAATATTTTTAAAATGCTCTATACTTTTGTGTGTTTAACTTTTCTAGACTGCAAAAATTCATGCAGAATTATCAGGGAAAAAAGCCCTCTAAGTTTCATGGTTATTCATGTATTAGAGTCCAGGGGCTTGAGAGTACCTAAAGTGCAGTTTTCACTGGTGAAAAAATCTTCAAAACAGATATGTAAGATAGGGTAGGCTGCTCATGCCATTTAAACTTCACAGACTTCTGCACAAGGTTGACAGACCTATGGCACATTTTTAGTGTGGCAGCTGAAGGTCAGGAAGGATACCACAAAGAGCTTAAAATGGTTTGTGAGCATAACTGATGCCAAACATTTGCACGTGAGAAAACCACGCTTCTGAAGTTCAGTTTTCAATGTTACATTGATAAATTATTAGATTATTACATTTACAAAACAATACGTTTTGGAGGCTGCTCAGGTGTATTAAGTTCAAATAAACACAGAGATTTAATTTTTGCTTGACTATCCCTTTAAGTTTCACAACACATTGCCCCATATAGAAAAGTGAATGTCTCTGAGCTCTGAAGGAAAAGAACAAAATAATTGTCAAAACATATATTTTCCACAACTATTTTTACTCTGAGAGATAGTGAACAATTTCATTAATAGCTTTAAAACAACAACAAAAAATTGACCCGGTCTATGATTTATATTAATTCATATACAATTGCATGCAATTAATGCTCACATTCTAAGCCCTATAAAATGCTGGCTTCTTTCAAAGCCCACTGATATTGAAGAGAAGCACAGGTGTCTACTAATGCACTGCCTACTAAAATTTTGCAATTTATTCTTGCAAATGACTATAATACATTTTATTTTTATACATATTGCCTACAGAGAAATGATTAATATCTCACAACACTGCACTGCTAGTTGAAGTGCAATTTTCTTGCAAATCTGGCAGAATTAATTTTCCTAGAGACATCTAGAATAATCCTCAAGTGCCTACATTACTGTGAAATTTCTGTTTGACAACCTCTGTGTCTCTGCGTAAGGCTCAAAGGATGAAACTTCAAGTCCTCCTTAATGGAATAAGAAGCTAAACACTATCCTAGATTATTAAATCTCTGAGTCCCACAAAATCAGTTTACTCCTGATGAAGAACAAGTCAGCAGTTGGGCTGCTGTATACAGGTGAGTTGGTTATGTACTGCTGTCACACCTAGATTCCTGGGACTGCATCCATTAGAACCCATTGTAAACTCTCTCTTTAGCAACTGAGACAAGAAATTGTAAGATTTATGCCCTCATTGCTAGCAAAAGTATATCACAAAGAAATCCCAAAAGACCCAAACCTTTTCCCATAAGGCTGTGGGCCAAACTCTCATGTTGTGGTCTGAAATGTCACCACTTAGCATTGAAAAAATAAAAACAATCAAAAAAAGACAGATTTTTATCTATGATGGAAGGGAAAACAAGGCTTGTTTTCTGGCTAGGAGTCTGATGGACTCAGCTTAGCTTGTGTCTATGCAACTAAATCCTACTCCTATTCTTCCTTCCCAAACCAGTAGGACCCCTAAATCAGCAGCTGTGGGAGTGGTCACTAGTCTATGTGGCCCTAAATTTGCCCCTAAACTGCGTGTGTCTGCTGTCTGGGGCACACAAGTGCTGTTTGGCCCAAGCCAAAATAATGCCTGGGTACAGCTCAGGGATTTAGCAGCAGGGACAACTGTGAGCCGTGGTCACACTTGAGTCCTGACTATGTTTATTTTGCTTTTATAGACAACTGGGGCAGGGGAAGAGAAGCATAACTTGTCCTGGAAGCACTTGGGGTTTCCTCTTTAAACTGTGAGCCGTTTGCCAGCTCAGACCCTCATCCTTTGTCCTCACCCACGCTACTGTGCCCACAGTCCTTTCTGGGGCAGATGCCTGTGCCTGGACATGGACTTCCCTGGTCCTGAACATAGCCTGACTCGTTGACTGCGCTTGGACTTTCCTCATCATCATGAACCTGTTTGGAGATCAATGGGCTCTTGGTTGAGCATCGCTGACCTGCTCTGCTTACCTCCTTTGAGGGCTGCGGGACAGAGCCTGGTGAGTGTTGCAAGCAGCTTTCAAATGTGGGATACCAAATCTGAAAAGGGAAAACTACAGTCCTATTCTCACGGGCGTCACCACTTGCTAAGCAGTCATCGGCACTCTGCAGACCATCCCAATTTTTGTGCTACAGATGTAACACTTCAACATGCCAGAGGTGCATTTCAAATCTCAGCTTGGGTGGGATTTGTGTGCACGTGTGCACAAGCAGTCAAAAAAGGTACCATTTTCTAAAGCCTTAATCTTGTAATTTCATCTGCTAAGTAAATATTTGTATTGTTATGTGTTAGTGCTTAGGTCCACACGACCTAAAGTCATTAATTGAAACACTGATCTCATATCTACCCATTTGCCAGCCTTCCTCTACTTATACACTTGCAATTTCAGCATCCATTCAGGGCATGTACATACTCTGCAACATAATCTCCTCTAACTTTTAGTCTGTCCCATTCTTATGAATTTCAGGGAAAATAAGGCTGTAGATCTCCATCCCTACAAACTGAGAAGGTAAATTCTCTTTCCTCACAAAATGGAGAAATGGCCATCCTGCCATTGGAATGGTATTCTCAGGAAATTCCCCTTTTCATCTTCTCCAGATCTGAAACATGGCTCGAACACTTCCATCAGTTGCGTAAAAAACTAACAATGGCTGTAATGGATCACCTTTGTCATTATTGGGCAAGCCGAGAATCTTTCAGATAAGGAGGGCTCAAATTATAGTGCTTCTTGTGTACAAAGTCCATAATTATAAACTTCTCTTGAATATGTACAGATAGTCACTTCAGTGAACAGGTCTCAGAAGTCACACTGCAGTGTTGTAACTTTTAATATATTTGTAACAGGCATGTAAACATAGAAAGTACTATCATACAGGACGATGTTTTGTGGGCATTCAGCCCAACCTGTTCTCCTAAGACTATTTAGGCAGCATCTAAATATTTACTGTAATAATGCCTCTTTTAAATTAAAGCTTTAAGTTTAGGGATAAACCATGAAATTCTGCTTGAATATAACTCATATTTGTACATGTATTTGCATAGGAAAAAATATATTTGTCATATGCCTGTATCAAAATTAAATTCAGTAGCACCAAGTCTCACAAAATAAAAAAAGAAAACCAAAACCACCCAAACCCACATTATTTGTAGTCTTAAGGCATCTTCTTTCCAAATGTATTATCTGACAATCAGGAGAGGTACACATTTCATACAACTGTGTTCTCAGGAAAAATAGAAAGGGAGAGGACAGAAAGAAACCTTTTAGTGTAACTCCATCTAGGAACTCTTTGAGCAATCAATGGCAAAAGTCAAAGGTTGTTTTATTTGCCTTTAAAGCCAATGGAGGAATAAAACTACTATAAAAGTATCCTGAGTTGAGAAGTCAAATATTTATTAACACTGAAAGAAAGACTGAGCTGAGTACAGGACTTACAATAGGATTTTAGGTTCCTCTTTCAAATAAAATTTGATCAATATAACCCATCTGAGCAGTTCCCAGTTTATTAGATTCTTCTGCTTAGGAGGCGTTTGCAGAGTTTAATTTGTCTTATTGGTTTCTGTTGCAATACTAAGGGCAGGATCTTCTAGAAGTATATTATCTAAAGATTGATTCCTGCCCTTTTTTCACTTCAAATAGCAATCCCTAGTTAAATAAACAGATGGTTTTAAGGCTTTTTTATATCAGATTTCCATAGTTCAGTTCTGGACTTCTAAAAATGATTATTAGCCTTGGCCAATCTCTATTTATAATAATGAAATTGATGTGTACTTGCTGATACAACACTGAGAGGGAGGGCTAAAGTAGGAAATTTTAAATTGTGTTTATAGTTTTTTTTAATATGCCTTTTTCCCATAGATTCATGTGGACTTTTAGGATGACATTAAGCATAATTCCATTAACACTGCAACTACGCTTTCTAATAAAGTATTGCAATTATGTAAATATATGTGCTCCAATTATGTAATTAGACCAACAGTAATTATGTATATGCATTGCCAATTATAAGTTAAAATTACATTAAAGCAAATGTCACTCAATGTAAAGAACAAAATGAAATTTAGAGATGTGGAAATGTAAAATATGAAAATGCATGTCAAAGGTTATTTCAAGACATTCACTCATATAAACGAACATTGCCCCACCTTATCCACCTTTTCTTCTCTTTTCCAACTGTTTTCGTACCTAGGACTACTTTTGTTGTACTCTTTTTTCTCCTGTTCAAAAATACTGACGGTGAAGTGATGCAAGGTGAGGCAATATAGCCGTGTGTCTCCCAAGAATTCTCTGTTAGTTACAAATTCTTCTTTAAAGAAAACCAAAACACCTTATAAGTTTGTTTTGCAACACGATTTAAAAATGCAGCGTTGGTAATGAATAGGCTAGAAGTGCTCTCAAGGCTAAAGCTGCCTTAGTTACTGAGGGTTGTGAGAGTCAGAGCTTGCTGGCTAGAACTGAGCATAGAAAATTCCAGTGATTGACTTATTGCCATCAACACTGAGCATGGATTAAAAACACTTTTTCACCTGTTCACAAATTTGATTTGCTTCTCATTGACAAATTTCTGTGCTACTAAATATTTTTCAAGCAGAATACATAGGAGTTTGACTATTTCCCAAGACATGCCTGTTTTAAGTGCCATGAACTTACGAACTCTGATTGTAAAGGACTGTATATGCCTTGCCAGCTCGTCTCCTGAAAGCATGAGAGGACTCTTGATTTATATAGATACTCACTTTATTTAACTAAATGAGAGAGTGTTATTTATTTTTGATCTATAACCACACAAAAATCTTTGAAGTAATATATCTTGCTTTTCAAGGAGTCATGACATGTAGACAGAGGTAGCTTAAGCGTTTCATTCAGATTTAGAAGCTGTAATTTATCAAGTGCACTGTACATAGAGAAATATGCTTGGTGCAGCTAATGCAGTGAACTGAATGCTATCCTCTCCCATTCAGGATCCTTTTAACTAAGGGCATATACAGCTGCACATTTACAACATTTGGGAGCATCAGCAATTTTTGCATCTGTAATTTGTCACTTTTAGGTGAAAAGAGAAACTAGCACATCCCCAGAGTATTTTCCTATTTAAGACACTGCAGTAGGCACATGAGAGGGAAGAAGTTTATTTTCTTCATAAACCTGATTCTACTTTGCAGAGCTGTATAATGCCAGGTTGTGGATGAAGAAATACTAGCCACATATAAAATCTTTTTCGTAGTTTATTAAGCCTGATAATAAAGCATTATTTTTATTTTCTGTAACTAATCAATTGCATCAAATGCAATTCATTATGTTTTGTTCTGCATAACCTTTGTATAACAAATCTGATTGTAAAATATTATTTGGATGTGTAAATCATGCATATATAACCCAATTTATTGTTTCAGATCTTTTTTCATGCTGGGTGTGATAATGATTCAGAAGTCTACAGGGGAGAGTAAGCATAAATTTGGTAGACAATTGTAGCTAGTGAGCAGAGTCCCAGTGAGAAATGACATGGACGGTTTTATAAAGATAAAAAACCCAACACTTTATTAATTTACAGATGTGCTTATATACCTTAGCATGCTGGACTGACATAAGGTTATTGGTTAACTGACCAGCCACCCCCCAGAGGGATTGGCTGGGCCCAGTAACTCTTACCTCATGTATTTTCTTCTTTGGTATCATAACAATACCATAGTTTACAATATTTCTGAACTGTTTTCCCACCGCGTCCATGAGAAAGCAAGGCTTTCACACAGATGCCTGTCAGAAAACTAAAATTTCTCTGCACTCAGGCTTTTAACATCCACAGACAATGACTAGTCTGGCAATGGAGATGTTCTACAGATTTAAGATATGAATATGCCCTGTTGATTTTCTGTGGTGCCGAAAGAAACAATAACATGGTGTGGAAAGAAGCTTGGTGTTGGCTAAGGTTTACATAACCAGGTTTCTCAGGGGATTAAATCCTGTTCAAAGCTATTAGGCTGCATGTGATTGTGTGAAGAAGCCCATTTTAGGTCGCACAGGGAAACACCGACTTCAGAGGTATGGGGAAGATGGAAAGTAAATGAACATGGTCCAGATAGACACTGAAATGTTAGGCTGAAAAAGACCAAAGTAGGCCTTTTAGGGAAAAGTAACACATGTTTTAAACTGTAATAATAGTCAGAGTGAAGTAAAAATAAATTCTTTAAAGATCTCCTGAAAAGTTTGTGAGGATTTCACAAACAATGGCATATTTACATATTTTATTAATTCTCAGGAAAGAAACCCTTGTAGAACAACCAGCAATAGTCTGCCATGTAAAATGAAACTATGGATTATAAGAATATTCAAACAGAATTTATAAAAATTTTCTAGCTACTTTATATAATTTTATATTTGTCATTGTATAAGAATGTTTGTCATGTCTGTTTATATATAAGGGGTGTCTATATTTTATGGATTCTCACAAAGTAGAATTTTGATATATGAAATCTACAGCTTCTATTAGAAGTAAACATCATCTTATTTGTATAGTGCTTGTGGGGTCAGAAACATGAGGCTACATTTCATGTCTCTTTTAACTAGACTGCTTACCAACTGACATTATTGTTTGATAAATTACCTATATCCATCATTATCAAGCCCTGCCTTAAATTTGGAGGTCAGTGGCCCTTTGCATCATGATTCACAAGACCTGACATCCCCTCATTGCTTGCGGAAATTTCCCTTCTGTTTTGTTGCTGACCCAATCCGTGCTTCCAGTTCTGCCTGCAGCTCTGCCTTACGCTATTGTTTTTACTGATCGATCTCCATCTCTCCTTGGTATGTCCCTGAAATATTTCAGCTTGCTCTCCTTGATGTTCTGGGAGCAGTAATGGTTCTTTCTGCACCGCTGCAATGTATGCTCATTTGTCTTCTTTGCTGCCCTGATGTCTTCAATGTATATTAGCCACAGAGAATCTCAAAGGACTCTGATAACTTCACATTTGCTGCCTTGAGGATCTAGCTTTCACAGTTATACCTAGCAATAGATCAAATTGTCAGTGAGTACACAAGCTTGACCTTTATGAACAGGTCTCCAACCTGCCCTTTTCTCTCAGAGTACCTTTTAATTTAACATCTGCTGAATATGGCACAGCCAATCTTACCCAGATGACACCTTGTTCAGATGTTGCTATATATGTGTATAATGAAGACTAGGTATTCCCTATACTTTTCCCCTTGCTTCATACTTTGTTTCAATCTAAATGATTCAATGTCTTCTTTTCTTATCCTTTATTTGTCTGTGCTTCAGTGAAAGAGTCACACCCACATTTTTTCTTATCCTATGTCTGTGCTTCAGTGAAAGAGTCACACCCACATTTTTTCATTAATTTATTTCTGTGGCTATATCCTAGAATTATTGCAATTTCAACTTTAATTTGAAATAGACTAAAATTTTGAACCTAGATTGAAAACTTTTCATGGATTTTTTTTTCCCAAGTATACTTCTGAAGTCTCTAGTATAGAGAGATCCTAGAATTAAACTTGTGACGTGATTCTTTCTCATTTGGAAGTTCCAAGTTTTTAGGCAATTACTTATATTTGCTTTCAGAAACAGATTTTATTTCCAGAAAAAATAATGAATTAATGAAAAAAAATGATTTCAGTACAGTCAATTGGTTAATGGATCCTACTTTGTCACGAGACTGTTAAAAAAGTGGACTCCAGTGTGAGTGCAGGAATTTGTCTTTATGTAATATGTCTATCCACTACTTGAAGGAGCTGATGGAGTGCTTGCTCCTCCAGTTTAGAGATGGCATTAAATAGCAGGGGGACAGATGATGTACTGAAGACTGCCTGTCTTTCAGAGAGTGGTGGAGAGGCTGGAGGAATGGGCTGACAGGAATCCCACACAATTCAATAAGGACAAAAGCCGAGCTGTGCATGTTGGAAGGAAGACCCTCTGACAATGATACAGGATACCGGAGCCTGTCTGTGCAGGGTGCAGCTCTGTTGAAGAAGCCCTGGGGGACCTGGTGGGCTGTGAACTGAGCCTCTGACAGAAGTAAAACCTGGCAACAGGGAAGTCAAAATTGTCCTGGATTCTGTTAGCAGAACAGGAGACATTCTGCTAGCATGGCCAGGAGATCAGGACCAAGTGATTAGCTCCCTCTGCTCAGCACTTGTTAAACCGTTTCTAGGAAACTACATGCAATGTTGGACTCCCACTTCAATAAACTCCTTGATAAATTGCAGTGAGTTCAGTGAAGGGCCACCAAGATGGTCAAGGGGAACTGGAGCACTTGCCCTCTGAGAAGAAACTGATGGAGCTGGGCTCACGCAGCTGGGAGCAGAGAGGGCTTTGGGGAAGCCCAGCAGCGGCCTCAGCGCCTGCGGGGAGGTGACTGAACAGATGGAGGCTGTTCACACAGCAGTATGTGGCAGGGTACAAGAGGCATCTGCCCAAGATGAAACAAGAGACGTTCAGGCTGAAGATAAGAAGAAACTCTTTCACCATGACAGCCAAACAATGGGCAGGTTGCCCAAAGAGGTTGTGCAGTTTCCATCCTTGGAGAATTTCCAAGACATACTTGGATAAAGCTCTGAGCAACCAAGACTGATTGCAAAGCTGACTGCTTTCAGCATGAGGCTGGGCTAGAGACATTCTTAGATCCCTTCCAAAGAGAATTATTCTGCAATTCAGTGATGTGTATAATTTCAACCCACTATCATATATTCACGTTCTGGTACTGCAGCAGAGTAGGAAAAGGAAACAATTGAAAAGACTTACTAAAAACTGTGTGAGCAGAGCTCTGATGCATACATGAGCTGTCTGGCAATGTTAACACTGTGCATTAGCACATCCAGCTGCAATCACTCCTTAAGGTATGTAAGGTATTGCTTGTTGTGATCTTCCTCTCTCTCTTAATTTTTGGCATCTGTCCCCTAAGAGATCCTCTGAGACTGCTTTTTGTATTAACAGACACTTTTGATAACTTCTTTCTTTATCTGAAGTGAAAGATATAAAGACCACAATCACGCATCCATAGAACACAATTTTTAATTATTTGAAAAGAATCAGCTTGGAGGTTTTTTGGACTGTTTTTGTGCTTTATAAGGAATATTTGCAGATCTTTATTAATTATTGTACAAATTTATTCATTATTTAGTATGTAAATACATTTTATATAATAAGTTTTTTCTAGTGCTTGTATAAGTTTGTATTCCTTATCCTTGAAGCTTACTGTTTCACGCAATATTCTCTTCCACTCTTTTCCTGTGTCTGCATTGCACATCCTGACTGCTTGAAGAAGATAGTCACAGCCACTTCATCTGTTTAGGCTCAAGAAGCCAAGCTCTTTTAGTCCATCTTGTACGACAGACATTATATTCTGTGTTTATCTCAGCAGTCCTTTTTTTATTACTTTTATTTGTACAAAGGGTTCTTCAATATTTGTGATCAAATGTATAGAACACTAAAGTACTTTTTATCCATTCACTGTAGAACAACACTATTACTTTCTTGGTATGACAAGAAATAAATCACTTGATGCAACATAGCAAAAAGTGTCTTTTTTCATGAATGCTTTCAGTGATTAATTCATGCACTCATGTCTGCTATTCCTTCTGCCTTTGCACCTGATTGAATTCCCTACTTTACACAGAAGTTTTATCTCTGTTCCCTAATGCACAACAGTGCATTTCTCACGTTTTTATTATATTAGTTCTCAACATCAGATTTGTCTCTGGATGATACTTAACTGTCTTCTCTAATTACATTGTAGGTTATCAATGCATTTCATAAGTACATTTTCCTTTTTCTGCAAAGATAAATAATGATAAAATTAAGTATGCTAAGTCCTAAAAATAGTTCATTAGTACTTTAACTGAAAACTGTTTCATTTCAGTTCCTATAAACAGTATTCCTGTATCCTACTCTTCACTCACTTCACATTTCTTTTGCAGAAGTTCCTTTATCTTCTTCATTAAATTTCTGTTTCTTACACTTTTATATTTTACTGATGCTTTTTGGGTCCCACACGATGTTTTATAAAAATCCAAATATGTGAGAGCTACCTTTTTGAAATCTAAATTTGTACGACGATCACTTATATTCTCAGAGAAAGATATACACATGCCCAAAGGTAATTTATTACTTTGCTGCTTTTTTGCAAGTTAGCTCTTTTAGAATTGTTACTGTTAATGAAACTCTTGTATGAACAAGAGTTGGTAACTGAACTAGACAAGTCAAATCCGCAAGGGCATATGCAGTAACAATGGATAATAATGCAAAGGTTTTCAATGGACTCTACAGATTTTTTGTTTGACCAGGTTAACATCTGTTTTACCATGACTGTAGTACACTCTCAGGAAATGTGAGTTAAAGAGTACTACCTCCAGTTTTATTGCGTAATTTTCTGATATAGAAAAGTCAGAAGAGCTAGATTGCTCTTTGCCCTTCATTGCTGAGACTGCTGCAATACAGTAAAAAAGCAATGCAATGTCAGGAACAATTGCAATACCTGAACTTTTTGGACAACATGTTCTCTTCTGTATTTCACCTAGTCATGAAGGTTGTAGGTAAAACGGTGGTGCAGGTGGAAATTGTGAGGTATTCCTTTTTGCCAAGACCTGAATGCGGGAAGAGATAAGTTTCTCAAGTGCTCCTGGAGGCACAAATCTTGTTGGGCCCATGCTAGCCTGCAAACAGGATTCAGAGCTTAGACTGGTTTTGGTCAAAGCAACATCATCTTCTGGCAATGAATATAACCTCACATGCAAAAAATACACCCTGTTTAAGACAGGTTTTAATGCAGGAAAGCTTTTTCCAGACATCAAAAGCTAAATTTATTTATTAAAAAAATTTAAAAATTCTCCTTAAAATGAGTAATGAAGGACCTGCAAGATAAAAAAAGATCTGCAGAAAACCAGATCTATCACAGTGGAAATTAAGGAGTTAAGAGATGCCACATTCCTTCTGAGAGCAACTGTGTAATACTTACTGTTTGCACTCAGTGTCTGCTTAACACTTAACTCATCATTCATCTCCCTGACTCTTTTTTTCAGCTGTTTACTTTGATATGGCAATAATGGAGCCCTTTGTGGTACTGACGTGTGCACTCACCCATACATAGCAAATTAACAGAGAATCTTTCTTCTTGCCAGTTAAGTTCAAGTAGCCCACTTAGAGTCTTGGAATGAGTGTCCTTCCTGACCTTCAGGCCAGGTTGTTTCTAGAAAATGATTTAACTAGACTCGACACTAGACTAAGATGGCAGAGTCTTGTTTACTGTCCAGCTGATAGACTAAGCCTATGATAATTAAAAAAAAAAAAAGCAGTACTAATTGGTGACCCAAAGACCATTGGACCAGTAATAATACACTACATGTTGAAACCTTTTCTTTTCTTAAAGGGCAATTTAGCCCAAATTTTCTCTAATACTATCGAAACAAAGTGCTTCAAGCAACATAAATAAACTTAGGAACAGAATGTTTTACTGCAAAAATTCAGCTGTTTCTGTATGCTTTATTTCTTCATTCAGTTTGAGGACAAAGAAAGAAAATAAACAGAAAGGAAAATTGTAATAAAGGTATTCTGACTGTTCTAATTGAGTATACAAACAAATCTTAATGTTTTAAACTCTGAACCCTTTTTCTCAAGCATGTGTTCTGACAACTGTTTAAAATACTATTTATGAAACCTAACAATATTTAACATGTTATTTTAACCCACTTATCTATATTTTTTCAAAAGCAGCTTAGAAGTAAAACCAACAGGATATACTTTGCTCAACTGCAGATATTCTACACAGAATCAATTAATGAACTAGGATCTAATGCGTGTTTCCATATGTAACTGATAGTGTATTTTGAAAGTTAACCAAGGAAATCATATTCCCTTTACCCCAAGTATTTTTAGAAAGATTAATTAAAACCCATTCAGTCAGTTGAAAAGGAAGTTAGTATAGTCTAAGTCGTGTGGTACTGTGTAACACTACAGAACAGATGACAGTATTGATGTCAGTGTTTGTACATTGTACTTTCCTGAATCAACACCAGCTC
This sequence comes from Ifrita kowaldi, assembly GCA_013398055.1. NCBI lineage: Eukaryota > Metazoa > Chordata > Aves > Passeriformes > Cinclosomatidae > Ifrita > Ifrita kowaldi. The sequence goes on along the minus strand of VZRS01010117.1, from coordinate 12,131 downwards.
ATATTGGGAACTGTGTTTATCTTGCAGTCTGTAATATGATAACTATATGAAAGACTGAATCAACAAACATAAGACAAGAGATAACACAGATCTGTGTGTCTGTAATTCCATCCACAGTCAGCAATGATTGTACCACAGGCTGACATTCACTGTCAAAGAAAAACAATCTGAAGTTTTCTGTTTAGCAGTCCATAGTAAATCAAAGAGCGCATTTTCATCAAACCCATTGTCGATTTTTAAATTTGTGATTGTACATTTCAAGTATGCACTTAAACAATGTCACTGAAAAATTATCTCCCAACATCTACTGAGTTTCCTACTCCGTTTGCAGAAAGCATTGGTGGTAATCATATTAATATCTTAGACATTCCGTATGGATGCCTGTCCATATGGGACCTGTCTTTCTTAACTGATGACAGATGAAACCAAATAGATTTCTTAGCCTAATATCCTCAAGTTAGATGAGGTGAAATTTACATTTGAGGCTGAGTCTGCCATTTCGCTATTCTCTGGGAATTGAACTATGGTCCTCCACAGTGATATAAATCATTTTAGATTTAACAAAATGCAAATGAGATTTTAGTTTGTGTTTGAGCATGGAAGTGGAGGTTTAACACTCTACAGACATCAGGTTACATAAGGAAAACTTAAAGTTAATAATATGAATATGTGTGAAATTGAGAAACCTTCATAAACACAGTGGATGAATCAATTAAAGAAGAAACATAACAGTATTGAGTAATTTCCTAATAATCATGTGCCTAAACCCAACCAAGATCCACAACCTTGTCTTTCGATTACCTATATCTACAAGAGGTTAATTTAAGGATTACCTGAGCTGGGAACTGGACTCTGCTCAAACAAAAATGCACATAAAGCTGTTGCTGCCCTTCAGAGACAAGTGTAGGAAGGAACCTGATCTAATAGTTTCTTTTACCCACAGAGTTTCTGCCTAGTTAATACAATCAGTCCCAGGAACAGGAGATGTAGTGTCATCCGTGTTTATCCCTGCTTGGACATGCACAGGGAAAAAACTTTGATTTCTGCCACATGCTCTGTGGCTCCCCAGAGAAGAAGCAGTGAACAGAGCTTGCTGTAGGCACTGTTTAACAGTAGTACAGAAGCTATAATTCCAAGTTTTATTGAGCTAGGCTATTCTGCTTACAGAATAGCTTTGCCTTTACCCCAAGGAAAGGTCAACTCTGTATAAACCACACTCTGCTGTTACTGGTTGAGACAATATGCACAGACAATCTATTCCAGAACTTCATCCTCACCTGCAGAATTTTTCTTACACCAGGGTCCATCCTACAATTCAGATGGTTATTTAAGCATACACAAAGGAGACATCTGCATGTGAGCAGGTGTTATGCTCAGTGAAAATCTAGTCAATAGAGTCTGTGTAGTCTGGGGACTTAGTCAGCTGAGCACATGTAAGTGTCAAGTTTTGGCTAAGATGAACAGGTCTCTAAGTTCCACTGAATGTGATGGTAGTCTAGCTAGCCAGCTGAGGTGTGGATGCCTGTTTTTCATCACTGAAATGTAAGTATGTGAAGCAGAAGCCGATTCTTACGCCTTCATATCTTATATAAGTCCACATTCCTGAACATTTCTGAACCATGTATTCTATCCAAAGTAACCACAAGGAATAATTTCTTTCCAATATTTCTCACGTTATTTTTGGACAGTTGCAATTTTTGTTTACTTTTTTTTCTAACCTAAAGAACCTCAGATTGCTTAGCATCTCCACATATTTTCTAGAGTTCTGATTGTTCCCATTGCTCTCTTCTGGTGTGTATCCAACATCTTTTCGCCTTTCTTGAAGTGCATTGACTAAACCAGATAAAGCACTTCATCTGAGGCTTGACTGTGGAAAGAGTTTTAAGTGGATGTCAGTCCTCTTTATTCAACCTAGTATGACAAATGAAATGCTTTGAAATTACTTCCATGAATACTTTATTTCCCATGAAGTAAAATTACTTCAGTCGAAGTATCTTAGTTGCTGACATGCATTTCAATATATTGCATAATCTTATTTAATTACTTTCGTTTGAGAGTGCTGATTCAAGTTGTAAGTCCTTGAGTGTGGGCAAAAATTTGAGCTAGATCTCCAGAAGTATTGAACAATTGGACAGGAGAAGAGCAAGGTCATTTTCTGGCCATGTTGGAATAGGAAGGATAGGCTCTTCCTCCTACAATTTGAGCTGAATACCTTGACCAGAAGGAGAACTTTCAGGCTGTTCAGCTAAATAAGCCACTTAATCTGAAGAGACGTGAAAGTGAACACATGCTCCCAACACTTCCTATCACCTATAACTTCCTATCATCTTAGGCACCTCCCTGTACAGTCTGGGTGATGTGAACTTCATTGTTACTTAAAAAAATAAGAACTAAAGTGAGAAATATCAGTATACTTGAATCTAAATTGTGTGTCTGGGCCTTGTATCTCTTACTGAATCAAATATTTTCCTTAAATATTACACAGTTTTTAGGTATTTTAGTAGTCAAGGGAAAATTCAATTAAGAAAGGGTTGGCCTGCTGTCATGCTGGCAGTCTTCTGTCTGAGAATTAAGACTGCTACCAAATCTGTTTTCAGCAGCTGACATGCCATGTCTAGGATGTGATGACCATGCTCTTCTCAGGGTATCTCTAGTCAAATCCTTCAGGCTGTAGCACTGACTTCTATCGAAAGAGAAATATCCATTTGGTGTTCCATTTTGGTTCTATTTGGTGCCCCATGATGCCTTTGCATATATAGAAATATGAAAGGAACAGAGAGGCAAAATCAGAGGCTATCTGCAAATGCAACATTAGAATGAGAAATACACAGTAAACAAAATTCAGGCTCAATGCGTTGCTCTGTCTATACATCAACTTTCTTATGTCAAATATAGTAAGTGGTTTTCTCTCGGATGACATTGTATCTCCTGTGAAATATGCAGACATAATGTTTACTTTGAAAAGTGAATACCTTTATCATAGAGGAAGTTCCGTAAAACCTTTGAAAGTCTTTCACGGTTATAATGGAATTGAGAATGTGTTTAGTGTAACCGATGACAAGCAATTTAGCAATTAAAATGTAGCTTCAACAAATGGAATGATACAATGCTAACAAGATTAAAAAGCCTGAGCCATTTTTCATATGCAGAAACGTGAAAAATAATTTTCTAATCTACAAAATGCTTGAAGGGTGTATTTATAGAAAAATGAGGAATGATGGGTGTGTATTTGCAAATATGTATCTAATCTCTTACAGCCCAGACTCTGCAGTCTTGCTGTAAAAAAAAGCCATTTTTTTGATCCTGAATATGAAGAAGTTTTCTTCACATTAATTACTGGAAGAATATGTGCATACATATAATTGTCCGCATATACATAACGGAAAGAAAGTTACCTACACCCATTTTCAATACCGTGGTCAACTTGCATTTGATTTCTGTGTTTTGGAGTTTCACTCATTATGTTTTATATACCATATTCATTAGCATGCAAATAATCAGCACAAAACTTCTGTTTTTCTAGAGACTTGCCTGAGGGGGCAGAAATTTTATGTGTTAAAGGGGTTTCACCAAATTCTTTTTAAGAAAATGATGGCAGAAGAGGTGGATTGTGAAAGTGGATAGTGGATAGTGCATTTTTACCCATGGTAAAAATGTCAAAAGAGCTCACAATTCCATCCATGTGGTTTCTGTGGGAATTGCAGCTGTAAGGAATAAAGCAAGTGGCATCTAAAAGGAAGAAAATAAGGAAGGTGGGTGAAATTTCTAAAGGTCCATCTGGTACTATTGTTTGCAATATTTAAGCTACTGAACAACCTCTGTGTTGTTATTTTCTCCATCCCATTAGGGGCTCAGAGTAACCTGGTCTAGTAGAAGGTTCCCTGCCCATGGCAGGTGGCTTGGAGCTACATGATCTTTAAGGCCTCTTCCAACCCTAACCATTCCATGATTCTATGATTCTACTGTTTTAGCACCGTGCCTAGAGATCTTCCCCACTGTGGATAATGTAGTAAGAAAAATTTATAACATGTGTTGGCGATAGCTTGTCAACAGAAAAACTAGATTCCTGTTGAATGCATGTACATTAGCATTAAGTGCCCCTTAAATAGAAAATGAAAAACGTTCCCTTCTGTTTCAGTGGGCTAGAGCATTGAAGTTAGCTTGTTCTTAGGATATATTTCTTGTATGAGAACTTTGGTGAATAGTCCTTTCCTGTGGTCTGCTTTAATTATTTTAAACCATTAAAAGCTGTGCTTGCTCATTTCAAGTTTCTCAAGGGGAAAAAAATCAATGGCTGCCTTGAAACGCATTTAAATTTAGTATTTTTGCTGAAATTCATAAATCAGATATGAGTCAGCGTAAAGGTTGTTAATTACAAAGGTTGATAGTTGATCTTAGTTCACGGTATCTCTGTGCTCACATTGTCATATGCCACTTCTAGGAAAGGGAAAGTATCTGAAAACAGAGCTGAGTGCTAAAGGACTCGAGATTGTCATATAAATAAGGACAGGTAATTTACAAACTATTTATTTCTGACCTTCCTGGTTCTAGGAACCAGTACGAGAGATCCCAATTTACTATCATGGGTTTATAAAAAGCAAACTGCTGCTTCTCTTTGCATGTATCTCTAGATACAACTAGACTTCATAGCAGGTCAGATTCTCAATTGGACCGTGATTCCTGGTTCTCCGGATGTGCTTCACCATGGTTTCTTTCCAGTATTAAATTTCTACGGAAATCAGTGCACAGAGAAATGAAGGGTTTGTGAATGTGGCTGTGTATTTTAGATTTTGTCCTGTTACAGTTTGGGATGAAGCCAACATGCACACTGGGATTCAGAAAGAGAGTCTCAGCATTTTAGTAATTTAAATGCAACTCTTTCCACATGTGCAGGTCCCGTGACTTCTGTCTTTTTTTCTTTTATTAAAACCCACCCTCATCAGTATTACATTAGTTTTTCAACTCTCCCACCCTCACCTGGAGATGCTTTATTATTTTTACAAGGCAAAAGTTTTTCAGCCCTTATGATTGAACCCCTTTCCTTAGTTATTAAGCAGCATCTGTTTTAGCAGCATTACTTTAGTTCCAGCATAAATTTATTTTCTTCACTATCACTGGGCAACATTTTGCATATTTATTGAATCATGGACAAAATGAAACTAAACATGCTTAAAAAAAGATCATAAAACCAACCAGGAACAAAGACTTGTAATAATGAAGTGGAGTGCATTCAATGAATTAGAAAATTAAAAGGATCTTATGCTCCAAAAGCTACCAGAAGCATATTATGGCTCTAATCCAACAAATATTTGTGCACATATCTAACTTTTCTCATGTGAATAAGATTAATAACATATCTAATTAGGATTTGTAATTCAGGAATCTCTGGGAAAGAACTCTTAAGAGACAAGGCAGACAAAGATGACAGTAATGTTTTCTGGGAGATCACAATCTTTTTCTCCTTCATACTTATATTCACCTAACCAGATACACTGTGAAGATTATGTTTTGCTTAAACTCTCCTGGAAAATTTTCTTGGCTCAATAACACAATTTCTTTCTTCCTTATAATTTCCATTTTTAGATGTCAGTTTTCTGTTTTTGTCATAGAGAGCACTTATTCTAAGACCTGTGCAAAATACTTGCATAATTTAATTATATGGACATTTTTCACTACACTTGATAAATTCCACAAAATGAAATTTTGTGTCCTTATTTAAAGTATTCCAGAGGAAAAAATACTAGAAATTATGGTATTATAGTTCAAAGATTATATTTATGTTTATAATTGTTAATTCAAACTAAACCCAAATACCCACTTGGAATATATACTTCTGCAAACAGAAAGTATTATGCAAGAATTACTGGATAAAATTCAATCTTTATGCTGTGTAAAAAAGTCAGACTAGATGACTGAATGGTCCATTAGGTTTTAGGAATTTACATTTATTTCTTTATTTATTCACCAAATATCTGTATTTTTGTTCTAGTTGGTCAAGGCTGATAAGCAACTTGTGTTCCTATCTTGAGAAAGCATCTCAGTACAACCTCAAAGGAAGATTTTTGACTATTTCTGTGAAGAGTACCATAGACTGAACAGAATGGTGTATTTTCAGTTATCTTTATACCATTCAAATAGTTGAAAATTATGATTTTTTTCCAAGGTCTCTCAGCTAATGCTGTTTCAAAGGCATTTCAGCTCAGAGATCACAGCTGAAATTTTCCCTTCCAGGATTCTGGTAATGAAGTTTATCCATAATGAATAACTGCAGAAATGGAGTTATAGAAATCAATAACAAATTGCACACATGACCTCTAAGAATATGTAGGGATTTCTTCTCATCAAGGATATAGATTTTTTTCATGTACACATGAAGACTCCTTTCTAGGAAAATTTAGCATGCTTTGCATGAAATATAGGAACATGAGCAATCAGAACACAATCTCAAAAAAAACCCTCAATGTCAAAAAACCAAACAAAGTAACGTTTCTAGAACCAGACCCCTAAGATGGCAATTTGACATGCCAGCCAGCTAACAGAATCCAAAAACTGTGCCAGCTGCACGTTTGACTGCCACTATGTACGTGCAATTTTTGCTTGCTTTGCGTGAATAACTTCATCATCTTCAGACATTTCCTAACACATCATCTGGTGAAAAGGTAACCAAAGAGGACTTTCTTCAAGGTATATTTTAAATGGGTAGTTCTAGGGACCAATTGCTGACAAAGCATCATGGAACACAAATGGCTGATTCTAAAGTCTTCACTTTTGCAGTTGAAAGATTGTTTGAGAATATAACCTGATACGATTTTTGGGTAACCCTGCCTATCAAGCATTTTTATGAATGCGAAAACTTGTATTTGTGTGGAGGAAACTGTCTGCACTCAGAAAAGATAATGGGTATGCACTGAAATGAGGGATGGGGTGACATAAGAATGGAAAAGGCGCATCAGTTCTGGAAGCTGATCTTCATCCCAGCTAAGAAAGGGAATGATTACATTATTTTTCACTTAATAATTCCCTATTTTCTGCATTTGATCGTTAGCTTGTGTGAAACTATTTATTCCTGTTGAATAAAGTGGAGCTATGTCAGACTAATCCTTCTGAGAACCTGGCTGCCCTGTGCTCGTCTGTGTAAGAAAGGTGTGGGTTTCACCCGCAGGGTTTAAATGTCTGGCTGTATTTGTTGGGTTCCTGTAACATATGTATGCTTTAAAATAACCTCTCTGTCTTAATGAATTATGTTGCATTCTTGTCTGGAGTCTTTTGCAGTTTGATTTTGAATAAAAAATATCATACTCAAAAATAATTTTGAAATATAATTTGAAAATCTTGATTTCAGATTCTTGATACTTATTATAGTAGTCTGTGTCCACATAAGTTCACCCATCTATGAAGACAAAAAAAAAAAAGGACAATAATTTTGTGTAATAATCTTGTGTTTATGTACTATTAGTTATACGTCATATTTATTGCCAGGTCAGATAACAGAAGACTGAAGATGCAATATATGTAATTTAAAGGAATGTCTAGTATGAAATACCATGCTGTGTTACTGAATATTATGTTCAACTGACTGCTTAAGGTGCAGCTTGATAATTGGCCAGTGACACTTTAATTTCTGTATCAGTGAACTTCTGAATAATTTTTAGCTAGTATAATGCATTTATTCTGTGTTTAATAGGATCATTACTATTTTTCAGCAGATATAATTTTAAATTACATGCCGTCACGGGAGGACCAAATCACAACACATCCTCTGCCTTTCTTCATATGTGAGAATTTCAGTAGAAATATTCACTGTAATGGTCAGATATTTTATAATAACAAATGATAGCCCTGGTTAACAGAAATTTGACATCAATACAAAATCTTTTAAAATTCTTATAGTTTGCATTATGATATTGTTTTGTAATGTAAATAATTTGATTTTTACTTGCATTAAGGTGTGAGATGATTTAGAGAAGCATGCAGAAATGTCCTAGTATCAGGCTTTATCCATTTAGCACCTAAAGAACAGCATCTTTTCTATTTTTTTTTAGTAATGACATGTCAGCAATTAATTCAAATATGTGGTGGCTTATGAAATCCTAGATAATTTATGTAAATCTGATGTGTACCAATAGGCATTTAATTTATTTTAGGGAGGATGCTTAAAGAAACAAAAGAAAGCATCAAATCAGGAAATGTTATAATGTAAGTTTTCTGAAAGGAGTTCATTGTTGTATATTTTCTATAAGATAAAATTTTTAATTATGCAATAGTTAGGAATTCTTAGAAATTCTGCATTATACTCAATTCTCATGAGAAAAAAAATAAGGAATTTATGCCGTTAATCTGTTAGGAGTTTGTACCCTATTATCTGATGCAATATAAAATATTTTTTTCCTTGAAATGTACATGCACACAACACACACACACACACATATAATTTGTACATAGATGCAGAACTGTGCAATATAAAGTTCACATAACAGGAGTCTGTTAGATAATAGTTGGAATTACAAAATCAAGAAAGAGGTATAAGATTCCTTTATTTGATATGCTGTGGAGAAAGAAAATGAATCATAAATTTTAAGCAACTGCAATCAAAGTCTTCTAATTAGATGGAAAATCTAAAGTTGAGCAACTACTCTGTTACCTCACCAGTGATTTGCAAAACCATCTTCCAATAAGAAGTATGACATACTCAAAATTGTAACATTTCACTATTTTAAATAGTTTCAAAATAACTGAGAAGAAAAGTCAAGAAAATTACTCCTGGTAATAAAAAGTTACCTTGGTCTCACTTTTTTCTGAACAAAATGCTAATATTTTCTTTGCAGAATGGCCTTCTGGTTCTGTTTCCTAAATGTTGTGTCACATACTAACATATGCGCTTAAAATACCAAATTGCTTTTTTTTCCATTTCATCGTGTGCCTTTTTTGCCATCACTTCATAAAAGGAATTAATTTGCAAACAGAACTGTGGAATCAATTAAAAAAAATTGTCTCATTTGCCATGAAACAATGGGATTGTGTAAATTTAAATAGTGATAATCATGACTTGGTAATATACATTGCTTGATAGTAAAGACCAAATTGTGGGGCCCCAACACAAGAATGATGTGGATTTGTTGGAGTGAGTCCAGAAGTGGCCACAAAGATTCTCAGAGGGCTGGAGCACGTCTCCTCCTACGAAGACAGGCTGAGAGAGTTGGGATTGCTCATCCTGGAGAAGAGAAGGCCCAAGGGAGACCTTTCAGTGCCTAAAGGGGCTACAGGAGAGTTGGAGAGGGACTATTTACTGGGGCATGTAGAGTTAAGACAAGGCAGAATGTCTTAATACTGAAAGAGGGTGGGTTTAGATTAGATGTTAGGAAGGAATTCTTCACTGTGTGGTTGGTGGGACAGTGGAACAGGTTGTCCAGAGAAGCTGTGGATGCCCCATCCCTAGAAGGATTTGAGGTCAGGTTGGACAGGGCCTTGATCAGCCTGGTCTAGTGAAGCAGGAAATTTGGAACTAGATGACCTTTCAGGTGCTTTCCAACCATTCCATTCTATGATTCTATGAGATTCACTTTGTGTATTGTGAAACCAGAGTAGATATATAGATTTCAGAAAAGTTTATTCACATTTATGAAAGTATAAATGACAGTATTTTTCCCAGACTGCTGAAAACCTTTGGAGACTGACTAGAAACTTAATGATGGTAGGATTTGGTGAACTCTGTGAAAAAAATAATTTGCTATTCAGACACTTGTAATGGAACAGGAAGGAGGTACAATATATGAAAATAAACTTGATGGTTTCTGTGGCAAGAGGAGGTAACAAATAAAGATAACTAGTGCATTCTGCTGATGAAAAAAGAACAGTTCTGCAGAAATGTCATATTGAGATCAATGTGACCATTTTAATATCAGCATTTCTGTGTACTTAGCACATTATAAATAATTGCATATGGTAATCTTTGCTTCTATGTGTACCTCAGTGCTGTAGTAGTGCCATCTAATGTTCTAATTAATCTGCAATATCTCCCAAGTCAGACTTTCAACAGCAACAAAAAATGCTTCCAGGAATGATGAAGCTGGCCTTACTCCAGCTGATACTGTGGCTGCTGCTCAAATAATCTCTTGTTTTTTATGGCAACATAATCAAGTTAAGAAAATCTGGACAAGATATTTGGAGTCAATCAAGTGCTTTATTTTACTTTAAAATGCTGAACAGGTGCAAGTGGGATACATTCAAAATGGTCATTAGGCAAAACTTGCTTTGAGGGAGGTGGAGCCAACATCTGTGCTTATTTTCACAGATACAAAAGAGCAAGCCTCCCACGGAAATGTGAGCAGGATCCAAATGGATGAAGTAGCAGGACTGAATAAAGCATTCTGATTTAAGACTTTCTCTGCTTATACTAATTAGCATTTGAAAAAAAGCATGATCAATCTTTTTCTTCTCTTGGGGTAGAGAAGGAGGAGTCTGATTTAATTAAGAAGGACATTAACTCCAAGCACCTACCTAATCAAATATTAACTATCTTCAGAACAAGCAAATTATAATACTTTTATAGTGATTTAAATGTTTCCCTCTATAGCTGCATGCATCTTTTTCACAGTGATTTTTGTTTTTACTAAAAACCCTGGTCTTAGTTTACCGTTCAGATGTTCTGTGTTTTAATGACTGGCTGATAGGACCCTCCTGCAATAGATACGTTTATTACCTCATTTTATATATATACTAGAAAATGAAAAAGGATTTTGTGTAACTGAAGTAGAAACAGGATCTTAAATCATAATGTGAGAGTATATATTACCAGTCAAATATCTAGAAGAAAGCTGGTTTGTATTTTTGACTCTCTTGTTCACTCTAAGAATGAAATTTCATTTCATGTATTGCAATTGTGTTTTCTTATGACCTTCCTCATTTTGCAGTTTGAATGGTACCCTATATGGAGTTTATCTGTCATTATTTTAAAAATTTATTTATTATGGTGTTGGTTTTGGTGTATTGGTAACATCTGCCCTTATGTCCCTGTCCTGGCACTGCTGTGAATGCTGCAGTGATGTATGGTTAGATGAGAACACAGAGGAGAGCCAAGCATAGATGGAACTACATTAACACTGGAAAATCCGGTAAGGACTATGCCTGGGCCTGCTTCTATTAGTGTGTTGTACGCAATATAAAAGCACTGGCAATTGTTTTTAGGTGATATGGTAGTGTTGTATTGTCATCTTGCAGAAATAGTAATCAAAAATCCTTTTGTCTGTCCTTGATAGGCCAGCACAGAACAGTGGTTTATTTGAAACATCCCAATCATAAAAGCCATCCTTTTAGCATTCAGGAGACTATGTGCAATACAGTCCAAGACTGTCAGCACTTGAAGTCTCTCTGAAATTTGATCATAGTCTTGAAAAGGTGGGTCCCTTGTCAAATCATTCCTTCATGCTGCCAAGATTTTACTTGAACTGTACTTGCTGTCAGTAAGTTTTGTTCTAGGTTTAACAAAGTATTCTAGTTTTGAGTGCATTGTTTGGCTTGGTTCTTTAACACTGAGGTAGATAAAAATTCCATTTCCAGTTGTCTTCATCTTAGTAACTGAGGACAATCTTAGTATTATTAAATTTTCTTTTTGTGCGTATTTTACACCTTAGACACCCACATAAACTTTTATGCCATTTCCTTTTCAGATTAGATATACCCTCTTTCTTCTTTATAATTTTGATAAAAGAGATAGGATATACATTTAACTTGTCTCCGAGAAAGATGCATATTGTCACTGTTATAAATATGAGAGGAATTCCAGGAGAATTTTTGCTATTAGAATTCTTCAGTCCAGAAAAGTATTTTCACAAGTAGCCAAAATAGCCCAGATATGACATTTGGGATGGGCTATGAAGTTCATCAACTTGTATTTTGATAAGACAAAATATGCTGATGACTATCATTTCAGAACTACTATTCACTATTTTTGTTTTTTAAACTCTACAGATACCAAATAAGACACTTTCCAGTGTGGTAGGCAAATTAATTAAAGGATCTTGACATTCAAATAGACAAAGGATATAAAGTAAGAAAATTAAATTTTATTCACTTCACATTATTAGAGAGGAACTGAGGGAGAAACTTTCAGGGTGTGATAAATAGATGCTATA
>VZRS01010116.1:55254-77904 GCA_013398055.1 Ifrita kowaldi | reverse complement strand
AGAGGTCTCTTCCAACCTGGTGAATCTGTGTGATTCTGTGATTTTTATGCTTTTATTTTAGCATGCTGTTGGTGACTTGTAGACTGTAATTGGTTGACTGATCACTTTTGTAGACTTGTGGGTGATATAGTGAGGTTTTAGTAGGAAAAAAAATAACTGAATGAAGATCATTGGCCTACTCAGTTTTTTATTCTTCTCACAAATTTGACCACGTGTACCTCATAGAAGTGGCAAAGTGGTTTCATCTTACATTTTCTCATTTGGTAGGTGTATGCATATCCATAAATTGTTTATGAAAACTGGAGTTTTTTATACTCCAGTGAAAAGTTTTGCTTGGTTTGTTTACTCCTTTAAATCACAAGACACCAAGTGGTTCATGTGCTATGTCTAAGCTCTTGGTGGATTGCAGTTGTGAGGCACTGGGCTGGGAGGCCTGAACATGCCATAGTGGGCAGATGGAATATTTGCCATTTAGGTCAATCTGTTACTTCATTAGGAGTGACTCAGAGGTTGTAGTGTACCTTTAGGAGAACATTAATTTATTTATTTGATATATTTGTCTAACAGGGTGAGAAGATATTCTATTTGATCAAGCCCACTGATGAAAATTTGGCTCTCTATGAGTCCTGGAGTTCATCTGTCACCCAGAGTGAAGTATATTTTGGGGACAAGGTTGACAAGTGTTACAAGTGTGTTGTGAAGCAAGGACACACTTTATTTGTTCCAACAGGTAAGATTTGACTCTTACTATTAGGGCTTAGCATGTTTAATCACCAGGAATTATGAATATAATAAAATAATTGCATTATCAAAATTTGGTATCCTCTAAAATTATGGATGAGAGAATAATAAAAAAGTAGAAATTTAGATTTTCAGGACAAGTAATTAGCTTTTAAGATTGGCTGACAGTCATAACAATTCTCATGAATGAAAGGGTATTTGTTACCCAATTAGAAGACAAGAAATTAAAGTTTAATTTGATTATCAGGGAAGTAGTTCCAGTTAATAGAGCACAGCTTGTTCACTATTTGATAAGTATCTAGACTGAACTCTTATTCTAATTTTATAATACAGTTTTATTTTTACAGATTTCAGTATTGCAAGGCCTACTAGGCATAATTATTACAAAAACATCGCATAAACTTCTTATGCTGTAGGCTATAGTATTAAAAATACAAGTTGGGTGGCTTTTTTGGTTTGCTTTTGTTGTGAGAAATGCCAAAACAATTCAACTTCTTTATTGAAGAAGAAAACACAGAAAAATCCTTCAAACTAAAAACCCCACCCTACCCAAACTCCCAAATACCATAAACTTACAAGTCTTTAATAAATCAAACCATATTTTGCCAATTAAAGTGACTGCCAGGTTTTTGTATTTCTGCTTGTCTGACCTATCCCTATAAATGGTTTTTATTGTTTTATTATTCAAAATTTGTACTGGGTGCTGTCTTCCCTTGTTTTTGGGGAAAGAAAGCTTTAAATGCATGGAGCAGGAAAATGATTTACAATTCTACTTCTAGAAGAAGCCTTGAAGATTATGATCAGTATGTTATTCCATCCTGCACTTTCTAGACTACTGCATTTTTCTCATAGCTCAGTTCTGTACCTGTGAGGTTCAGTGTTTACTGTTCTAGTTCACAGCTCGTGCAGAGTAAGTACTACCTGATGAGCCCCTCTATGTGCTCTTGACATTCCTGAACAGCCAGAGCTTTTAAAACCATGTCTTTCTGGCAAGAGATGGCATTAATTGTCCATGTATGTAAGTTCATACATTTATGAACAAAGAAAGCAGAATTACAGAATGGAGAGCTTTATTGTCACTCACAGAAAATAGTTACTGCTTTCTAAGTAATCAGCTGAACCTGAGCTCTCACTGTCATGTGGCCACAAAGAAGAATATAATCAGATGGTAATTTTTCATGTGTGCATGTATTTCAGTGTGTAAACACATAAAAAGATGATACTTTCAAATATAAATGTATGTCTACACATGTGCATGTATGTGTATACACACATACTTATTCATATACATATGATGGAGTACAGTGTAAAAACCAATAAATTAAACTAGGTTTCAAGCCAGATGTTCAAAAAAATTTGGAAATTTTGTAAGACTTTGAATTGAGTAAAGACTTTGAAAAAAAACCAACCCTGATCTTTGGTGAAAACCACTTGCTGTTTCTGCTTGCACTGGTGCTAGAGGGTGTCATAATTACTTTATAATCTTTGAAATATGTTCAGAGTGGTTTTGTGATCTAAAATTAATCTTGCATGTAGGTGAATAGCATCTACTGGGTGGCTGTTCAGGGTTATTTAAATATTATTCAAGATATGCTGTGTGGTCTGCATCAGATTTTCATTCCTTATTATGTAGACCTTGATCAAAAGTGCAGCATAAAAATAGCAAGCAGGAATGTAAAAAAATTAAAGCCTTTAGTTGATGCAGGTATACCATAAAACTGTTCATTATTGGCTGAATTAGGATTGCATGTTGGTTTGTAATACATAGTTGTCTGTGATTTGGTCTGATGTTTTCTCCAGTTGGGAAGCTTCCTGTGTTTGTTCATCTTGCCTGCACTCAGTGAAGCCATGAAGTAGTCTGCAAATGTCTGCCCAACTCATCTTGTATCAAGGATCATCTGCTGGCATGCAAAATCAGAAAAAAGATCTTGACAGAAGAAAGTCGACTTGTAGTTTACTTACATTAATGCTCCACAGTATAAATTTCACAGATAACTATTTTTAATCAGGAAGCTCATGTAATGTGTTCTTTTGTGTACTTAGTTGAAATTATCCAGTGGTAATTAGCTAGATCGATAGCATGATGTTGACCGTGCTTTACCATGTTGAATAGTGGATTTCATAAGGACAATATTTCAATTATGTGACAAATCTTATAGAGTGTCTAGACTGGGTTTTAAACTGATCATAATTTCAGTTGACTTAGAATGACTGTATTTAGAAAATTTATGGGACCACTTCTGAATTCCTGTTTGAGAAACTTCAGTATTGCTAAATGACTTTATGGCGTGCAAACAGCCCAGTTACTGTAAGCAACATGTAAATACTGAAAGACATATAATTTTGTTTTATTTTTATGACTTGGTCTTTTGTTCAGTATATTTTTCCCCTCCTGAGTTGTTTATATTTGTGGATTGTAGTGAAAACTTTTGGAATTTTTACTTGAAAAGTTGGCTTTGCATCCTTACCCCCTCTCCCAGTGATAAATGTTTTAAGCTTAACTCAGAAAACTACAATTCCACCAAATTTCTGAAACACTGTAGTTTACATGTTGTTAAAATTTATATTACTTGTTCTAGCACAGAATACCAATTCATTTGCTTTTTTTTCTTCCAGGAACAGCATTTTTACTTACATGTGTATTTAAAAACAGTCTTAGAATAATTCATACGTATGTATTAAGTTTCACAATCTGTCATTTCAGGCTGGATTCACGCTGTGCTCACATCTCAGGATTGTATGGCTTTTGGAGGAAATTTTTTGCACAACCTCAACATTGGCATGCAGCTCAGGTTAGTCTCAGCTCTTCCTGTACTTTTGCCCCAGTGAGTAGGATATTCTTTTCATAGAGGTTTTTTTTCATGCACTTAACGAGGATCAAATTGGTACAGGCTCTCTAACAGACAATAGTGGCATTTGCAGTTAGAATGTATCAAGCACGTTCTCTTATTTTACTTCTGCAAAGTTTGTTTCAAAAGCAAAATGAAGGCTATGCAAGAATTTAAGTGACTAAAAGGAGGAGGAGAAAAAAAAAAAGAAAAAACTCTACTTTGGAGATTAGTATAAGTGAGTAAAACAAAACTAAGCAAGCCCAGGTGTGCGACACTGAGTTGAAATGAGCATCCTCAAGTCAGCATTGCTCTAAGGGCAGCTGTATTTAGTTTTTGTCCAAGATGTAGAGCTGTCTTCTAAACATATTGTTTTTATTTATTACAGTGGAATCCTGATAAAATTCCATCTGTTAAAAGATCACACATTGGGTTTGTATCCTAGTTTTATGAAGTCCAACTTTATTCTTAGAAGTGCCGCAGTCAAACTTGATAAGGTCAGAGCCTGAATGAGACCAGAGTTCAATCTTGTCTGTGGTCTTGTTGGGGTTTAACTATGTGGTACTTGACTTCTTTTATTTATCATGGCCATGGTTATTTTATTTCATTTTATTTTGGACATTGTGTCAATTTGAATGATTACATAGTTGAATAATGAATCTGATAATTACAATATTCATGTTTTGTAATATTTGCATTTATTCAGGTGTTACGAAATGGAGAAGAGACTAAAAACCCCGGATCTTTTCAAATTTCCTTTCTTTGAAGCCATCTGTTGGTTTGTGGCCAAAAACTTACTGGAAACATTGAAAGGTAATGCTTGTTTTATTTTAAGAGATGCACATGTATCTGCTTTTATAATTCTCTTTCTCCTAAGTGATAATGGACCATGGCATTAGTTTTTTTTCCCAGGCTTCTTTCATATCAGTTAAGATCTTTGAATATCCTTTAATAGCCTTTCCTTTGAGCAAATGGTTCTGTGAAATGATCCCACTAACTTACATCTATGGGTTTCTTCTTGGTGGCTTCAGAGCTGAACAGAGATGTTTTGTTGCACTTGTACAATTTTCTTTGACCTTTCCAGTCACACTGCCTGTTGTCTTCTGCTCCTGGTTGTGAAAGGAAAGCTGTCTGTGAGGGCTTTTGTAGGAAAGATGCATCATGAGCTCTGTAAAATATCTTATATCAGTGCTTATCCAGTAGGTTTCCCAACAGCCTCCTGTTCTTAACAGCTGCTATTCTTCTCTGAACTTCCTCATCCATTCCTTAATTGCTGTATTTGTACCCATGTATAATTGTGCTTGAGAGGGTGCCTATCTGACTTCACCTTCTTTTCCTCAAGTATCTTTCCCTCTGCCTGCTCTGTTTAATCTTAATAATACGATGTATTTCGAAGGACAGAAGTCAACCTTCAGAGGAGGCTGCTGAATTCAACTTCTGTTTTGGAAGAGATCAGAATCCCACATAACTTTTTTAATATGGAAACAGTTACAAGTTGTTGAAAATTATCTCTTCTCCTTTCAGCAAATTAAAGCCTTGAACAGCCCTTGTTTCCTAAATGAGCATTTAAAGTCTTGGGGTGACCCTAGAGAAACTCAGAAATCTTGCCAAATAGAACAAACTCGCGGAAAATTTTTCCTTCCAAAAAGAGTATTTTTATCTTGAAAGCTTGTGTTGATTTGTCTCATTCATGCATATTTAGTGTTCACAAGCTCATCAGAAGACATAGGGGCTGTGTTCCTGCTGGAAAAGCAGTGGAACATGTATGTTTCTGTAAGATCTAGCTAACTATACTCTATGTCTGTTTGCCCCACTCTTCCCTCTCCCCTTTTTATCCCGTGACTCCTTGAGTCCATAGGCTGGGAGCCTCTTGTGACTTGTGTCTTAGGGGAGGGCTGTGAAGCTTATTCTCATGTTATATTCCATCTTTGGTTTAGCAGATGTTTTGTTGCTGAGCAATGCTGTGACCTATAAACTCATCATAAAAAATAACAATTGATGTTTCCATGGCTGGGGTGAAGTTTATATTGGGTTTTGGCATCAAGACTCACGTGAATTAGGTGTTTGCTAGTCAGAATCCATTGTTCTATGAATAAAGGATGATGCCAGTTTGGTTGGGTTAGGGTAATGGTGATGTCAAACTGTTAGCAGTACTTTATATGAAATTCAGGTCAGTAAGGAAAATCAACACAGCATGTCTTCCTGGTTCTTTGTATAGAATGGTAACAGGGTCACAAACATTTTGATTTTGACTTTTTGTTGGCAGAAAGTGTTTCATAATAAGTATTATTGCATTCACCTAAATTAATTTTCTTAATTCTTGGGGCTTCAAAATAGGCGATGTGTGCTGTTGTTAATGTATCCTGTACTCATTAATTTGAATTAGTTCTAGTTCATGCAGTTGTTTCTATTGCATCTCAAAAATCCAGCCTGTGGTACTGCATTGTATTCTTAACATTTTATCAACTGAGTCAGCTAATGGGGAGAAAAATTGCTGCTGCCAGTACCTCTCATACCCTTTAACAAGTAGGAGGCCTTTGAGAGAAGAACAGCTGTTTACTCACAGAACCTTCCTTTTTCTGCCAGCTTCCTAATACATTATCCATGAGAGTGGTGTTTTATTAGTGTATTCTTTTAAGGGAATAAAATGAGCCACATGGTTCTAGTGTTGATCTATTTGCTATTGACAAGTGGAAATATTTGTCAGGAACATGAGGAGAGGTTTTAATCTACTTTTGTCTGTTTATGGAGGATTTGTCTTTTCCCCACTTTTTTTACCCCCATGAAGCAAAAGAGAGAATGAAAAGGAATTGCAATTGCTTGGGAACACCATCTTCCTTCCCTAAGAAGAGAAGCTTCTGTGGCAGAGTGGTTTCCACCCCTTGTGCTCTTTGATTTGGGGAGGAAAAATGATGTAAACCATATGAGGGGGAACTGTGATAATTGGAAGGGTGACAAAAATGTTTGGGAAGTGGAAGTTTGCTAGTGTGAGCCATTTGCATATGTATGGGGATAAGCAATGTGAATTCTAATTTAGAGATACATCCCACATCCTGCTGGTCACCTTTGACTAAAATATTTGTCAATGAAATAAAACTGATTTCTTACTTCAAATATGTTAATTTTTGTTCTGTATTTTAGATCTGGGTTCTTTTTCCCTAATTGACCTGTAGTATGTTGTAAACTAACGCTAATTCACACAAGAATAAGTTAAAAAGAAGGTTTCATGTAGAAGCACTTTAGGGTTGGATTTGTTTTTTTGTTGTCATTCTTGTTGTTACAGTATGCACATTAACGCAGGATGTCAAGTTTCATTTGCTTGCACAATTTTTCCTTTACTGTGCTGTTGCACAATGGCAACTTTATTGACTGAAGGGTAGGTATCATTCTATTGTCTTCTCCGTTAGTGTGTTTCTAAATTGGTTTCTGCATCCTTTTTAGAACTGAGGGAAGATGGTTTCCAGCCTCCAAGCTATTTAGTGCAAGGAGTGAAGGCTTTACTTACTGCTTTAAAATTATGGATGAAAAAAGAAGTAAGTATAAGTAATTTTGTTTGCTATTTTGGTGAGCTCTGTTTTGATTTAGAACTAAGTGAAGGTCTGTGCCCTTTTAAAGTTTAAGATTATTTTTATCTGTTAATGAGTACTGAAAAAGTCTATTGAAAGTATATACTGCTGATTTGGGGAAGAATCATAATGACAATTTTATATTCACTGATGCTAATAAAGTCTATTAGACCATTTAATAAGCTCAAGCTGATTGAAGTAGAATCTTGCTTTACCTCAGGATGGGATAAGAAAGCCAGAGGATAAGGTGATAAGATGGGGCTTTTTCTAAGAAATGTGTTTATATAGTGAATTAATCCTAGGCTGAGGCAGTGGAGGGATGGAATGCTGTGATGTTTAGCTTTTTCCACTCCTGTCAGTGGTTTGGAAAGTACATTTCAGCTACACCTGCTGAAGAGTAGGTTTAGATTCAGATTGAGGAATATTAACTTCAGTTGAATGCTGTCCTTGCTCAACATTGCTTGACTCTTGTAAAATCATAAATATGCCATCAGTGCTGGCTTTGCTGGTGCTCTTCTCTCCAGGAAAGCTTGTTTGTTTTGGCACAGAGCTGGGTCTAGTCTAACTCCATGTGTTTTTTCATGTGTCTGTGCTAATAAGCCCTCTTGGAACTGGTGCTCCTGGGAAGTGCTGTTCACTGACAGGCAGTTTGGTTCTGACTGAGAGTATTAATTCTGGTTTGTTGCTGCCTGTGATGATTTGAACTGGCTCTTTGAGATCTCTCTGCTCTTTCTGCCCACAAGTTCTACTTCTAAGAGAACTTACTGTACAACACTTCTGATAATTGCACAGTGCTGCATCCAACAGGATGAGCTTCGTGGAACTGAACATGAGGTGCAAATGCAGAAATGGTTTTTATGTGCGGAATGTGCTGGGGTACAGCCTGTGTAGCATTACTGATCCCAGATGAAGCTCTGGTGGCCCTCTGAGTTGGTTCTCCAGTGTCTCTTGGTGTCTGCTGTTCAGGATGAAAGCTTGTTAGTGAGCAATGTAGCAGTGTTTATAGGATGTTGGGCCTAAGCTGTTAAACCACGTTTGAATCCAAGCTATCTCTGCATCTGTGGCATGGATAATAAGCAAGCTAAGTGTTCAGGCTACTGAACTGAGATCAAACATAGCCTATATAAATCCTTATTTTGATTTGAAATTGGATTCAAATTCCTTTTTTTCTAGATTGCTGTAGTGTGATATTGTAGCATTTGTATACTGTCTAGTAGCCCACTAAGTGTTTTGATTAATACTTCATGTGGAATGTGATACGTTTTCTGCTTCTCTGTGGAGGAGAAATCAATTGCACTTGCTGCATTCTGAATGCTTGTTAATGAGACCTGTGAGTATTCCCAAACCACTGGATGAACAGGTACACCCATTGTGGGTGTCACCCCAAGACAGTGAGGAAAGTGCAGAGCATCAGTGATTTAGCCACAGTGCTGTCTGCTGTCCACCAGCTACCATGTTTCATACCTTGCATCCATCTTTTCTAGCTGCTGCCTTGTACACGAGCCAATCTTGTCTGTGCAGCAGAGCTCGTGTGGGATAGGTTTGTAGTTGTAGGCAGGTGAGGACAGGAGGAGCTTTGTACATTGCTGTTTGATCTGCTCATGCTGAGGGTTTCAGACAGGTTCTGAAAAAGAAATGACAACTGGATGCTCCTCAAATGAGAACCCAACTCATGAGGTTTCACATTTGTGTCACGGAGTGTGTCTTTTCTGCATAGGGGAATTATCTTAGAGGATTGTTTTGTGCCACTTTCTAGAGAATTCCAAACTCATCTTCTTTTGAGAGATGGAAGTAGGAAGGATTGAATGGTCCTAAAATGACCAACAACTTGATGGAAAAATTACACAGTTTAGTGACAGAGGTGCTGTTTTCTCTGGGGTGAATGTGTAGGGGTGATACATTCGAAGAATGAACAATGGTAAATAATAGCAGCTGATTTAATCTTCCCTGTAGAATTAGTGGCACTGAAATGAATGATTATATCATGATTATATGTTGATTGTTGGGTTTTTTTGAGAGGAGGAGAAAGCATTTGTTTTAATGACTGAGAGGAAGCCAGATTCAATGAAATGCACATAGAGTATTGAATTGCTTCTAGCAATCATTTTGCTGCTGAATCTCATTTTTGAAATGTGGCTAGCTGAAAGTGTTTGGGATGTTTTTCCATTTAAATAGTTGATTACAGGAATTCATGTCAGTCTTTCTAGCTTGTGTGTTAAGTGATGTTTTACCTGTTTAATTCTAAGTAAAAGTGTTTTGAGGGACATTTAAACTACATACAAAATATTTTTTGCTAGATCTAACTGTAGACTGTTTGGATTTTTGTTGTGTGTGTATATATATGAAATCTGTCTCTGACAGGGTTTCAGAGGATTAAAGAGAACATAAACTCATATGACTTTCTACATTTTTTATAAGGGATGGAGTTTTTTTCTGAATTGCATTTTCCAACCTACTACATTATAGATAAGCTAAAAAGGTAATTTGTAGGAATTAGATGTCAGGAAGATGTCTCAAAATCTGCATCTTGGTTACTCATGATTATTCTTCATTTGCTCTTGAGATTTAATTTTTATCAGGGTGAAATTCCCTTAGTCTTAAGATGTTTTTAAAGTCATGACTCTAATGAATGTCAGAAGTATTGCTCTGTACTGACCATGGTAAAGGGAAAAAAGGTGATTACTGTACTGAGGGTAAAAAAAAAATTAAGTGGTTGTCAGTGTGGCTTTGTTTTATCTCTTCTTTGGATTCTTGGAGACATTGAGGGATATCTGCTGACTAGTAAAGCTTGGACTGGAAGCCACTATGTGTGTGTATCAGTCCTGGCAGTTTGCAGTCATTATTACAGAAATGAATCTGGGTTTTCTTTTACTTTTATTTTTTTCCCTTGTAGTTTTATTTCATATTATTTCTGCTTTTATCTGGAAAAAAACCCCAACAACTAAGTATCTTTTCTTCCCCCTTTGCATACAGCTTGTAACAGAACATGCCTTTGAAATTCCAGACAACATTAGGCCTGGGCATCTCATCAAAGAGCTCTCTAAAGTGATTCGTTCTGTAGAGGTAAGAACAGAGGCAACCCTACGTAAGCCTGCAGAAAATAAATCTTTGAATCAGGGAACTCCATCGTAGTTACGCTTCTGTTTGACCATCTTCACCTCTTAATTTATTTAACATTCATTTAATAATAGAACATCAAGAGGAAAACTGTTGGGAATACTAAGCTACAGGTATTTCAGATAAAGAAAATGGATAGTGAAGGCTTTATGTATTTTTTGTTAATTTTTAGATTGTAATGGTGAAATTAGTTGTAGGTTAGTATTTCTAAAATGTAGTTACTTATAACTGCTTAAAATAATTACTGTTAATGTGTTGTTAAAGACTTTAATTTGAAATTCTGTGCATATTCCATTCTCCTATTCACTTGTTTGTTAGTTCTGGTCCAGTTGTCATCTCTTTTGCTCACTTTTATGTTTTGTGGCTGTTTGTTATATAGTCAGTGGGGGAGGGTTTCCCTTTTGTTTTTTGGGGGTTTTTTCTCTCCCATACCAGTGTTTTGCTCCTTTATTCCTCAGTGATTATTGATTCTTGAAAAATTCTCACATTTCCATGTGAAGAGAACAGATCTGAGGGGATCTGGTGTGTACAACATGTGTCCACCCTATGCTGCCTTCCTGAATAAAACCTTGTGTTTTGGTGGCACTACAGTTGTGGAGTAGCATAAAAGCCTCAAATGGGAAAGAGCTGCAGTAGAACTAAACTTTGGACATCAAATCCAAATGAAATATGTAGTATTTCTCTAAAAGGTCAAACAATTTTCCTTACATAATTTACGTTTAATTAGATGAATAAGAAGCAGCACTTAAATATGTGGATTTATTCCTCTGAGACTATTCTGAAAAGTGCTTTTAATTACAGGAGGAAAACAGCAAATTAGTTAAAACTCAGGGAATTCTTGGTGTGTCTCCAAGTTCACGATCTTCACATGAAACAGCTTCCCCTCACCACTCCAGACGAAGGGTGAGGAAGCTGCGAGACCATGCTACCAAAACTCCTTCCAATCTGGACATCCTGGAGCTCCACACTAGGGAGGTACTGAAAAGGCTGGAGATGTCACCATGGGAAGAGGCAAGTATTAAGTTATGTGCAAGGAAAAACAAAACCAGAGCAGATTTCTAATCTCTGTTGAAAAGAAAATGGTTTTAGGATGCATAGGAATATGGACTAGAACTCTTTGTCATATGAGACATGGATAGATTTGGTTCTGGTTTCTTTTGATTTTTCCAGATAGGAATATCTCTTTTTCTTGATTTTTTTTCTTTTTTTGTGGGGGTTTCTTCAACATTTTGTTTCAGAGGGTGCCTTGAATCCACTACCCACTTCAAGTACAGTTTTTGAATTAGGTCTGGTGTTGTTGTCAAGTGGTACTTTGAATCAGTTCTGTGAAGGAAAGGGAGCTTGGAAAGCCTTGATTTGGTGAGGCTCTGAGCCAGCTTGCTTCTCTGTTTCTTTCTTCTCTTTTTTCAGAGCTGTTTCTTATAGTTCAGTTACTATAATTGATTAGCCTTGGTTTTTTGGTCATGTTCCTATTTCCTTTATGACTATACCTACCTGCCAGTAAGCCTCAGGCTGCCTTTGGTCTCTGTATTGGGGCTGAGGACTTTGTGGTTGTATTACAAAAGTATCATGAAGCAAATGAGTGAAATGTAGTATCTTGAAAAATACTTTTTGTTCAGACTTGATGACATTATTTCAAAGAACAGCAGCAGAAGCTGAAGGGCTAAGAGAATGGAAATAAGTAGCTTTCTGAGAATAAGAAATTATGACATATTTAGTTGGGACAGGATGGACTGTCATAGGGGAGATATGATTATTTGGGTCCTTATGTTGGTGTTCATAATGCATGGAACAAGGGACATTCATTTAGCCCCTAAAGACATGAAGCTGAATTTAAAATTTACCTTAAATAGTTAACCCATGCAGTTCATTGCTCTTAAACAAATGTTTAGGAGTATTAGTCATTGTCCTTTAATGCACAAATATAAGAATCATTATCAGTATGGATTTGTAAAAAAGAAAAATTATTTTACATGTTCCTAGTTTGGGACGTAATTGTATTGCTGATTGCTTCAGAGTACAGCTCAAATGTAAATTGCTTTCAGGTAAGAAAGTTCTGCTTGTGGCAGGTTACTTTCCATTACTGGTGTTTTGCTGTCCTCTGAATCAGTTCTGAGATACTAATTTCAGAGAGCACATACCCAATCCAGGAGTTGCTGTAGCAGTTCCAAGCCCAGCCTTTGGCTTGCCTGTCTCTATTGGCATTTCTCCAAGGGAAACACAAAAGGAGTATTATAGGAAAGTTGTATTTGTTTCAGATGCTTCAGGAGAGTATGGATGGTTCAAAGAAGGAGAAGGTGCAGTCGTCTTCTGAAGTTCTTCACACCCAAACATGTTTTGTATGAGCTTTTTTCAGCTGGTTATCCAGGTGGTAACCATCCTAGTAATGAATTTGATCTTTTATGGAGTGCAGAAAAAACAATCTAATTCATCAGAATAAATAATAAGCAAAACTGCTTTTACTTCTTTAGGATATCACAAGCTCAAAACTGAATGGAAGGTTTAACAAGCCCTTTCAGCCCTCTTCTACAGTACCTGAATGGAGAACAAAAGACAATGATCTTCGCCTTCTGCTGTCAAATGGAAGAATAATTAGGTATAAAGGATTGATTGTGGATACTTTTTCCTGGTCATTATGGTCTGGAGTATGCTAATTGTTAATATTTCTATTTGTAGAGCCCTAAGTTCTTACCAGTAAGACTCAGGTTAGGAATACAGAAGGAATGTCTGTGTCTGCTGTCCCCTAGTGGAGCCACAGTTAGGGAGTGAAGAGGAAGGGGGATTCTTTACATGTTCCTTTGTTAAAGCATTTCATTCAGTTGCTCAGTGGGGTCTGTACTGAAGGGAATGCTTCAAAGTACAAAAAGTTGTTTTGTACCCATCTATTAGAGTGCTTCTCATTAAAAGTACTCTGGTGTTAGACTTGTATCTTTATGAAATGACAGTTGTATGGGAAGTAAATGGGAATTCCTACAATTCAGAATGAAGAGATGAGCATCAGACAACATTACTGTTATATCTTGAGAGTGTGTTGTAAATAATAAAAGGGAAACAGTTGCTTAAGGTTTTTAAGAGTAACGTGACTTTTTTTATTTTCTTGTGAGAAGAGACGAGAGACGTCCATTTACAGATCGAAGTCTGTACACAGCAGATAGTGAAGATGAAGATGACAGGACAAGGTCGAAAAAGACTGCTGTAAAGGTAGAAGACCAGCCCTCAGGATTTGAAGGAGAAGGGAATGCAGATGCCCAGAAACCACTGAACAGTAAGATTGTCTCCAAGTCCTATCAGTTGAATATTTTGATGGTCTCAGTGAGAGTCTAACTACTGTTAGTTAGTCTGACTGAAATATTACAACATATAAAGAGGATAAAGAAATAAATTAGAGGAGTAGTATTAGAAGTTACACAAAACATTTCTCAGGTATTACCTGTCCACTGAAGAAGCTAACAGGATAGAGATGAAAACTAAAACTCATCTTTTTACATTAGTGCTGTCTTGAATGCTATGGACAGCATTTTTCACAGTGGAGGTTTAATTGGCATTCTGAATGAGTATTTGTTACTCTAGGTCTGCTTCATAATGTAAGAATGCTGATTTTATTTTGTTTTTAAAACCAAAACATACCTCATTGTGAAAAGCTCATCACATCATTTCACTGTAGAGAATGAAAGATCATAATATGTAGATAATTTTAAACCTATCTTATATTTCACTTTTCCTGTTCCATTTGAGTTTCATACTTGATCATACAATTTTGTATGTTTTACTAATGAATTGCTTTATTCCATACAAGTGATAAGAGATAATTTAGCATTAATAAAATCTTATACTTTCAACCTTTGTAACCTGCAAGGTTAGGAAAGAATTTAGGTAATCCGTAAAGCACTTTAATCTCACTTTCCAGTGCTTTAAACCATCTTTCACTAGGAACTAATCTTTTTTTGGCCTTTCTGTAGCCTCAAGCCCTCCTGCCAAGTGTTCAGCAGCGATGATCACACAGTGTATTAGTAAAGTATCAATACTGAATGCCTGTTGCCAGTGCCTACTTTTAACAGCACTGTCTGTGTGCAGATAGATTTAATTAGTCCTTGACATAGCTGTTCAGCTCTCTGCTTAATTGTAAGTCACATGCTTTCACAGTACAGCTCACAAGGGCTCAGAAGGTATGTACTAGGAAACTGAAGTCAACACTTAAAAGATAATAAGACTCCTCTAGAGACTTTCAGTTCCCCGAGTTTCCTGGACAACAGTCCATAACATTTGACTCTGCTGTCAGCCTGAATAAAATATTTAATTATTTAGATTAATAAAGCAAATTATAATCCCTGTTGACTGTGCTTCCAGACATCACAGAGGACATTATTGAAAAACCTGCACATGAAAGAGGTCTGAAACAACAGGGCAAACAGCTTGTTGAGTGAAGGCTTACTGTAGTGTGTTTCCACTTCCAAAATTAAACTCAGTAAATCAAACTAAATTTTGCACTTTAATTAAAGACTAAATCATACAGAGAAATGGTAAATTTTCTTCAAAATTATTGCTCTTATTTGATACAGAATGAATATGGCAGTGAATATCCAAATGTATTAAATGTACTTAGAACTAGAAGTGAATGTTGAGATTGTTCTTCCAAAAATTGAGTGCTCAGGACTATTGCTGATATTTTTAATTGAATATTGAGTGTCTTCTAACTTCCCTATTACCTATGTGTGATTATTTTACCTTAACTGAGACTCTAGAGAGGGGGAAGGCATTGTCTGCAGAGAATTCCAGAAAAGGAACTACCTGTTCCTATAGCAGCTGCTGACTTCCATTGTTCTTTCTGGGGTTGTGGCCAAGAGGAATGTCCAGAGACTGATGCCTTTAAGCAGATCAAGCTTTATCTAGCTTTGTGTGTCATGCCAAGATGATGGTTTTAAGTGGTGACCCAGTGGTATCAGAGAGACAAAGATCAAATGCTGTCTTTAATAGAGCAAGGTACTTTGTGTGGATGAAGAGAAGGTGATTTGAGATTTTTCTTAATTCACAGTGTCTTAGCCTGATCTCACAGATAATGACTGCTCTCATTCACCCAATTTCAGGAATATTCCTCCTGGTCTCAGAAGGCATACAGAGCCATGTATTTTCTTGGAAAAGACAATAGTCTAAAGGAAAATTCTTTTGATCTCTAAAATTACATATTCTGTATTGTTCATGCGGTTGCTTATCGTAGCATCTTGTTTGCCTTTTTGAAATGAGCTAAAGGCGTGAGTTATCATCAGAAATCCCTCAGGCTGGTTTGAGCTGCAGTAGTTAAAAATATTAATTTTATTGTTATATGTTGAGCAATACTTTATGTAGCTTAATTTCCTATACAGTGGTGTTGCTCATTTAATGTGCTTGGATATTCCTCATGGTTCTTTCTAATACTATCTTAAGTTTAGTTGTAGTCTTCTCTAGCTTTTGGTCCCAGCTGTTCAACTCACTCACTTTCTGATAATAAGTCTCATTCTTAGCTTTCTTCTGACTCTAAAAATAATTACCACTGTGTAGTGTTTGGAAATCAATAATATCCCTTGAAATACATTTGATGCCTAATTGTGGTCTTTGCCACAGTCTTCAGTAGGAACAAACCTCTACTAGAATTGCAGTGTATGTATGGTTACAGGTACATCCTTTATTCTTGCGTAATGATGGTTAGGAAGAATTGTGTTCTGTTTATGTGGTTTCATATAGAACTATGCTGAAAACAAACCAGCATTTCAATTTTACTTGTCTTCATTCCAGAGTTAATTTCTGATCTGTGTAGCTTTACATTCAGCATAGTTTTGTATGAAACTATAAATCCTTTAAAAGTGATGTTTCTTTCTTTATCCCCCATTTTCTTGACACACAGTCATAATTTTTTTTTATTCTATCTTGCTTTTCTCCAAAAAACTTGAGCTACCTAAACTGCAGATTGTCATCTTCAACAAATTTATACTTAATCCAGATTTTTGCCAGCAGCCTTGACACAGGTATACATACAGCTCACTGGCCTTGAGCCTTGGAATCCAAACACTTAGAAATGTGTTTCCTGCTTGTGGTTCTTTGGGATAAATGCTGTCTTTTAAGGGTACAAGCTGTTGAGAGCTGCTCTGTCTCCAGCCTGTACACATAAGCAGAACTGCCCAAGGTGCCATCCCTGGAGTAGGTGCTGTATGGGAGAGAAGAAATATAAGCTCCTGCTGCAGCTGATTTCTCTTCTGTCTTCATCTGCTCAGTTGCTTGAGGAGTCTATTGGTCAGCAGTAGACAACTCACTGTAGTCCTAAGCAAACTTGGGAACCAGATCAGTGTGTGCATTTACCTTTGTTTACAGACTGTTAAAAATTAATATGTATTTCTTGGTTTTTGCTTCAAAAACAATTGTTAAATATTAATGTAGTAAATCTTGTGTCTTGTATTTTAATTCTTCTCTCTGCAGTGTTCTTTGAGAGTGTGAAATCAGAACTCAGGAATGGATCCTCAGAGTACTCTGATATTTCTGATTCAGAAGAATCTGAGCCTGATTGCACTACACAGGTACATCTAGAAAAAACTCACAGAAATTAATGATGCAATTAAATATAATTTTGCTCATGTACTTCAGACTTATCTGGTCAAAGTTTGCATTAAAGCAGCAATGACAAAGTATTCTTGTTCTGATTAATCTCTCAACGTTCTGCTTCATTCTTAATTTATTCTAGTGCTGGGAAAAAAGATTATAAGATATGCTATCCTGAGCCAAATTTTATGATTTCATTGTCATTGGGGTGGGGTTGGCAGAGGATGAGCCCTGCTGTGGAGCAAGCAAAGTCTGAGAAAAGTCAGCTCCTAATTGCTTTATTTATTTCTTTAATAACAAGTCTAAATTTCATCATTCGAATTATGAGTATCTGCCACACAGTTTCATTTTAGAGCATGGTTAATAGGAAACAATCTTACAGGTATTCAGTTTTATAAACAACCTGAAGTGGCTAAATCCTATTCAGGTGTTTTAGACTATTGGAAATAGACGGGAGTTCTCCATTTGAGGGTCTAGATTGTGGTGATTTCTTCAGAACTAAACAAAATATGAATGCACACATATGTATAGATATTTACGAACATATTTTAATACAACTTCTAGAATTTAGAAATCTGTGTATGTATGTAAATACTTCAAGTATTTTTTCATTTGTAAATTGGCTTTGTGCTTAGTAATTTAAATTTCTATTGGTTAGCAGTAAGGTGAAGTGATTACCTCACATTTTTGTTTCATGCTTCTGGAAGGCTAATGCCTTGGTCTTTCTTTCAGTTGTCAGCCTGTTATAAGACTTTACAAGAAGTATTCAAATTCCTACTTTTTCCATGGTGGTCGAGATTTTTTTTTTTTTGATACTTGCTGTCTTTCATCATTACCTAATCTAGATGTTGGAATAAGTGATAGGAACCTTCATGGTGTGGTTTCTTCTGGTTTCCTAAACTGTATTGCCAGCAACTTTGGCTCACAAGGTTTCCTTTTCTAAGACAGAATCAGTAGTTACTCAGAAGTGATGTATTTCATGTTCACAGGAGATTGTAGCTGGTTTTGTGTGACTTTGTAAATAAGTGAATGTTTTATATTTATGCTATACTTCCTCTCTTAGTTCTTTCCATATTCTCCTGCTTTTTAATTTCTAGTGGTATCTAATGGAGTAACTTTTCTGCATGTTTAAATTTGTCTTTTGTAATGACATATCCAAAATTAATTCTCTCGGTAACATCTGTAGATCCTTTTAAGGTTTTTATATTGTACTGAAGATGATCTTAAAATAATACCTTTTTTACTAACACTGAATCATAGGTATAATTTAATTGTGTCACTTTCTAAGGATAAAAGATTAGTAAGCTGCTCATGTGAATGAAACTGTTGTATAAAAATGCCTCTTGGTGATAAAATGCACTTCATTCATTCCAGTTCTGTTTTTGATGATGGGGATGGTGATGTCAGTCTTTAAGGATTATGACTCCTCCATGTTCTGATCTTCTGTTTTCAACACTTCTGTTGAGTGTCACATATATTCCTTGGCTTGAAAAAAAATTGTGATGTTCTCCGTACTTGTTGAAAATAGATTAGTCTGAATTACCAAGACGGAACATATGCACTGTAGCCCTTGCTTCGTGTAAAGGCATATTGAGTCACATATGGTTGCTCCACCTTTGAGAAGCTCCTGCCCATACAAGCTGTAATCTCAGCAGGAGCTGAAAAGCTCTTTCATTCATGAAATGAGGCTGTGCCTCTGTAAGAGAGGCAACAGCTGTTGTGTCTCTGTTCCTGCTGTGTTCTGGATTTACCTGAGAGCATCTGTCACTCTATCAGAGATGGTGCTGTTGAAAGTTCCGTTTTGTGAGGGCAGGAACCAGAAGCAGTTTTCTGGGGCAGAATGTGTCCTGTTCTATATAATAGGCATCAGTTCTGTCTACTGCCTGCAACCATACTTCTGTATTTCTCCCTGTACTTTGAATATGGAAGATAAGAATAATTAATGCTCTCATTAAAGAGAATGCAGTGATTTGTGTATGGTGTAATGTGTGGTGGTTTGTAAGAAATGGATTTTGGAGATGCTTTCTATATTGTGGAACATGTACTTATCAGTATTACAAAATTTGGATGTATAGCATCTCAGCCACTGTATTCAGATTAACTGCATTCTGGATACTATAAAATATTTATATTTATATAAACATATTTATATTTATAGAAATATAAAAAAAGTTGGACCTCAAAGCTTTTGAATTCTTCACATAGCATAAATTAAGGTAGAGTCTCCACTTAGGAGGTCTGGTGACCATTCTGTTTCCTCGTGTTTCAGCAGAAGGATTCCTCCACGGAGGAGTCAGAAAGCTCAGGTGATGAAGAGAAGCAGGAAGTAACATCAAATTTCAAAGAGGATTCTAAGGTCACAAGAGACCTTTGTCAAAATACCCAGAAGCCATCCAGAAATGAAACTCCCAGTAAAAAGTAAGCACATGGTGGGCATTTTTTATAAACTTGTTAGACCTTTTAGCATGTATTTATGATTTTACTTTATAGCAATGTAAAAATCAGTCCTTCAGAGGTTCTGTTTTGCACTGCTTACTACTTCTTTGATTTTCCTAGGGAATGTCCTACCTCGACAAGTACAGAAGAAGAAGCTATTCAGGGCATGCTTTCTATGGCAGGATTGCACTATACTACATGTTTACCAGGTCATACTCAAAGCACAGACTGCACAAATAAAAGAACCTCTCTTCAGGAACACAGAAGCTACCCCAGGAGTCGGCATAAAGACAGACAGCCATCTCAGAGTCACAAAACCATAGAATGTGGTAGGTATCTGAACTAATGGCACTGCTGCTCCCTGCTCTTGGACACAGTGCTCAAAATAATCACTCAGAGTTACATTTCAAGATTTGTAGTTATTAGATTAGTAGCTTTTAAATAAATCAGACTGACATTTAAAAAGGTGTGCTCTTTGGTTTTGCTTTGTTGTGGATTTTTTTCTATAAAAAAGTAAATGTTACTTTTGAAAACTGGGGCAAACTTACCTTGTCGTCAGAATACCCCTTCTGAATATTTCCATCTAGAAGTTTTGTGGCATCCTTACAAGAATGAGAAACTTGTGGCTAGGTTGAAAATATTAAAATTTAAGGTTGTGGTACTTCTCTTTAGGTAGGTCTGTGAAGGAGGAGGAAGGAGACTTGGGAACTTCAGCGTGGACTAGACACCTGAACGAAGCTTCGAGGATTATCCCTCAGGTAAAGCAATACTTAAAACATATTGAACACATTTTTATAGGAGAAGAGATCATGAAATTGTAAGTACAGAAGGCATGGTGGACAGGTCTTTACACACTGTGTATGTGACAGATACTTCTGGTTCTGGGAACTGGGTTATTTTTGTCATGCGTTTTTTCACTGTTGTTGTTTTGGATTTTTTCTTTTCAAATTCTCTTCTCTCATAGTGCCTAATATTAAGGTGTTCAGGGCAGTATCTTGAAAAATAAAAACCACTGCATTTAAAACGTGTGGATTTATATTCATTCTAAGTGGGAAAGCACTTTGTTGTTTATTCATTGTTACTCCCAACCAGAACATCAGAACAAGTGGAACATGTTGATAGTATGTATAGTAAAGATACTTGCTTAGGAAATTGGTACTGCCAAACTGATAGCTTTCAACAGCTAGCAGGTAGGAATATTTTTGTCTTCTGATGTCCAGATGGAATCCAGCAAGGAATGAAAGGTTGTTTGTCTTATACTCTGAACTTTTCTACACTGTGAACTTTTCTAGTACTTCTGAACTTGTCTGTATTGGAAGTATTAGAATAATTAATTAAATAGAACAACTGAAATTGCACAACTATAGCTGTTAAATAGTAGTGTTTTTTAACTGCATGCTTTGTAGTGTTTGCTTTCTAAGAACATCTGACTACATGGTACTCCTTTACAGTCTGTATTTCCCAGTTTAGCATTTGTTCTCTCATCAGCTGAATACTGAAAACAAATTACCTATTAAAGTAGTCAGTGGTTATGATATGGCTTGTTAGAGTGGCTAACAGTTCTTAATCAAGAACAGTTGCATTTGTTTTGCTTGCTGCAAGCTGCAAACAAAACGTAGAGAAATTGAGTACATTAGTATGTGTACTTAAACTGTAGCATTGCCCTTAGGTGCATATGGAAAAACTTGCAGAGATTGTTGTATGCTATCTTTAAGAGGTATCTGTACTGAAGGAAATTATGGACTCATAAAATGACCAGATACTCGTGGAACTGAAATACCTGTTTCAAAGACACAGTAGTATAATCAAAGAAATTGGGGTGAACCCACAGCCAGAAGCTACTAACTTGTACATTTTTTCTTCTCATTTCCATACTAGGATGCAAATAAAACTCACAAATACATCAAGAAGGAGAATGCATCAGAAGCCAGTCTTAAGATTCAGGAAAACAGAAGCATAGTCCACAACAGCAGCTTGAGTTTTCAGCATGGCAAATACACGCGAGACTCCAGCCTAATGCAAGGAGAATGTCAGCTGAGTGATGGCAGCCTTAGCCCTGAGAGGCCCTATGGTGAAACGTCCTTGTCTGTACCACTGCACCCAACAAAGAGGCCAGCATCAAATCCACCCCCTATCAGCAACCAGGCAACAAAAGGTAACGCTTATCTCCATCCCCACGGGGGGTGGGGAGGAAAGAAAAAGACTAAATGCAGCAACTGAGTAAAGGACAGGATTAGACCTTGAGGAAAAATACAAAGTGAGCATGCTGTGAACACTCAAATTCTGGCATAGAGTATGGGGAGGTGGAATTAAGAGAGATCTAACTGGCCTGAATCAGATTTGCTAATTGAAATGAAGGTTTAAAAGCTCTAACACTTCAGAAATGCAGTGATCACGCATGGGCATGGACTCCACACACAAGAGGGAGATGCAAAGTCGTTTATTACGCAGCCAGAATTCCCCTAAATACCAGCACACCCAGGATATCACATCATATAAACAGGAAAGATGTTCACCACAGTGTCCCCCAATCACCTGGGGCAGTGCCCAGATTTTGCCTTCTATGGTGACAGGTAAACAATACCCTATAAGGTCACAAACTACAATCAGCACCTCTCACAGGTCCATCCCTGTCCACAAACTCACGATCCTCTCTCTGCCCAGCCCTGGTGACCTGGATACAGTCCCAGGGTCACCTCCAGGCCCAGGAAAGAGGTTCTCTCTCTGGCCTTTAGGGCTTATCTATCACCACATAGTGTAGCCCAACAAGAAGTAGTCTGATGAGCATACTATTTAGTTTTTAGTTTCTAGTTTATATTCTGTAATTTACTCAAGGGAATAACTTGAGTAAAATTCAGGAAGCTCAATTTAGGTTCTCCCCTAGTACACCCACTGCCCTTCATAGACTGGAAATATTTGTAAATAATATACTCATTTAATTTATGATAATTCTAGCCAGAGTTTAGGGAAAATAGTTCCTGGGGGCTTTTTTTTTTTAACTATTCTGATTCCCTATTTGCTTTTCAAACTGATTCCGGTGAAAATTTTGCCTGCTTCAGCTTGAAAGCTGGGTTTCACTGTTCTACAATGCTTAAAATTCATTCTGAAATTCCTGACTGAAGTGCTTGCTTGGGTTTTTCAGGCAAACGTCCAAAGAAAGGAATGGCAACTGCTAAACAGCGCCTTGGGAAGATCCTGAAGCTGAACCGGAATGGCCATGCACGCTTCTTTGTTTAATGTAGCTGCTACTTCTACTACTGCTGTCTTTCCTACACAGACCAGTATTGAGGGCAACAGAGCCTGGAGCTGCTGTTATTCCTCTGCTTGAAGCAGACTTGCATGTACCATAGAAAACACTGCCTGATGAACAAAAGAAAGAAAGAAAAAGAGGAAAA
>VZRS01010116.1:0-55248 GCA_013398055.1 Ifrita kowaldi | reverse complement strand
AAAAAAAAAAACCACACAAAAAAACCAACCCAATGCTGCATTTTCACTGTGCCACACCTGCTCAGCAATAACCACACGGGAATGGGGAAATCTTCAGAGAGACACGGACTGTGAGAAATAGTCTCTCATCAGGGCTTGAATATCATTTGTTGCTGGTAGTTTCTGACCTAAATTAATGAGGGGAAGATGATGAAGGTGGTTTATCAATAATTTATTTCTGATAGATTTTTCTCAACTTTAAAATTCATTTAAGAAACTATTTATTTGGAAGACTTTTTCTGTGGGGGTTATTAATTTAGATTTAATAATGTGAAAGTTTTAAATTGTTTTGATAATGTGTGTTTGGTGCAGTGGAGAGCCACATTAATTGTGATTAGTCTGGACTCCTAAATTTGATATTCAGGTTATAGTCTTAAATAGGGGTGAGATGCATTATTAATTATTTTTTAAATTAAGGCATAAGGAATCTTATTTTTTTTCCTGCTTTTTGTAAGCTATTGGCTGGGCTTCTGTTGACTTGCAAGTTGCATATTCTCTGCCAGCTTGATTATTTTTTGACCTGTCCTTTTTAATATCAGATTTATTTATTTAATGGACTAGAAGAGACTGCTAAAGACAGAAGAATTTTCTTATGTCAGTCCAGTAGCTAACTTGTTTTAAACTGCACCTCTTTCCTCCAAATCCGAGTGCATATTTTCCTCCTGATGATCTGTCTGTGATGATTTTCTTCTGTAAAAAGACTCCCTGAAATCATATTTGTACAAGTTATTTAAGAGTTGGTGCAAAGGAGGAAAACCCAATACATCTTTTGGAGGAACGGGGACATCAGTTAAGGTGTTTCTTCAGAACAGTTGCTCTCAAATAACTCATAAGATACACATTGCAGTCCTAAGATTTGGCATTTTACTTAATGTAGCATGGAAGAACCATTAAAGTGTTGTTCTTGTACGTTAAACACATTTTACTGAAGAGTCATGAAAGCAGGAGAACGTGTGTTGCTTTCAAAGCTGGGCGAGACAGCAAATTAAAAGTCTTAACTGGTCCATATATATATAAGCATTTAAGTAGCTTACTGGTATCAGAATGATCATTTGTGTCAGGCTTCACACAGAGCTGGTAGCAAATGCCAATTCTGAATTACTGTAAATAATTTTGATTTAAAATTTGTATTTTTCTGTAATATAAAATTAAATATTTAACTTTTGAGGGACGGGGGATGAAGGCGGAAAGGGGAATACTTTTACTTGATTCTGGAAAAAGGGCATTTTGTAGGGTCCAGCCAAATGTAAACATGAATATGCTAGTGACAACAATATTGTTGGTTGGTTGGGGTTTTGGCTTTTTTGATTGGTAAGAGTAAAAATATTCCTGCATAGCTATCCAAGTCATCAAATTGATTTCGTTTTCCACACCAGTTTTTCCTTCCTCCATATTCTATACTGGAATAATTTCCTCTTGTGGTTTAAAAACAAAGTCAGTTTTATTTTCCAGAATATTTGTGCAGAGTTATTTTTATTTAGGCTAGATTAAGAATGCTTTTAGAAATTTGTGGAAGTAGTTCTGATGTCAGGTGTTCTTTATTGCTGCAGGGTCAGAACCAGTTACCACTGCATTATCCTCTTTCTGAATGGAGAAACATCAAAATATAGTGCCACTGCAAAAAAGTCAGGTAGCTTTCTTAGCTTTACTTCATCTGGAGCTTGAAAATTACAACTTAGGAGTGTTTTTTGCAGCCCTACTTTTACTTTTTAATGACTTGACTTGTTTTGTGACTTGTATGGGTGAATTTTTAAACTTTTTTTTCATTTGCTAATTAATGTTTCACAAAAACAAGTTTTTAGTCTTTTAATTTTTTTTAAAAAATTTAACACAAGTTATCAACCTTTAGAATATTGGGAATGGAGGTAGTCAAGGATTTCTAAAAAGCAGAAGATAAGCTAAAAAGTACTCTACAGGTGCTGAAGATGACCATAAGGACTTGCTGTTCTCAGGTGCTATGTTTTCTAGATGGAAATAGTTAAAAGAGAATATTTTAACTATCTTCTGACATGTTCTCACCAAAGTAAGTCAAAGAAATAAACTATATTGTCAATATTAGTTAAAATTATATACCCCTGTAAGTTTTCTCTTTGTTTAAACTTGAGCAAGTGGTTTAATGCCTGCCAGGCTTTGGAAATTGTTTTAGCTTTAGCATATTGAACCAAACTGTTCCCTTCCTGCTGGCTGTACAATTTCTAATGATAGAAAACTCCAGTTTAGGGCAGCAGTTGGATTCAGAGCAGAATGAAGAATGAGTTCTCTCTCCTTAAAGACAGATTTTTGTCTGAAGTAAAAGTATGCCAGAATAGAATCTGGAGTAAGGAATTTTAAAATACTGAGTATGCTTTCTTGTACATGTGACTGGTTTATACAGAGTCTCTTTTCTGACCATCCACACTATTTATCTGTATCTTGCTGTTGAAACATAGATATGGCTGGACCCATATATATTATTTCTTCTTGGTTTTATCCTTTCTTTTACTTTGTTTTCTACCTTTTTTTTTCCAAGTGGCTCTCCACTGTCATGAATTTGTGTAATACTCTCTTCACAGGCTGTCAACAGGCAGAGGTTCATTCCCATTTTCTTCAAATATCCATGCTTCCAGCAGAAGTTAAATCTGATGTTCCAACTCAGAACAAGTAATTTAAAAGAAATTGCCATGTTGAGCAGTATTAAAAAAAAACAAAACAAAAAAAAAGCAACAAAGGGGAAAAAAGAAATCTCCTGGTAGCTCATGAAGAGGATGTGGTGACCTCACTTGTTTTGTGTACTTGTATGTGAGATATATTTATTGTGTTCTAGCTGAAATCACTTCTGCACCAATCTTTCTGTAGATGGACTGAACCTTGTGTTGTTGTACTGGAGACAAGAAGCCCAATTTTTTTCCTTGCTGTCTCACTTGGGGTGGAAGAGGGAGGGAGCAGGGAACACTGGCTGGACAACAGCAGATTACATCTGCTATGGTAACTCATTTTCAAGGATAATCTTTTTTGAAAAGTCAGAGAACTTGGATTTGGCATAAAACTCTATTGTTTTTAAAATTTTTTTGTAGATGAAACAGTAGGAAATGAAATGTTGTAGGGGTTTTCCCACTCCCTTAAGTTCTCACATTCCTACAATTGCAAAAAAAGAAACAAACATGAAAATGGAAAGACCACCCAGAAACTATATCAAAGACTCTTCCAGCAACTTTCCCTTTTCTTCTCCTACTATACTTGCTAATAAACCCTGGCTACAGGGTAGCCTTTGTTGACCTCTGAGGTAGATTACCTATGCAACCTATAATACTCTACATGAATTCATTCTTCAAGAGAATTTTGGAAGGGTTAGATGTTGAGAGTTAAAACTGTTGTTTTCTGATCACATGGGGGGTTTTGGGGTTTTGATTTTTTTTGTTTGTTTGTTTTTTGGTGGTTGAAGTGCTTGTGTTACCTTTGGTAGAGATGTAAGAGAGCACAGTGTCATGATCACATATTAGATGCTTCAGCTTTCCCTGGGCTTTGCTCTAAGGCATAAGCTACCTTCATTCACAAGGCCATAAAGTTGCAAGTGTTAAAAATTTTTGCAGGATTTCAAAGCCAGAGCTGGTGAGAATCTTGCCTACCCCCTCTTTGGTAGCTGTGGAGACTAAGCAGAACTGAAACAGTGACCCAGTGAATGAGCCAGTGACTCGTGCCCTCTTTAGGCTCCACATGCCCACCTGTCCCTTCACACTCCCACCATGACCCCCAAGTCTTGTGTCTTTCCAGAGTGTCATTCACAGAATACTTCCAGACCATTAAAAGCTGTTTGTAGTTCTGGGGCTGAATGAGCCCAGTGCTACTCTTTGACAGAAGAAATACAAATGGAACCAAGGGCCTTACTGTTTATTGTTAAACAAGATGAAAAGCTGCAACATCCATTTTTCCAAAAAATAAACCCAACAAAAAACCACCCTGGTAACCCTCTTAGTGGGAGAGTATGAATGAAAAGTCATGCAGTGGATGGGAAATAAAAGTAGCACTGATAAGGAAATGCATGTTCTTCATAGGCTGCATTTCTGTTTGGAAAAAAAAGACTTTTTCTACTTTTAATATAAATTAAGCCATAAGAGTTTCATGCTGTGGGAAGGGAATGAAAGGGATCACTTTAAGAGATTATATTGATATGTATTGTCACTTCTG
Organism: Ifrita kowaldi; assembly: GCA_013398055.1. Classification (NCBI taxonomy): domain Eukaryota; kingdom Metazoa; phylum Chordata; class Aves; order Passeriformes; family Cinclosomatidae; genus Ifrita; species Ifrita kowaldi. The sequence continues at coordinate 51,045 of VZRS01010116.1, read as the reverse complement.
CTGGGAAATGTCTATTGCTGCCAATGCTTTGGTGAAACTTTTTTTTTGTTAAAAAAAAACGAACGTGGAATTTGAAAAAAAAAAAAGGGGCTAGTTCTTGGCTATATTTACTAGTTTTGTAGTAATGTTTTGCTGGCCCATTTTGTCTTTTCCTCCTTTTTCTACTCTCATAGTCTAATTTCTATCTTTCCTTCTTAATGTTTCTGAAAATATTAGCTTGTCTGCTCAGTAGGGGTCGGTGTATGTGTGTCTTCCTTTTTACAGAAACGCACTACTGTGTTAAGTATTTGGCTGGGAAATGGGATGCTGCAGCTTTAAGAGCATTTTTTTCAATTCATGACAGTATTTCCCATCCTCTTTTGCCTGCAGGCAGGGAAAGTGTATGTACAGTATTTATTTTGTTTTGATTTTACTTTAAATTTGTAAGTTTCTATAAGTAGTTCACATTGATTATTCTAGGGGAGGACAAGTGGCTTTGTTTAAATTTGTATTTGATATTCATAGTTTCCACTTTCTGTACTTTAAAATACTGAAATTAAAAAATTGTATGCTTATGTTTTGATTTTAGCACTCGAAAGTGTTTAATTTCTTCAGACTTCTGCTCATTTACTTCAGTGTAAATACAGTAAAGTGTACAGAATATTGTCAGGAGAAGAATGCTTTTCTAGGTCCCATCTCTGTGCCCTTTGCTTGTCACATTTTAAAGAAGAAATTTTGTGGAGAAATGTGAGGGAATATTCTCATACAAATTTAAAAAAAAAAATTTTCAAAGTGCAAATTTCATTTCAATCCAGGTATATTATATGGCAACTAGATGCATTTTGTGAAGATGTGTATATTCTTTTTGAATCCTAATATAGAAAGGAGATGGAAGTGTTTGTGGTTCATCATATTATCAGTCCTAGATCTGTAAGAAGGGTGTCAAATGGTATTTTTGTATTCCTGCTCTTGGTTTTTGTTCAGGTTTGTCTCATGCTGCTGATGGCTGACTCATCTCTTGATTTATTGGTTGTTTTGGTTTTTTCTTTTTCCTTGAAGCGTGTGCAGTTTCTGGAAGAAGGGCTTTCTCTTTCACACTTACATATGCTTAGTCATACTTGCTTTTGTCCTGGAGGGCTTCCCTGCTGATTTTTCCCTCCAGACATCATCATCTGGTTGGCAGCTGCCAGTGCTCCCTATTGTGGCAGTGCAGTGTTTGCATGTGGGTGCTTTGCTGGGGGAGATGAAAGCATTGCTGCCCCGCACTGCAGCTTGGTGTGATGCCTTTCCTTCTGCACCACCGACCTGCTTCAGTGCTGTCCTGGGGGTCATTGATGGGAGCCTGAGATAAATCATGCACCAATGGCATTGGAAGAGCCAGGTGGCAAAAGGGGTTTGATATGAGCATCCTGTTCAGCTGTTCAGGTTTGCTTCTCAGCCTGACTTCCAGTTTACAGAGAATTTATGGTTGACTATAACGACTCGGAGATCTGTTCATTGACTTAATTGTGCCAGGTGCTTTACAGACAAAGAACAAGAATGCCAGCCTCATCAAACCCTGTACTGCTTAATGGAACAGTTAAAAACCCACACCAGACTGGGAAGTTTTGTGGCCTAAAGTTTAAAACATGATAGTGTTACAGACTTTGGGAGCAGAAACTTCCGTGCTGTTTCAGAAACAAATTTCATTTGAGTGGAGTAAGAAATCATGAGGAAAAATCATGAGTCGAGTACAGGGGTGGAAGATGAAATATTTATACGTCCAGAAATCTGTTCCCATTGTAGTTTGACATGCCTTTACATCTTTTCAATTAATGTGTTAAAACTGGTTTTAAATTTGGTTAGCCCAAGATTTGCCAAAGATCTGAAAGAGCTGTTTGTCAGAGCAACTGCATATTTTGAAAAGGTCTTAATCACTGTGATTGAAGAGCAATGCTACAACCTATGCATTTCCATCAAACTCTCATCTGGATTTGTCACATTCAACTCACTGCTCATAGTAATGTTTTGGTCTTAAAGTGATAGACTTCAGAGAGCTCCTCAGTGGGCCACAAATACGAGTTTCATACCCATATAAAAACCTACACATGCCATTTTACTATTTGCCCTTCTGTTTTTTGCCAGCAACACTTCAGAGATTTTTTTTCTGTGACAGCTATTTAGTGGATAATAGGATAATACACTGGAAAACATGTGAAATATCTCAAATGCTGCTTTAAATGCTACTGGATAGCCTTCAGCAGCTGGAGCCATATTTTCATTAAAAGTCAGGGTTTCGGGTTTTCTGCTTTTCTATTTGCAGATGATGGAGAAGTAATTACCTGGATTGTTCTTTCCTAAGGGACGGATGGATTTTAAAGATTTCAAGGCTACCGAATCCAGCGAGAGAATTTTGAATTTCTAAAGTCAGGGAATGAACAAGATACCCTTCTTGGTATCTGAAGACTAAAGTTACTGATTTTGGTTTTTGATCAACAGTATTCTGCTGTGTTTGAGGTAAAGTACCCCCTTGTGAAGTGCCTACAGACTGGCTTTTCATTTCTGTACATTTAGTGAAGTTCAGCTCTCTCTGGAGGGTTTGTCCTGACCTGCTTAAATTGTGAAGCTTTCGTGGTGGCAGCTCATTAGTTAACACGTTCGACCAAACCTTTTCTAGTTCGTTTTGTTTAGGTGGAACATCAGATTGATGATGGAAACCTGACTAATAGCATGAATATGGTGAAGTCAATCATGCTGAGTGTTAGTTTCTGTAGAAACTTAGGGATTTTTTTGTATAGAACTATTTGTCCTGGGAGCTCTTGAAATTACACTTTTTAGTGCTGGTAAGTAATGTCAGTTGTCTCAAGCCAGAAGTTAACGAGGACTGAAACTGTAAAACCAGAATGTTATTGTTACTCCTTCTGATACAGCCAGGTTTGTTAGACACCCTGGTTTCTACAATGGTAGTGACTGAAGTTTTTACCTGCAGAAAAAGCAGCTGGTGATCAAGCCACTGAATAAAATCTGTCATTGCCAGAGCTCAGTATTCACCTAACAGCTGGCTAATAGCACAGTTTGCTTTGTCTAGACTAAGGCCTGATTTCTCTAAAGCCAATTATATTCAGTCTTTAGAATAACTACTGCAAATTTTTGAAGAATTGTGTTTGGCTTAATAGATCTATTTATCTGTACTGCTTCTGCTGTATCTGCTTTGGTCTTGGAAAAAATACTCTACTTTGGAACATATAAGTCAACTAAAAAAAAAACCAGTATACAAAGAGTCTGCTTGTTTGTGATGCTTCGCCCCAAAGTTTATTTCTTGTAAGAAATTTTTGCTGCAATGAGTGTGAGTAAAGTTCCCATCCATGCTTGGAGAATGTGGTATCTGTCTGGAAGAAACACGTGCCCATGAATCATACACCTTGGTGGTAAGTCATAAAGATACAGGTTGGCTTTTCATTCTGGTTAAGCTAAAAGCCAGCAAAACTTAGAAACTGCTACTCTGGTCTCGTAAAATAGGATGTGGGCTGTGGAGAATTTGGTTTAACTTGGCAGCAGTTTCAGCCTAGTATTGATTTGAAGAAGATACTAAGTCTTGTGCTTCATTCTTAAGCTGATTTCTAGTTACAAAGGGAAAGGGTTTTTTACTTTTTTACGAAAGGTCTTTGAATAGCTCTGTTAAAGTTCTGGCCCAGTAAAAAATTTCCTGTGCTCAACCAGCCCTTGTAGAAAGGGTTTTAAATTCCATCATGATATGGTTACTGAAGAGAGCTGTTCCCATGTGTTAAAGCATTGCACCTCTGGAAGGAGAGCATTCAAAGTGTATTTGCCACGCCAGCTGTCCTAAAAGTAATGTCAGAACTGGTTGGGTAGATGAGATTCCTCCTTGAGAGGAACCATTTTGCTTCCAGGTCTGTTCATATTCAGCCCAGGTCTCCTGGGAGTGGGGAGAAGAAAAATCTGTGAGCTGTGCAGTACACTACTGCAAATTGAGTTGATCGTATTGCAAAGACTGCTGGACAGCTGTGTCTGTCATTAGGCACCACAAGTGATGCTGAATTGTTGCAGTCTTGGGAGGGAGATGAAGCATTAAATGGGACATGGCATGTGAAGGATCCTTTTTTCCCCAGGCTTTTGCAGCAGCTCAGAAAAGAGGAATTGGTGAGATGCTTTGGGAAAACTCAAAAACACTGTATAACATGCCCCTTCTGGTGCTACAGGAAGTTATTTTAGACACTGGTTCTGTTAATGCGTTTTCTCCACTATTAAGAGGATTTCACTTTAGGAAGTTCATTTTGTACAGAACCCTGAAAGATACTTTGTGTTACACATCCCAGTTTCCTTGTGAATGAGGTTTGTAAGAGGAAGTGATCTGTACTGGAGCAACTGAAGTGTTTGGAGAGTGGGAATTCCTGTGTAGCGCTCATGGTTCCAGTGTAAGACATTTCCTCCATATAAACCTTACGTACTCACAATACAGGGCCACTGCTATGCCCTGGTAGCTTATAGACTGTTTTCAGTAGTGTTGCCATTCATTTTCTGTTGCCTCTAATCTCACAGAGTTTTGAATGGTATAAAATGTCAGCTACCAAACTGCAGTAATACTAGCTATGATTAAAGGAATGTCTTCGCTAATCCTTTTATTATACATTTCAATAGACACCAAAATAGTGCTGTCAATACTCTTAAAATACTTAAACTCTTTTCCACTTGGTGGGGACATTCAGCTATTTCTGTATTTTTTTTCTGCACTGATGCGAACTCTCACTGTATTTTACAGTTCATGGCTTGAAGAAAAAGCTGAGTTACTATGCTGTGTTGCACTGTTGTGGTTCACTGAAAAGGACTGAAAGATTGGGAACAACACAAAAAAGAAATCACTGATCTGTTAAACATTCTGTGGAGCCCATACCTCCAGTCATTACCTGAAGCACTAGAGCACAGGTTGTGGTATCTTAGAGATGTCATGTTGAGTAATCAGATCAAAATGTACAGAGTGGTAGAGAATAGAAAGGAAACCATATGTATAAAATGAAGTAATTTTTTATTAATTAGCTACAGGAATACTAGATTTTTCACTCTCACCTGCATGAAGGAGTTGAACTGAATAGGCTTAATACCTGAAATACTTCGACTAAGGTGATAGAAATCACTGCAAGTATCAGGGCCAAAATAGGGCTCATTTCTGGCTAGAAGCACCACTGGTTTTTGTTTGTTTGTTCTAGGGAAGAATCTGCTTAGATTTGCACACGTTGTCTACCCTTTATTTCTAACCAGTTCATATACTGAACGTGCCTATGACAATTCTGATGAGATTAGTATTAATGCCTCAGCTGATGTAGTGACATGTCTTTAAATATGTAGCTGTTCTTCTAAGGGTTTTCAGGTGATGCTGCGGTTTGCTCTTTTGGGATCCGTGGTCAGGACTTAGGATGATTCAGAACTCCCAGTGCTCTTCTGGAGAAAAGTGATCTTGCTGCCTCCTAGCCTGTTGTGGGAGGGAGGCAAGATGACCCTCTCTGCTGCCTGGGAGTTGCGTTCTCCTATGCAGGAATCCATTGCAGGGGAAGGCTTTGGATTGTGCTGCTGAATGTTAACCTTTGTTTTGCTAATGTGGTGAGGGCCTCAGGGATGTACTGGTGAGGGAAGGGGTCAGAGTAATCGCAAGTCAGCGCAGAGTATTCCAACCCTGCCAGCCCCTGTGGTGCAGAGCCTGGAAAGGGTGGGAACCTGAAGGACATCCCTGTGTGTGGGCATAAGCAACAGCCAGGCTGAGGCCTGACCAGTCTCTCCAGGGTCATCTGAGAGGATGGCTGCCATCCCCAGCCACTGCCTGCTGCCGACTGTGGCCACATGGAGAAGGGGTTTTGGTGCTCCCTTCCTTCCGTGGCCTCCTCTTGTCCTTTGCACGGATGTCAGGTCTGGAGAGGTTAAGTATATTCCTGTGATAAACGTGACAAAAATTAACGTGGAGTTATCCAAGCTGGCACCTGGAATGGTGTGAGCTTTCTTACAAATGTGACCTCTGGGGTCAGCTTGGGTTTTGAGCATTTTGAAGTGTTATTTAAGTCTTACTTTTCCAAACAAATTTTTCACTTATGCTGGTATATACTGGTATATTCACTGCTACTGGTATAATATGAAGGGAACCTCTCCATTTTGCAATTTTGGAAAAATTCTTTCTAAACAATTGCCATTTTGGTATGTCTCATTCTCCATTTGTTACTTTGAAACAGAGTGCAATGTAGCTTTGTCCGATGTTCCAGTCACATGATAATGTGGCAGCTTTGCCTGGAAAGCCATGTTAGTGGCACTGAATCACCAGGATTTCTGTCATTGCGGTAACGAGATGGAAGAAGGTTGAACAGACACATTTCATTTTTGTATAAAAACATCTAATCTGAACATCTCTTGTGGAGAATTGTTTAAAAACTCTGGATCCCTCTGCTTGAAGAAGATTGGGCTATAATGATTCTGGCTGGTTTTGCAAAGGATCTGAATTTGGGGATATTTCCTGACTCTTAATTTTTTTTTTTTTTGGTGTCTGTGTCTATTTAACTTCTCATGTTTTGACTTGTATACTCTTGCAACCAAGTTTGGTACAAGTTAAAAATCAAAAAAATCTGATAAATCTTAAATGGATTATTTCTATAGATTTTTAGGTTTTGTAGCAGGAAGCTACAGAATCTCAATGAGCATTTTAGAGATCTACATTAATTTTTTACTTCTTCTCCACCTGATTTTTTTGGCTATGCTTTGCAGTGTTTCTACATTGAAGTACTGAGTCTTTTTCACTGATGTGATTCTCATATGTAAGCTAAGACATCTCTGGCCTTCCCTTCCACATTTTTCAAATTCTCCAAATCTTTGGGGATGTTTCTGAGTGCAACTCTTGCTAGCTGATTTTCTTGTCTCCTCAAATGCTATTGATATTCTAAGGTGCTAATTAATGACACAGTGTGAGCCCAAAGCTTGGCACCCCTGTGAACAGCTGGTAAAACTCAACAGCCCAAAGAACTTTCAAATCAACACCGGCAAGATCATCATCAGTAACATCAATACCTGGGAAATTAAAAAAGTGTAACAGTAAAATTTAGAGAAAGAGGAGGTTTTTCTCTTGGAGATGTTATGGCCAGGGACTTTTAGATCACTTTCAATCATAGAACCTGCATCACTTTTATTTTGCAAGGTATCTTAGAGGTGTGCAGAAGAAAAGGTGCATATTTGTGTCCATCTGTATGCAGCTTATTTAATCCATGTTTTTCCCACAAGTAGGGATTGACTTCTGAGGTAAATGCTGTCTACACAGGAATGCAGTTGGACACAGGGCCAGGCTGTGCCTCTGATCCATGGCATAATCCATTTCTCTCTCTTTCTCTCTCTCTATGACAGAACCTCAGCAAAATCTAGGTTTTGGAAGCCCATGGTTTGCACCTCCTGTGTGGAATAAGGGACAGTGATCATGTAGAAGCAGCAAAGGAAAAAAAAGGAAAGGATGCTGAAGATTGTGGGGAAAAATGAACCCTCTGATGTTACTTAGGTCAGCTGTTGAACAATTCTGTGCCAAGTCATCAGAAGGATGTCCTGGACAAAACATTTCTAAAAGGAGCCTTTCTAATGCAAGGTGCTGGGTTTAATAGCTCTGATGTGAGGCATCTTGGGTGTGTACAGAAAATGGGCAGGATTAACAACAATTTCTACTAGCACACCCTTAAGAAACTGCCTGATGCCTCCTTCTGAAATTTCCCAGTAGATCAAGTCAATTTTTGATGGCAAGGTTCTGAGCAAAGGCAGATGTATTGCCAAGATTATGTTTCTACTACCTGGCTGGTAGAGTGTGTATAATAAATTGATATAAATTCATTTATACATGTATTCACCTATTTATATATTTAAATATTTTAATAAAGAAATCACAAGGTGTTCTGCAGTGCTATAATGTAATATTCTAATGGACAGCCAGAAAGGGAGTGGAGACCACTGCTAGTGACAGTCTTTGCAAAAACTCTTACATTGTTTTCTTTCGTCCCTGTTGTTTCACTTGGGTGTTACTGCTTGTCCTTCATGATGTATCCTGTCTGGGATGGCAGCTGTTGGATGCTGGGTGCTTGTGCAGTGCCTAAAACAGAGATTTAGTTCACACCTTGGGCCAGGATTAGTTCTAATTTAACTTTCTGTAGTATTTTTACCCATGCTATTTGAGTAGAACAGAATTTCCCGTTCTATCCATTCCATTCCAATCTCAGAAGATGGTAGGGGTAACTCCTTCCTCTTTCCCTCTTGCTGCCCTGCAGACTCAGCATGAAGAATACTTCAACAGACATAAATATTTAGGAAGGGTTATTTCCTTGGCTGTAGGTCATACAAGACTGGAAAGCACAGCAAATGAAATTTTTTCTTCTGCTAGGAATAAAATGTGAAACTTGTGATTTTTATGAAAAAAAGCCTCGAATGGGATAAGGATGTGTTCATTCCCTTTAGCCACATCTGCAAGCAGTGAGGAATGAAAGCCTTTACATCACTCCCAGAATATGTGGCTCATTTTCTGCTTCCGCTTTACGCGTTTCTTGAGTACAGAAGAGAATTATGTCAGAAAGCTGTGTTTTTATTCGAAAGCTGTGGTTTTATCCTTGAGCTCTTAACACGGGGAAGTTAGTCCGGTATTCCTGACCACCAGGAGGAGCTCATGACACAGCCTGTAGCGTTAGCCTCCTGCCTCCGAGCCTGTGAGAATTTCTCCGGAGGGAGCTTCAGGTCCGAGCAGTGCAGGGGCAGCCATCCCCTTGCAGCTGTCAGTGCTGGCATTAGACACAGGAATGCACAAAATAAAGCTACACCTGGAAAAGGTGAAACGATCCAAACCCGGGGGCAGGTGGGACAATGTGCCATGGGTAGAGGGTGGGAAGTGAATGTGATTATCCATCATGTTGTGAATGGATTTGTTTATACAGAGAATCCTGGCCTCAAACTTTACTTCCAAAATCTTTTTCCCTTTGGTGAAAAAATAAGGCATAAGATGGCATAAAGACCAGCTGGCAGCCAGAAGAGGGGAGTGTTCCCATGGTACAGTGCTTTTTAAAATTTTAGTAAAGCTCTTTATAGGCGAGTCAGTAACGCCACTCTGCTCACTAATGTGAACGTTCCCAGCTAGCCAAGGGTGGCAGAACAAATTTGTAAGTTAAAGGCTGGTAGTTTTTATTGTGGAAATGATGCTTGGTTTCACAAAGCACAGAGCTTCACCTTGCAGTTAAGTTTTCTCTGTTCAGGACAAAGCAGGACAGAGCCACCAGCATTGAAATTGATGAAGAAATGATTTTAACAACTTTCTGCAAAACTGCAGGATGAATGAGAAGAACCCACTGTCTGTCATATCTATTCTGCTCTGTCTGTTTTTGTACTTGTTTTAAAATTTAGTATTCAACATTGCCTCAAGACTAACCAGTTCCCTTTTCACTGAGGCAAGAGACTACTGTCTGTAACCCAGTGACTGTGGGTACCTTTCTTCTTGCTGAAATAAATTAATACTGAACAGAGGCTTTTTATCATAGCCATGCTCTTATCAGACCATCTCCCTTTATAGTGCTTCCTTCCCCAGCCATTGTGGAAACAGACATCCTGCCCAAGGCATCGAAATCCGCAATCTGCTGCTTCTTCTGTGGAGCCTCTGGATTTTTGCCAGCAGCCCCTTGAGGTGGTCCCAGATGTGATTGCTTTTTCTGTGCTACCCTGAAAATATCCGGTAAAAACAAAGGGCTGCACTCACCCCGGTTACCGCTTTGGAGGCCAGCACTTCCTCTGCTCTCAGGGATGTACAGTGGGAGATGTTAGGCATGATGTACCCCAGAGAAACCATGACTAAAGTGGCAGGGTCACAGTCAAAGGGATATTCCTACAATAGAATAAAGCCAGTCTTTTGATTGCATCTCTCAGCTGGTCCTCAAGTTTACCTCCAGTTCCCATGAGCCCAGGAGATGTGTATGGGGTGTCTTTCCCACAGCATTCTTCTGCAGGGAAAATTCAAATTCCTTGCACCTACATTGTGTGTGAAGGGAGATTGGATTAGGTTTTAATACTGCTTTCCTTTTGGGGGTGGGGGGGAAGGCAAACAAGTCTATTTTTATTTCAAAGTAACTTGGACTTAAAATAGCCACTGCCTTAAAACAAAACCAAAAATTTTTTTTTGACTCAGTAGCTTTTTTGGGGAGAAGGCTGGGGGAGAGAGGAGGGAAGTGAAAATACCAGCTCGTGACAGTTTTTGTGGCTTGGATCTGTGGGGGGTTTGTGCTGTTCTGGAAGGGTTGGAATTTTCAGTAGTCCAGTCTGTCAGAAAACCAACATTGTAGTCACGGCTGTTACTGTCAGTGGTTGAAGATACCCGTGTGAAGGCAGAGCAAATGCATCTTCCTGCTGGTTTCCCTTTGAGATGTTTTATAACCTTTTACATTTTTCTTGGTTCTTTCATCTTTCCTGCAGCTCCCCTGCTCCAGGTTGCCTGACAGAGTTCCCATAGCCTACTTTGCTCCACAGGAGTTTGTGTATGCAGTAAAACATTCAGAAGGATTTTAGACTGGTCATCAATTTTTAGGCATTCACTCCTTGAGGAAGGACGGGTGAGAATCCAATGCGATCTTTTCTGTGAGTTTGTGGTTAAAGGTATTTACTTGAGTGTCACAGGAGAGAAAGAAAAACTTCAAGTGGCTCTTTATGGGGATCCATCTTGCAATCTATCTGTCGCTAAAATGAAAAGATTGGAAGGAATTCAAAAAAAGAGAAAAAAAAAATGGATCCCAGTGAAATCTACACATGCCATGCCTCAACAGTTCTAGAAAGCCATGTGTTGTTCAGCTGGGCTGAGGAATTGTTACCATTGAAGGCACTTTATTGCTACTTTAAACTATGAAAAACCTCTGCTCTGCAATTTGTTTTCCTAACTGGAAGTACGTGGAGAAAGTTGAAGTTGCACTTGTCCCTTGGGTTTTGCAGTGTCTTTTGGAAGAATGTTTATGCAGATTCTGGAATTACTACAGCTTTTCAGGACTGCAGCTTACTGAGTTATTCTCCCTCATGTCTCCTCACCAGTCTGCAGATAAACCCAGCCAGCTTTCTGAGATCCAGCTATGGCTGTGCTTGGGGCCATGTGGTAAGTTTGTCATGTTGGGATGTGAGGGCATGTCCAATATGGCCTTCAGGTTTATTTCCAGAAACAGAAGTGTATCTCTGTGGCATCTGTTCTGTTAAATATTGACTTTCTGTCAGCAGTGTTAGAGGTAAGGAACCTCCCTAGAAAAAAAATCAGCTCATGGGGATTTGCATGGTGTTTCTATGACTGCAGCACAATTTTTTTAGTTTGGTTGGGGATTTTTTTGAAGTTGGGACAGAGAGGTGTTTTGAAGCATCTTTTCATACAAGGCAGGAACATCACTTTGACAAAGCACAGGGGCTGGTACTCAGACCTTTGCAAGCAAGACTGATAAAGCAGAGCACCTTAGTGACTGAAGGTCTGAGATGCATTTTAAACAATGCATGCCTATTTGTTGTTACTTTTCAGAAAATGCCCTGACCTTGCAGACTTACAGATGGGCTTTTCTTAACACTGTGTGCAATGCTAGCTGCAGCCAGAAACACAGCACCCTCTGTAAGCCTGAAATAAAGGGCCAGAGGTGGGTTGTGAAGAGTCAAGAGAGTTTGTGCCTTATGCATGATGAAAACTTCTACAAGAGAGGAAAATGCAAGAACTGAATCTGATAGTCCATGAAAAACTGGTGGTAACACATAAATGGATGTGCAGCCAAGAAGGAGGTAAATATATTTGTGCAATTGCAAGCACAGTGACAACACAAGACCAGTCTACAATTGTTGCATGTGGCACAGTCTCGACTCTTTTGCATCAGAAGGAACACTGTAAAATGCTGTTAGGTGAGATCCTTTCCTGTCCCTCTACCTATGGTGTGAGCTGACTGCTAGTCAAGGACAGCCCATGTCAGCTGATGGGAAGGGTGGGTTTTAAAGGGTTGATGCACCACTTGATACCCATTTATTCCTGAGCACTTCTGCCAAGGCTTCCATGAGGAAACCAAGTGTGTGGGTGGGAGCTCTTGCCTCATCTTTCATACACATGTGTTACCCAAACCACAGCAAAGGAGAGACACAGAAGCAGTGCTGTGTAAAGACACCACAAGAAGCTGACTGCAGAGCAGGGACCTCTGCTGCACCCCCGGGTCCCCAGCCTGGCAACCTGAGAGTTGGCTGTAGTTATTTCATTTCCAGGAAAGAGGCTGATGCTATTGACCCTGAGTATTATTTGCCTAATGAAATACAGGGAACTGAGGGGTGGGGGCTGGATGTGAGCATCTGCAGCTTGCTGTTTTTCCTCCCTCTCCTGCCCTGGAAGAGTTTTGCAAGAATGCCTCGGCACTGCCAGAACACGAGTGCTGGTGGCTGGTGGAAACATCCCTGCTCCAAGGGTGTCATACCCTGGAATGCTCTACATTGCTGTCTGCAGCTCTTACAGATGCAAACCATGTGGCTGGAGCCTTCCTGCCTGATGGAACAGCCACAGTCTCAGTACACCAAGGATCCTTGCAGCAAGATGTTGTTTTGCCAGATGCCCTCAGCCTTTAATGGTTCTAGAGAGCCCCTCATGTCTGGGGCCCTGCCTGTGACACTGAGCCCAGCTGTCACCTCGTCTCTGTGGCCCAAGCAGAGCAGGGGTGCTGCAGGGACTCGGCCGTGGAGCAGGCTGGCCTCAGCTTGTGCTGCTGGACCAGGTGGGCTCTGCCACAGCTGCTTGTTCCAGCAGCTATTGCCACTGAAGGCAGAGGGAGGCAGGTCGTGTATCAAGCTGATTTCTGGGTAGTGTGGCATCTTTGTCTGTTAAAAAGTCCAAATGGATTTGCAGATCCCAAAGAAAACACCATCTGCCTCATTACTGAGCTGCCTTCTGTTCCTGCTCTACCCCCCAGTTATATTCCCCAACAGGGATTTATTGTTCCTTTTCAATCTGATGTTTTAATCTCCAATTCCCCTGTCTTCCTGTGGTTGCCCCTGTTGATTCCCTTTCCAGAGCTGCTGCTCCTACTTGTGTCTCCCCTGCCTTTGCCAGCTGGAGTGAGACACTTGAGAGGGAGTGTCTCCCTCAGAAGCAGCTTTACCTGCCCACCCCTGCTGTCTGCCAAAAGAGAGGAGCTGCTCCGGAAACACAGCAAAGGAAAATACTGCCACAAAGTTGCACAGGTCCTGCCCTTGCCACAGCGTTCTTGTGAGCCAGACATTAAACACCAGAGCTGGTATGCACAGGCTCTGGGCTCTTCAGGAGACACCAAAACCTGAAGTGGGGGAGGGCATTGTATTGTGCTGCCCCAAGTCCTGTGTAAGACAACTCTCTCTAAAGCAAAATAAGGAAGGGGAATGTACACATATGCATTGCTGTGACATGCACAGAGCTTGGCCAAGGTCCTTGCTGCCTTCGTGCTCAACAAGTCCTTGCTCTGAAGAACCTACAGCAAAGCAGAAAGAAAAATGGCCCTGGCTGCTTGCTTTGCAGAGATAAACAGTTGGTGGCAGCTGAAAATGAGGCTTTTAGTGACAAGGCTGTCTTTCCCTGCAGGTGGAAGCTGTCTGGGAGGAAGGACCAAGGCATTCTTCATTTGAAGAGCTTCCAGGAAAGCCTGACAATTACATATTTCAGAACATGATCTCTTAGATGAATAACCAAAATATTTAAGGCTAAGGCAGCCAGCGATGTGGCACAGCAGGGACATAGTGTTTGCACTCAAGTGCCAAATCTACGCCCCTCCTCTGTGTTCCAATGTCTGCGGCGTGCGCTGTACAACAAGTCCTTTCTGTCCCAGCAAGGGACGTGTTTCCTGTGGTTTGTCCTCTGGTGCCTATTTTTTAGCTTTTCCTGCTGCGAGGATGCAAGCCTGCAGTGATGCCATCGGCTGGAAGCGAGCGAGCGGCTGCGGCAGGCCCGCGGCACCCCGGGATTGTCCGTGCTGCCTGCGCGGCCCTGGCGGCGCGTGCCAGGCCTTGTGCAGCTGCAGGGCTCAGCGCCAGCGGCTCTGCTTGGGCTGCAGAAAGCCTGATTCAGCAGCAAAATCCTCAAGCTGTCTCCAAGGCCGCCTGGGAAAACCATCTGCAGGCATCCCACTTGGGTGGGAACAGTCACTGCCGGATGTACTCGCTGGCTCGCTCCGTCTTCGCACAGCATTGGGACAGGGCACCCCCAAAGGCGTCACCTCGAGGATCCCAGGCTCCTGCTGCTTGAGGGTGTGAACAAAGTGCAAGGGTTTGTGTTTTCTTTCCTTCCTTACCCTGGAGGCCTTTACCTGAAGTTTGCTGAAACATGTGGAAAGACTCATTGGCTTCCCCATGTCTTGGGACTGAAATTATGGCTTGCTTCTCCATCAGCCACATGTGTGTAGCATTCTGCTGGCACCTTTTAAAACTACGTTTCTCAGGATAAAACAAAAAGAGTGTAGGGGAAGAAGGGGAAAAAAACCACAATAAACTTTTTCCTTCACCTTTCCTTCACCTAAAAGAGCATTAGGTGGCTGGGGAGGGATGAGAGAGTTACAGGAATTGCCAGAACTGAGTGATTTGGTATCCTCTGTTCCTGCTGCTGAGCAGCCACCAGTTAAGTAGAAACAGTTGAATTCACGTGGGATAATCTCTTATTACTGCTCCTACTGTCTTGTCTGATATGCAGGATATGTTGCATCTTCTTTCTGGATGTGCTTTATGAAAGTACAGCAAGAGGCTAGATGTGTTTTGCATGTGACTACAGTTGCATAATGTGTGACCTGGGGCTTGGATCTGGGCTGTTTGATCTGGAATGGTAACTTTTTCCCAGCTTTTTGCACCAAACTGGTGTTAGGATGCCTGTCAGGGGGCAGCCAAAGAGACACCGGGGAAGGCGAGGGTGATTGTTTGACAGCCTTGGCCATGTTGGTGAGTCCAGTGAGCAACAGTGACCTTCACCACCCTCTTTGTTTGTCCCTGTGTCTCTCCAGAGCTCAGCACCAAAGGGCCAGGTCAGCTGTTATCAGAGGCTGCACTGGGATGGAAAGGGGCTGGCAGGGACTGGTAGTGGTGGTGAGGTGTGAGGATGCTCAGCGTGTGCTGACTGAAAGCAAGCATTCTTGGTGGCCCAGAGGTCCAATTCTGAACAGGGCTGAGGAGTATTCCTGACATCTAGTTAACTCATCCCAGCTGATTATGTTTCAGTCCCAAGCTTTGACAAATGCAGAAGCCCAAACTGTGGCCAGAGGCCTTGACTCCCTGAAAACCCATTTTTGTGTGGCAGGGGAGGCCCACATGGTTCACCAGCACTGTGACAGGGAACAAGGGCTTGGCCCCAGCTGTGTTGTTGCTCCCCTTGGAAGTGTTGTTCCATCTCTGGAAGCAGTGCTTCAGCTGGTGCAGACTGTGCCGGTCCCAGTGACATGTGGAGGCTGTTAGGTGCTTACATCAATCACAGCATGCTAGTTTATTTTCTTTCTCCTTAGATGTTTTGTGATGCCTTCCCAATTCAATTCCTAATATTTTTCATAATTACGTTTCAGCAGCTGCATCAGTCTGGAATTTGTACAGATGTCCTGAATTTTGCAATGTTCTCCCTTGCATGAGGCACCTCTCAAAAAGCACTGATGCCACGGAGAGGGTGTCCCACGAGGCAGCCAGCACTGCTGCAGCCCCTGCCAGAGCAGTGATCTTCCTCAGGCAAACAGTCTCCTTGTCCCACCTCTATCTGGTGAGCAGTAGCTGTCCTGAGCAGTCCCCTGGTTCTCCTTGTCTTACATGGCAAGTCAGCTGGGGACAGAAACAAGCAGAGGTTTGAACTGCTGGTGCCTGCACAGCAAGGACTCCCAGGATGGAGCTGTGTGGAAATGCCAGGGGTTAGGGATACACTGGCTGGTATTGTTTAAAGGCATCCAGGAGGGGAGCTGAATTCAGATCTTCCATATTCAGGATGGTGGCTCCTAGGTACTGGCCACAATGACCCCAAATCCGAGTGCCTCGTGGGGCTACGGTGCAGTCCTGTAAGGGAAAGTCCTCCCTTCCTCTCTCTCTCCATACATATTCTGCATTTGTGCTGAGCTACAGTGATGAGGAAAAGAAAACACATGGTATTTCTTCCTTTGTGCAGCCTGCAGCAGAGCCTTGCTGGGCTGCCCTGGCTCGGTGCTGTGCACAAAGGAAACCTCCTCCTGAGACACCCCGCAGGGCTCACATTTGCCACTGAAGCAGGAGACGTAGTGACCTCTGTTTCAACATGAATAATTGCAATTGTAGTTCCTGCCCCTCCACTGATGCAGGTCTTTATTAGACCTGACTGGGTCCGTAACCTCTGCTGGCTGCAGGTTCTCCCAGCTGCTGGAGTGCTGTGTGAAGTGCTGTTTGTACTTCCTTCTATTCGTGCTGACCTTACCTGCCACGAATGATGCAATCATGCGGACAAGATCACAGGGAGGTTCAAAGTCCAGGATGGAAAAAGGAGAGGGAGGGAAAAAAAAGCACCAAAAATAGAGTTTCCAAGGCTGAAGGTCATTTCAGTGTGGGGCTCAGAGGACATCAGAGACATGCTGGAGCCTCCAGACTGGAGGGGAACATCCACTTGGTGCCTTTCATTGCCTGTAGCTCTCTGTGCTTAAGCCATCACAGCTTGCAGCAGTGTTGAGTCCACAGACTTCAGGGAAACCCACAGAGAAGTGAGTCTCTGGGGGCTGGTGGAGCCCTGGATGCTGGAGAGGGAGGGGTGACAAGCATCATCACCAAAGGCTGCTATGAGCTGCTCTGTGAGGGTGAGCACCTGGAGGCCTCTGGAGTGATAGATGACATGGCTGTGGATAACAGTCACAAGCACTGGTTGGGATGTTCTGAGTGGCCATTGGGAAAAGCTTCTCCATGGGACAGTGGTGCAGCACTGGAACAGGTTACCCAGAGAGGTCAGGGACTCTTAAGGGGGTTTAAGACTTGGCTAGACAAAGCAATGGATGATCTGAGTTAATGTTGGCAAAAGTCCTGCTTCTTATGGAAGACAGGGCCAGAGACACCCAGAGATCCTTCCCAGAAGATACTTCCATGACTGCACTTACATTAAAATTGAATAAACATGCCCTTGTGTTGACTTAACCTTCCCAGTGAGCATGTTGATCTGGTTTTGTTGACATGCTTGTTCCTAGAATCTGATTCTCACTAAATACAAGTGAAAATGGGGGGTGGGCAGTATGTTACCTGAAAAAACATGAGTTAGGTGTTTGATTAGTTTCTGGTGCCATCCCTCTGGCTCTGGGAAGCTGGCAAGGGCTGCGCTGCCTGTGATGATGTGGTGCCATATCATATAAAAAGACATATGCTGTCTTTTTAAAAGTCACTGCTGCCTGTTACCCAGGACAGACCAGGATCTGCGTTCCTGTGCTGTCTCATGGGGGATGAGGTGGAGGTCAGAGAAAACCCTTCTTGTTCCCCTTCCTTCCATCAGAGGCTGGGGAAGGGTAAGGAATTAATCTGAAACTTTGTGTAGTAAAATATAAATCCCCATTGCCTGAAAACTGCTGGATAAGAGCCAAAAAGGCCTAACAAGGAAACATGTTTCTTCCAGCATAATTGTATATTTGGCTTATATTTTAATAAATGAGTAACAGCTGAGCAGAGAGGCCAAAAGGAGAGAATCCCCCCACCCTGAGGTATGTTCAAGGCAGAGGCTGGGCTGTGTGTGAGTCAGGTGCCAGAGTGGGTGATTTAGCATAAAACATTGAAGTTTAACTGTGGATTAGACCATGAGTAGCAATCAAAGTGAGTGACTAATGAAGGTATAAAGGGCTGTTGTTTTTTAATGTTTAAATTTTCTTTTGAATTCCTTGAAGGTGGGAAGAGAAGGAACAAACCCAGGCACTGAGGTCGAGTCTGCGGGAAACGGGAGGCCTGAGGTGATAAATCATCAGCACTGCAGTGAGATTAAGGGGGAAACTAATGTAATATATGAAGCAATATAGAAAGAGGAATTTTATTACTTCAGTCAGCTCTCAAAGGATTCCATTCCAGATGGCTAAAGCTGGGTAGATCAGGAACCCCCATCGATGGGGCCCACCATCTGACAACAGCAAAAGCAGCAGAGGATTTCTTCTGACTCCATCAGGAGTTTCATCAGGAGAGAGCTGTCTCCACAGCAGGATAAAATAGCTAGTATCAGTGAGGAATTACCTCTTTGTGAGGAAAGCTGGTGATGAGCGTGGCCATTTTGGCATTTTCCCCCATTCAGAAAATGTGTCTCGTTCTTGCAGAATATTTATGGAGAGGCTTAGGGATCAGTCTGCAGCTCTAAAGCACCGTGGGGTTCTGGATGATGGTGCCATTGGCCTATTGCTGATGGGAATAGTGGCCTTGATAAAGACCCCACCAGAGCAACAGCCCCAGGGATGAGTAACAGCTCCCCACAGAGCAGCCTGAGGCTCTCAGACTTGTTTTTTTGTTAAGTCACCAAGCAGTGGCTAGGAAGCAGTACCTTTTATAGCCCTCAGCCAAGGCCTGAGGTAAAACACAGGCCTGGCTCATGGAGGAATTTTCCCTGCAGGAGCGAGAGCTGTTGAGCATTAGCACTGCCCAGCTCCAGGTCAAGGGCAGACAAACCTCGAGACCTCAGCACTGATGCAGTGCCACAAACCATTGGAATGAGGGGGGATACTTCTCTATTACAGATTGGTTTTTTTTAAATTTGAAGTGCTTGAGAAGAATTCTCATTTGGGTAAAGTTTGGCCGTACTTTGCTACAACATTAGACTTCTCTGTTGGGTGTCTTCTGCTAGAAATGTTTAGATTTATTTTTGTTTTTGTTCTGTCTTACACAGCTAAGAAAACAGTTTGAAATAGGACAAATTGTCTTGTTCCAGGGAGGAGGTCTGATCTGGAGAGTGAAAACAGCTTGCTTCTTGGAGGACTGTCCACAAAAGAACAAAGCTCTGAGGACACTTCCCTGCACTGTGCCCCACTAGAGATAATGTAGAGCCAAGATGTTGGCCTCAGGAAGAACAACTATGTGAGACAGTCTCTTGTTAAGTGTTCTGTTTTTGTCTTTGCCTAGGATTCATGTGCTCCAGTGCCTGATGCTCTGGGTGTTGTTGCTCCTTTGGATCTGATGGGCTGGGGGGAAGTGCCTTGGGTATTCCCTGCTCCTGCTTGTAAGAAAGTGGAGTCATGTCAGTTCATCACACAGGGAAGCTGGTGTGCTTTTCTGACAGTCTTTAAGAGCTGGTGCTGTAGAAGACTGGAGTCCTTTTTAATCAGGTGTGCATCTCTCCAGATTTGTGTTTTGCTTGTTACTGGCAACATGTGAGGAAGACATACTCATGAAAGGGCCAGTGCTCCTGCACAACAACATTAATGGGAAATCAGTTCTGGATACACAGAAGTGCAAGTTCCTTGTGGCAGCTGAATGGTGCGTTCTGATTGGATGCCTAGAAAAGTGAGATGTCATTACATGATTGGTGCATCCTGTGAAAATCAATCAGCACTACTATTATAAAACATCTCCATTTGTAATGTCTGCTTGGGCAGATTGGTTGTCCTGAAGAATTTTAAACTTGGTGTAGAATACAAATCCTGGCAGGAAGGACCTCTGAAGCCAACAGGAATTTAGCTGCTTGAAAACCTTGCTCTTGGTTTAGTCCAATTTTTAGCCAAAGTGTGGATTCAATACTTTTAAGTTCTCAATTGAAAGGTCATCCTCATATCACCAAGAGGTCCAGACTCACCATACAATCAGCCTGCTTTCCAGAAGAAGTTACCCTTGTCTGAAGGATAACTGGAAATGCCTAAATGAGATGATAGAAGTGGTGTGACCTGAGCCAAAAGCAATTTTGCTGTCAAGGCAAAAAAAAAATTTCATTAAGACAGAAATGTTAGGAAATAGTAGTGTTTTGATAGAGAGTTCACAAGATGATATTTGTGAAACTCTGTAGAAGGAGAAGCCAATGGAAATTATTTTTACATTTACACCTAAGGCAATTGCATGGACTTATTGCTACATCTGGGGCTGCAAGCCTGAGCCTGATTTATTAACTACTGTCCCTTTTGGTTTCTTATCCAGGGTGGCAAACCAGCTGTAGAAAGTTGAAAAGAAGTTGAGCTTCATGTCTTGTCCGTTCAGCCTGTTTCTTGTGTTCATTTTGGTCTATAAACAAACATCTCTCAGGTCTCCTAAATAGATTTTCTGATTGAGTTCCCAGAACAGACCACCAGCAGCCTCATTAAAGCTTATTTATGTTACTTTCATGCATGAATAAAAAAGCTCCCATTCACTGCTGATTTTATTTAGTTAGATTCTGTGCCTTGTGGTAGACATTGAATTGGAATGACATTTTTGGCATCAAAAAAGAAAAAATAGTGAGACTGCAAGGAATAGTTTGACGCCTGCATTTTCGCAGTATGAAAAGGAAGGGGTTAACCTGTTCTTGGCTGTATGATATTGATTGAGGACACAAAGAAAATACAGCTGTAAATATTTAGGAATATTCCCAAGTAGCTGGGGTGGTTTTTTGGGGGGTAGGTCATTGAAGTGGGACTCTGGAGGTACAGTCTGTTTCCCCAGGGCTGCCACCAGCTTCCTGCGTGGTAGGAGGAGGAAGGTCACTCCTTGTTCTAGGTCTCAGCTCCCCAGCTGAGAATGCTGCTGTCTCCCTCCTCTCCTTTTCCAGCTTGCTTGTTTATCTCACTAACTTTTCATCAGAGTAACATCCACTCTGCCTCTGTGCTGAGCACAGTGGGTCCTGCTCTTGGCTTCTAGACACCACTACGAATAACAGACATGATTCTCTCTTTATGCCTGTCTCCTCCCTCTCTGTCCACGCTCCAGTGCTTCTGAGGTAAGATTAACAGCTAAAAAACCCCAAATCAACAATAAAACCAGTGTAAATGAAGAATGAAGGAGGAAAGATCCAGTATGTGTGATAAGTTGTGAAATAGGTTTGAGTAATGTTTTTCTCCAGCCCTGCTGACTGATGATCTATGGCATGTAAAGGTACTGCATTTTGGGACAAGAAGCATTTGAGCCTATTGTTTAAGTCAAAGGGGTGAACAAAAAGCAGCTTTGCCTGTTTCCTTTGTGCTAAGCACATTGTGAATATTCTTAAGCATTGCCACAAGGATTAACATCCCTGAATTTTAATGTGCCTGGTGCTGGAATGTAGCTGGAAAGCAGAGCAGGCAGGAATGGTCTCTCTGGGCTGTAGGCTCTGCTAGGTGACTCTTTGAAGTTCTATTCAATAGCTTTCTGTTACTCTTTATATTTTTTTCACTTTTCCGCCTTTTTTCCTCCTCTTTCAACCACTTCTGGAACAAGTACTGATAGATTCAATGTTTCTAAAATTTACTGGAGTGGACTCTTTTATCTCCACATACTTTTGCATGGCAGTAGTATTAAAATCAGAAAAAAAAGTATGGGGACAGAAGTACGGAGTTTGGTGTTTACTTTGGATCATTAACCTGGTCTGTAAATTTGATTTGATCTCTACTTTTTTTTGTTCCTCCCCTGCTCTCTCTGTGTAATTTCAGAGCCTGCAAAGAGACACTTTCTTCTGCTGCTTCGGGATCCCAGCAAGAAATGGGAGTCTGATGGATTGTAAATGCACCTGCTTTGTTTAAAACCCAGCCAAACAGATAAGTGCACTTTTAATTATCTCCAAACAGTGCTTTAGACATAGCTGTGCACAGCATCTCTCTTCAGTTTGGTTTCAGTTTGGTGAGGCTCTGTGCTTCACCCCTGCAAATGAATGCTGTGTGGGTTTCATTTCAGCTGAGAAATACCAGACGATATTGGTATTTCACATTAAGGTAATTAATTGGTGTCTGAGGGAACTGCAGCTGAGGGGTTGGGAGGCTCCCAGGGGTCTTTCCCTGCTCTTCCAGAGCTGCTGTCTCCAGCAGCCCTGTGAGATTTTGGGACTCTGAGGAGCAGCTTTGTGGGACCAGACGAGGCTGATGTGACCCATCTGAGCCTTAAAGAGTCCTCCGGGACTCATTAGAGGTTTAATAACGAAACTTGGCTGGTTTGATTGAGAAGATGCTTGTGCAGGCTTGGCTCAATCTCAGAGAAACCAGCTTGTGCTGCTGGCAGGAGAAAGGGCTTTCTGCATGTGCTTGTCATATGTGTGCAGAGAAAGTGATAACCCTGCTTCCTCCTGCCGGCTTCCAGGTGGGAAAAGAGCTGGGGATGGGGGAGAAAAGACCTTGGTTACACTGAGTTTGCACAGGGCATGCAAAGAAGTGTTGTGGGTGAGTGGTAACAAGAATTGTCCCCTCAAAGTTAGGGGAACATTTTTATCTCTCTACCAAGAAAGCAATTTCTGGCTGCTTAGATCTGCTTCTAGAAGTGACCACTGTCTCCTTGTGGACACACCACTGCAATTACTAAATTATTCAAGAAATCCATAAAATAGGGTCTCATGTAAAGCGCAGCTTTGCAATAATATACAGCCATGGGGCTGGGGCAAATATTCACCATAATGCAATTTACTGTGTTAGAATAATGGAAAAAAAGTATTGAAGCTGGGTGTGTGAGCATTGTTGGGGACATGTGGCAGGAGGCCGGACAAGAGCCACATTATCTACTCCAGACTTGTCCTGCCTGCTCTGCCAGGGATAATTACCAGTGTAAAACGTCTACCTTGCTATTAGGAAAACTAGAGACCTGTTTGCTACGGCAAATTAGGCTGCAGTAGCTGACCTGAATTCGTCTTACCTTCCTTCCTAAGCAAAAGGTGAGTTTCTTGGTGAAGTTGCCAATTTAGGAGTGATAGAGAGAGATACAGGAGAGACAAGGCGGGGAAGTGGGAGGCTGCTGCAGTTTGCGAGAACTGGATCTGGATCAACTCATGATCCCTGAAGTGTCTGAAGTTCCTTCTTTTCTAGGAAAAACTTCACTGCTGCTATTACCAAGAAATTTTTTATATTAATAGAAGAAATGACATGTTTGTTAGTAATGACTAAGTTCTGTCTTACAATTGTAAACAGTACTTACTCCTGACTCTTCAATACTTTGAAAGCAAAAAGACTTGACACTGTATTAAGAAACACTGATAAAATGGAGCACTAGTGGGAAAATCAGGGCTAGTTCATTCAGCAAGGATGGATTGGAATTTAAAAAAGCTTAAATCATCTCTGTGCACCAACTAATGCAGCTTAATGTTTTTCTAACCTCAGAGATTCTCAAGGTCTTGATTGTTAGGTTTGCAACTTCAAATCTGTTTTCTGCCAGTGAGTTGAAATCAATGTACCCCCATATTAAGTCCCATTAAATTAACCCCTAAGCTGGCCAGTCCCAGTCTGGGCAATCTGATATTGATCAAAGTCAAATTTGGAAATCATCCTGAAGTGTGGCTGCCATGCAACATGTGGTGCCTGGAAGAAGAAGCAGCAGAAAACACTTAGAGTGTTTCTGGGGAGCTGTACTGATGAGAGAGATGATACCAAGGGTGTTCTACGCACCTGTGGGTTGGCTGGTACTTCCTGCAGCTGAGGAGAACACATTCAACAGCTCTTAACAAGGTTACTGAAAAAAAATTTTGTCCAGAAAAGAAGATCCTCGAATCCCTAACTCCTTGTCTTACAGGTGAACCTTGAGGAAACTTGGGAGACTGTAGCTCCTGAATGCGTGACCTTCCCCTGTGATTAGACGAAAGCCATGGGGAAAGACAAGAAAGAAGAGGCCATCTTCCTGAGGAAAAAGATAACTTTGCTGCGGGCTTTCTCGCTGCTCATCGGCAGCATGGTTGGCAGTGGCATCTTTATTTCCCCCAAAGGAGTACTGAAAAACTCTGGCAGCGTGGGCTTCTCCCTGGTCGTCTGGTTTTCCTGTGGGCTCCTGTCCATGTTTGGTGAGTGGTGAGCTTTGGCAGCCTTTGCTTAAGCACCTGGGAGGTGAGGGGAGCCTGCACATCTTTATGTTTAGAAAGTTGGAATGTATAAACCCAAAATTCCTGATTCCTCCTGCAACAAAGGTTTAAGAAGTCAGGGAGGGACAGTGACTGCGAATGGAGGCAGCATGGTCTCTGCCAGGAAAGCCGGGAGAGAATGCGGGGACTCCTTCTGTAAGGTGGAAAGGAGATGTAGGCACCTCAAAGGGAATCTGAGGGCTGTGCTGTGCTTTTCACAGACGCTGTGAAGAGGGCAGGAAGGAACAGTCCCACTATGCCATATGGGATCCCCTTTCTGTTGGACAGAATAGCGAAGCACTGAACTGGAATGCCTGGGGAGCTGCAGGGTATGCAGCAGCCTGGGGTGGGTGTCTGGGTGTCTGTCAGAAATGGTGTGGGTATGTCTGATGCTGCCTGCGAGCAGGAGATGGAGCAGATGAGCCCCACTTTCTGTGTGTTATTGTTGGCTTGATTTCTGTCATTTAGTACCAGTCTTTTCTCATGAAGGGTTGCCTTTTTGATGGCAGTTTCATTCTAGCTCTTTTGAAATAACATAGCTCTTAAAAGTTACAGTGGATAAAATACATGGCTTTTAGTCTCTTTCATTAACTGTATAAAATCACCACCTCAGAAACTCTCTAAAGGTGTTATTAGGACAACTGCAAATTCTCCCAACCCAGGATGGAAATCTGATGCTTATTACAGTGTGTGACTTTAACATTCTTCTTCTATTGTAACTTACTTAAAGAAAAAACAACAAAGGAGAAATACTCCATGAGGAAAAAACCACTCTGACACTGTGACATGTACATGCAAGTTTAGAAATTGAGACATTCAGTTGTTAATAGGGCAACAAGTTGTTCTTTCTCTTAGTATATGTGTACCAATATTTCACATTGCAACCTCTGTGTGGTTGTTTGGTGAATTATACACTTCTGCTTAAAGAAAAGCTTACAATATAATGTGAGCATGGTGCTTCTTTTAACCAAGCAGAGCAGTAAATGATAATGTGTGTGCTAATCACATAGCCAAGCTCTGCACTTGCAAAGGTTTTTCCCTCTGCAGCATCCTTTGATACACTCAGCTGGAAGGGCCTTGGGAGCCTCTTTATCAAGTCATTGCATTTTGTAGCTGTATTTGTTGGTTTGTTCTTCCCTTTTATCAGCTTGATGACCTCCCCATATCATTTCTCTGACACTTCTTCACAGTATTTTAAAAGGCCTGCTTTCTTTTATGCTTTTTTTTACTTTCAAGTGAGGCATATATACAAGTCCCATTGCACGAGTTCAGCAACACACTTACATGCATGCTTGAAGCATAAATGCTTCAAGGGACCCACTGGAATAAACAAGATGGGCTGTCTGCCTATATTTGATGCTTTGAACAAGAATTTTGCACAAATTTTCCAACAGGGAGGCAGGAAACATTGAAGTTGTCACCATCCTGCACGACCTGAATGTGGCATGATTGCCATGGGACGTGGAGGCATGGCCATGTCACCACTGGATTCAAAGGAGGGAAGGGATTTATGTGAAGATGCAAGATAAGGACACAAGAATGTGGCCTGGGATTAAAAATACGATTGGAATGACCAGTTCAACCATGGCTTGTGGCTGAGCTGCTGTAGCTGCTTTGTAAGCACCATTTCACCAGTCTAACTGTGAGGAGAAGCAAGAACCCAGGGTATTTTTCAAAGGAAACTTCTTGTTGCTCTGTGCAGCATTTCTATGACACACCCTTCTGTAGAGCTTCCATGGAAATGTTGTAACATTAACCACAAAAGAGAGAATTTCTTTCCACCTGACAGGTAAGCCAATTACTTCAAAACTTACTTCAAAACATGGTAGTGCACAAAAATAGGGAAAAGTAGTTCTGTTAAATCTCTTTTTCTTCCTCTCATTCACTGCTTATTTTAAATGGATTTGTTCAATCTCTGAAAAATCACACAGAAAAGGGAAAATCCGTGGGATTATTTGCTTGGTACATTTCTACCTGAACTTTTCCAGGTGCCTTGTGCTATGCAGAGCTTGGAACAAGAATCACCAAGTCTGGAGGACATTATATCTACATTTTGGAGACACTGGGGCCTCTGCCAAGCTTCTTATTCCTGTGGGCAGAGTTTTTTGCTATCAGGTAAGAGATTTGGTTTGCTTGCCTCTTCCTGGATGCAGTGATAATTTAAAATATCAAAAGTTATGGTGCTAGGTAACAGTCCAGGCAGTTCATAAAGGAAAGAGTATAAACAAGCTGAATGATTTTTAAAGATTTTTCAGTGATAAAAGGAAGAAGACGCAAAGTGGAAATAGTTACAAATGTGAAATGTGTTCTGTACTTGAAGAATAGCTCTCTTCTGCCCTGGCAGCTGGTGTCCCCCAAGAGCTGTGGTGTATTTCAGAGACTGACAACAGAAGCCAGATTTACTTCAGGTCTTCTGTTTTCAGTGTGAAACTTTTTTGGTTTTTCCAGATTCGGAAAGTGGAGACAACTTTCTGGCTTAGCCCCAAGTTAAATAATTTATAAAATTGTGAACTACTACTTTTTTTAATGTTAAAAAGGAAGTCCTCACCTCTCAATAACCTGTATCCTTCATGTAAGCTGAGATGAAGCAGGACATATGAACCACACTGCACTGCTCAGTATGATTAATCTCAGCTTTTCCTTTCAAGTTGGAAATGAATCATTTTGCAGCATGTGGTTTTTAACCCATTTACTGAGAAAAACCTATGAGAAAAACTCGATGGGAATTCACCATCTGCATGGGTGAGAGGATTAAGCCAGGTGGGGAAACTTGCTCCCCTTCCCAAGTTTTGTGCAGTTTTAACTCATGCCATTTTTCAGCCATCCTCAGAGCAGTTTGTGCTTGGTTCTCTCCACACTCCCCATCCAGGCCTGCCAACAGCGCTGTGGTTTCCTTGGCATTTGGACGCTACATGCTGGAGCCATTTTTTGCCCCCTGTGCTGCCCCTGTCCCTGCAGTGAAGCTCGTGTCTCTCCTGGGCTACTGTAAGTACTAACACTTATGGGATTGTCCATCCTGGCCTCTCTGCCCTAGACTAGGAGCACTTATGGGGTGTTATTTCTTGGCACAACTGTGGGATAGGGGTCCTGTCTTACCTCCTTGGCTACCCAAAATGTTCTGATTCAAGGTGGTGGTGGTGTTGGGCCACTATATTCTTCAGAAAGGGGAATGGGCCTCCCTGTTGACCAGCTGGAGCCCTAGGTAGGGGGATTTTGCCAGGTGTGGGAGCAGAAACTCCCCATATGTAGTTGTGCAAAAGCCACATGGGTTGTGGGTGTAAGGCTCAAGGTTTTGGGCTCCTCCCCTGGTGCATCCAGCCCATGAAGCTGTCCTGCGTGCTCCAGACTGGTGTGGACTGGCACAGGGAATGCTGCAAAGTGGGCTGCTGAGATGTTCCACACCTTTCCCCCAGGCAGATGTCGATCACCCAGCAGGAACCAGGTTCCTGCTGTCTTTTAGGAGCATAACTCAGCTCCCTCTTTAAACACTGTATGCTGGACCACACCTGTAATGTCTTCTGACATCTCTCACCCCAGGCATCCTCTCTAAGGCATAAAGATGCAGCATCCCCAGGGCAGGGAGAGCTGCTGTATTTTTTCCTGTGTGTGTCGAGCACAGGCTGCAGCTGTAGCAGTGTGGTCTTCTCTCCAGACACAGTCCTCACCCTCAATTCCTGGAGCGTCACCTGGAGCGCACGGCTGCAGACGGCTCTCTCTGTTGTCAAACTCCTGGCTCTTGCACTCATCATCGTGCCAGGGATGATGCTGCTGGCCCAGGGTAGGTGTTGCTGCATGGCTGAAGGAAGGTGCTCGCTGTGCCCCTCGTCATGGCTTTCATCGGTCCCAAGTGACAAGCGCGGTGCTCATGTAGCTGGCAGGAGCTTTCTCTGTCCGTGTGCTGGATGTGAATTGGCCGGGAGCTGAGACCGGCATAGCTGGCACAAGCTGCGTCACTGCACTGGGCTGATGCACCTGGCTGGGTGGGGCTTTCTCCAAAATTCAGTGGGTCTTAGTGCCAGAGGATGTGTGATCCTACCCAGGGTCGTACATACCTTTCTCTACAGATGGTTGTTCTTCGGAGTCAGGCTCTCCTGTTTCCAGTGTGGCTCAAAATCTTTCCAAAGCAGCACATATTTGATGGACATTTAGGATGTGTGACAGCATCCCCTGAGCCCGTCACAGATGTGTAATGAGTTACCAGCCCTCAGCGGAGCCCTGGTAATGGCATCTCTAACCTTTCCGTGGCTTAAGCTAATGTTTTTTACCTCCAGATTGAGGTGGGTGGTAAAGTAGTGAATTTACAATGAATTTGGTTCAGGATTTCATGCCCACATGCAGAGTGGGGGAGAAAAATCCTACCAGTAGTATCTTCTGTGAACAATACAAGAGTACTGGCTTTAATCCAAGCCTCGGTTTATAGAAGAGCCCAAGGCATTCCCACTCAAGGGATGAAGCCTGCTCCCTCTTCATGCTATTACCTTCTTCTGCAGAGAAAATACCACAGGCAGTGGGCTCCGTGTTCATGTTTCTTTCTGATGTCTGGAGCTGGCTCCTTTGAACATGCAAAGATCCCCTTGGGCTGGCAGCGCTTCTGAACTAAAGGACTGCCCTGCAGCTAGGAATCCTGAGCCATTATTGTTAGGAATGCCTTCAAATGACAATCTGGAGCCCTGGCACCCGTCCCCTGGTGGGGAGGATAAGTGCAGGTGACATCTGGAGGGAGAATTCACCAAGAGACTCCAATATGGCAGGTTGTATTTAATGTGACTCATGGGGGACTGTAAATTGCTCATTAATGCATCGCAGGCAATAAATCCTTTTCATGCACCATCACTTACCAGCCATCATTTTAGAACATAAAAAAGTACCCCAACAGGCCCACTCCTACATTTTGGGTTGGTTTTCTTCAAACCTATTTTCAATTTGAATTTTTTTTGTGCTTAAAAATCAGTTTTGTGCTTTTAAATCATTTTGCCTGATTCCTGCCTTATGCTGCTTTTTTTTTGGTGGCACTTTTGTCCTTTCCTCTGCCATTACCTTCTCTTTGGCTCAGGCTTATTTTAGAGACTTGCTGGGCCAGCGTTTCAAACCCAAGTGCCCAAATCTTGTCACTGAACTTCTTGCAGAAGCACCTCCATAGCAGTGGCCTGACTTTCTCCGTATGCTCCATGCCATGTCACACCTTGCCTGGTGAAGCCCAACTAGGCAAGCTTCACACCTCTTACTCTTAAAGAGACTTTATTATGAAAAATTGAATACAGATGTGGAACTGAACCTTGGGTTACCTGGATTTGAAAAAGTTGGGAATGCAGCTCCTTTTGACTGTGTTTAAATGACAGGCCATTCAGTGTTTGTCTCTTCTCTAAGTGTTGGTTGTTTTTTGTTTTTTTTTTTTTTTATTCAGAGAAAATCTTGACTTTGATTTTTTTTGTTATGGTTTGTTTTGTTATTTCAAGCAGAGAACTGGAAGGAAAATTAGGGGACTTGGTAAATATCTGAGCCACCTCTACTTCGAAAATTTTGTTTGCTTTGCCCTCTGTGTCCTTTCCTGTGGGTGAGCGGTGGTGGGTCAGACTAGCAGTTCCCTGTGGCAGTTCCCTGCTCCTGTCCCCTCCTCCAGCCTGGTTCCCATGCTCTGGCCAGCACAGGGCTGGGGTCGGTGCTCCAGCAGCAGGAACAGGAGGGAGCACAGTGAGAACTGTTAGCTGCCTCGCTGACTGCACCACATCAAAGGGCAGTGTGTGTCCAGCTGCTGAGGGGGCTGGGGACAGAACATGGGGGTCAATCCAATGAATTAATTTTGGGCCTGAAGAAAGGAGAGGACAATGTTGATCCTCTCATCTCCACGATCTCCTGTTCCCATAGCACGGTCTGTTGGAAACAACTAGCTATTGTTGTTGCCCTTCTTGAAATGCCTTCCATAGCTGGACAAGGGACAGATTTTTTTTTTTTATGTCACTGTAAGAAAGTAAACATATCAGCAACAGCACTGAAATTAAAGCAATGAAATTAATTTGAATACCTGGCTCCAAGGAAATCACACTCTTCCCAGGTCTGGGCAAGCGATACAAGGGATGTTATCCTACAGGGAAGGAAGCCTGTCTCTGACATTTTCCTGCTCTGTGTCCGTTGTTTATCTCCTCTGCAGGCCACACCGAACACTTCCAGGATGCTTTTGACAGACAGTCTCTGGTTCTGGATAAGCTCCCCCTGGCTTTCTATGCAGGCATGTTCGCATACTCAGGCTGGTAGGTGATGCGAGAGGGCACTTCATGGCAGCAGACAGGTGCCCTCAGCATGACTCAGACTCTCACCCCATCTCTTCCCATCGTGCAGGTTTCAGACCAGTTTTGTGCGTGAAGAGTTGGTCAAACCTGAACGGTAAGGCTGGGAGGAAGCTGCCCTGGGTTACCAGCCTCAGGGGTACTGCAGCTTTCCCAAGTGCAGTACGGGAGGAATATGTTTGTGGGTTCACCTCACTGCAATCAATCGTACTACCAGATAAAATCTGCAGCAATAGTGTGCATAACAAGGGATAGCAGCTTGTTCTTTGTGTGTGTGTGTGTTCCCCTTTCTTGTAGAAATATCCCCCTGGCCGTCATTGTGTCTGTGATCACGGTAATTGTGGGGTACATGCTCACCAACGTCTCCTATTACACAGTCCTGGGAACACAAGATGTTCTGGCTTCTCCTGCTGTGGCTGTGGTGAGTTGTCATTGCTATTGTTATCTCCTCAGTGTGGCCAGCTTATGCTGTGGTCATGGCAAGTCTTTCAGAGATGGTTTTCCTATAAAATGCTTTATTGCTTTGTAATTTTTCTTGATTACTGGGCAACAGTAACTTCTTTTAGTTGTGCCTAAAAGATAATGAAAAATAACCTGCGGATGACAGTAGAAAAGGTGAGATTTATGACTTACATATCACTCCTTCAATGGAAGAAGTTTTCTTTTTTTTGACCCTGATGTCACCTAGAGATCACCACATGTTCCTCAAGTCATGCTTTCTCTTCCTCCAGAGCTTTGTGCAGCGAGCCTTCAAAAGCCTGATCTCCGTGGTCCCTGTCCTTGTCGCACTGTCCTGCTTTGGAACCATGAATGGAGGAATCTTCACATTTTCAAGGTCACATCCCTAAGGATCTATTATGATTTTGGCTTACTGAATCAGAGGGAAGCACCAGCAACCTGTGCAACTACCCATCCACATGGTGGCATTTTAGCCACTCTTGTGGGAAAAATAAGGCTTTTGACTCCCAAGTTGTCAGCTGCAGGATGGTCCCTTTTGGCTAAGAGTCTACTCTTTCTATTTCTGGCCAGGTCCAGACTTTGGTATGTAGGTCTGGTCACAAAGAAAGATTTTTATCTTCTCCCCTACCCTTCAGTTTAAATACCCAGTTCAAATTGAAATGTCAATGTTTTTGGTGAACTAAAGGCTTTGTTGATGTTGGCAGCTGCTCAGTGAGACCGAGTCTTCTTTCATGGGTTCACCCAGCTGTGCTGCTGCAGGGCATGGGGTCCCTCTGCTGTGAGGCTCTCTAGGCAAACTCTCCCTTGAGGACTTTCCTTTGAAGTCAGTGAAATGTCACTGTTATGGGCTATCCCTAAAGCAATAGTCAAGGTTCAAGAAGTCCTGTTATAGCAATAAGAAAAGCTTTGTTCCATGGAAAAATAAACTCGCCAGCTTCACTGTCTGCCACAGTCCATGTCCTCATGGGAGCCTTGAAATTGGAGAAGAGGGCAAAGCTTATGAAGAAGGATGTTGTGCTGGTCCTGTGGAGCTGAGCAAACTCTGTGGTGGGTTCTGCTTCACAGTTTTGATTGCAAAGGGAAAAATCAGTTGATCTGAAAGGAATGTTTCATAGCATGAAAGCTAATGAATTATCTGATCCTCTACCCTGAAGTCCTGTATTAAATACAGGTGTGGACAATCCTTCCCATTAGCTGCTCTAGACAGTGGTTTTCTTTGAGTATGAGAAGTCTTTGCACAGCACAGAGGCTCTTCATGTCCCCTATCGACCTTCTCTTCCCCATCCTGGCATCATAAACATAATCACTGCAGAAAGCCCATATAAACACTGATGGGGCCTCCCTGGCTGCCTGCCAGCCACACCCCTGCAAAGCCACAGAGACAGCAATAAAACTGGTTGTACACTTGTGTCCCAGCTGCTCTGGGCCCTGCTCCAGCCCAGCTGATGCTCTGGCATGGTTTGTTTGTGGATATTAAATTTATAAAATGGGATGTGATTGTCTTCTCCCTCATTGCTCTTTCACGAGTCAAAGGATGGATGGAAGCAAGGAACTGTCTGCTCTCATTTTGTAGCTGTTCTTGTGTGTAGCTGGCCTCTTGGCAGTATGACAAATTGTGTTTTCCAACAGCTGACCAGAGGATTGGAAATCACCTGCCATTTGAGGAGATGGCACTTTATTTTTTCTATATGTGTACATACAAGAATATAGGCTTCAAAACTGACAATCCCCTTCCATAAACTCACCAGCTTCTCTTGTAAAGGACTGAAGTTTGTGATCCCTCCATTTGCTTTTCACTGGAAAGATTAATTCCTTTTCTGATAGCAAGAGACTTTCTTAGTCCTGTTTCCAGCCTGAGATCATTCATGGTCACTTTGGACGTGCCCAAATCTCTCTGCTAACAAGGCACCCAAGGAGACACTGCCAGTGGTTCTGATGGTGGGCTCTGCACTGCATTGAACTGGTCCTGGGAGAGCTATGGGAACCCAGCCTTGGGGCTCTCTTCAAAATGCCCCCAAAGTGGAAGCTGTCCCTGCCCATGGCAGGGGGGTTGGGTTCCAACCCAAAACATTTGATGATTCTATGAAAGTGCAGCTAAAGGCAGAACTGTGGACTTGTGCTGGGAAAGGGAGCAGGTGCCTTGATGCCTCAGGTCAGTCCAGAGATTGATCTCATTTCTAGTCTGGAATTAGGATGTTAATGCACAGGGCTACCTGTCTTTTCCTAGGACTCTCTTTGTGGCTTCCAGGGAAGGACAGTGGCCTCCCCTCTTCTCCATGATCCACATTCGACAGCATACACCCCTTCCTGCTGTCATGTTAATGGTAAGGAGATCTGGCTGTGTGACATGTTCTGGTCTTTTGCAGTCTTGGCATTCTTGCAAAGACTGGTTAAACTGAGGAGTTTTAAAGGGTGTTGAGACATTAAATTACCCCCTGAAAAATAAAGAAGGCAGGATACAGGAAATGGCTGCAAAGTATTAAGTCCCCCTGAGCCAGCAGTGGTACCCAAATGTACAGCCTTGAAGTCCCTGCCTTATAGCCTCAGACACCTTTTTTCCCAAAACATTTCCTACCATCTGGTGCTGCTACCATACCAAGGTGCTGCTTGATATTGCCTTATGAAAACACCACTGCCTGGCTTTTGCTACTTGGAAATTGAAAATTCCCAGGTGTGGTGGAAATGCAAGGAATGAGCATTTGTAGAGATAATCTGGTCTGATATTTTGGTTTGTTCAGGGTTGTTTTTTTTATGGCAGTGGTCCAGCTCCATCCTAACTGTGCTGCAGTGCCTGTTGCAGCTTGGCTGACCTGCTAAAAACTTAGCAGATGTCATTATAGATAGCCTGTGTACCAACAGTGCAGGCTTTTGGATCGTGCATGTTTTAATTGCTCTGGCTTGGACATGAAGCATCAAAGATGGTACTGATCTTGAAATGATCACTCCTTTCTGTAGCACTACAGAACAGTGCCTTTAGGTCTTTTGCCTTCAGTCTGTGACACTGTTTTGTAAAGTTCTCTGACCTCCAAAATGCTGGGGCTATGAAGTAGTTGCAGGGGGGTTGGAGGAGGTGATCCATATTACCCTTCCTAAACTGACTACCATAGTAAGGCTTTAATGACTGTATTTCATGTTCCTGATGCTCAGTTCCCTTTGGTCACTGCCATGGTGTGCATTGGAGACATCTACCACCTACTGAACTTCTTCAGCTTCTCCCGATGGCTCTTCATAGGATTAGCCACCCTCGGGCTCATTGTCCATCGCCACCGTCACCCAGAGCTGCAGAGCCCCTTCAAGGTAAATGCACAGCACGTACCCGGCAGCCAGGAATGTGCAGGCCTGTCATTCCTCTCTTTGATTTGCTAATAATTACAGCATTACATGGCCATGGTAGCCTTTAGGCTCCAAGGGGTCTCAATACCTGATGCTTAGTAATGCATATGGGGAGCTCCTGAAATTGGTTGATGCCAATTGTTTGGTGCCCAAACAGCCAGATGTGGTAAATCCTATAAAGCCAGTTCTACATGGAGTCATCAGACTGCTTGCTACAGGGGACAAAGTTTCAGGCTTGGAACTGGCAGATGTACAGAAAGCAGCTCTCTCACTCATCTCTTGTGGGCTACAAGGAGGGACTGTTGCCTGGATGTTATTTCAGTGGTAGGTAAGTCTCAGCTCCAGCTGAGAAGCAGGAGGGTGTCAGACTTGGGGAAAAAGGAGCATGGGCAGAGAGGTCCTGGGAGCAAATCTGTCTTGGGAGGAATCATCTGCTGGAATAGAAATATTGTCTGTTGTAAAGAAGTGGGCCCCTTTTGAGGCCTTTCTCATGCTGCTGGGTGCTGGGATCTTCCTCATGTCAGTGGGGGATGCTGGAGCTGGTGCTGGAGCAGCTTTCCTATGCTCAGGCACCTTTCCCACTGCTGGATAATGTGCAGAAGGTTTTAGGCTGGGGCAGTGCTTGAGGTGGGTGAAGTTTTTTCCTGACTCTGGTCGCCCCTGCATGGTGCCTCCAGCCAGAAGCTCCCGGGGAAGAGAGAGGACCTCCAGGGCTGCTGGCACCGGGCAGCGAGGAGCTCGGGGGACAGAAACACTTCCTGCAGCTCGCAGGGCTCCTCCATGAGCTGTGTGTGTCCTCCTGCAAAGTTTGGGGTGATTTTTCTTCTCAGTCTTAGCATTTAGCAGAGACCTTGAGCCTTCCCAGTTTGTTGCTTGGCTGTACTCGTGTACTCCCCCAGAACCAAACTGAATAAATTTTTGCTTTTTTTTTTCAAACCAAGCTTCTCAGGGGAGGTTTATTAGCGGGTGGCGCTGCTGACGGTTTCAGATGCTGAGTTTGTTTGGTTTTTTTTCCACAGAGATTCAGACTTCTAGCGGCTGCTACATGATGCTGATTGAGCGAGGGAGGGAAATACTGGCCTTTTGGTCAGTTCGGCTGATTTCCCTTCGCCTTTTCCCTAGTTTTTATCAGTTCCATGCTAGGGAGAAGGGCTGCGTGCGGGTGGCGCGGGCACGTGCTGCGCTCTAGTGGCCGCACACGGGTGGAGAGCAAAGCGTGACATACGTGTGACACTGCTGGTCCTGACGCTCTCTAGAGCATTCTGAGTTAAAAACGGTGAGAAAACACCGGAAGGAGGAGGGGGAAGTCTGCTCGCACACCTCTCAAGCAGATGTGCAGTGTGACTGCGTGCATGTAGGAGTGGCTGGCAGGGGATGCTCTGGCTGGAAAGACAACAAGAGTACCTAAGTTTGATGGCTGGATGCCTGCCATACCTAGAGCAACTGACTCTTCCAACTTGGCATGTTGAGCATCCAAAATACAATCTTTATTACTGGTAAAAATTGTCACCCTAGATGAGAGCAGTTCCTTCATTCCACCAGCCATGGCGAGAAGTTACTTGGCTGAGTTTGGATCCAGAGACAGAGACAGTGTTTCACAGTTTTATTATTTATTGCAGTATTCCTATTTCCTTTCCAAATAACCCAGATGAATTGGCTCACCCAATAGAGTATGGCTGAAGTGCTGAGTACTGCTTTGATTTTCACCATGGCGTTGCTGAATCTCATGTTCTTGGTGCAGGTACTACAGAATAGAGAGTCTGGTTTGTCTTGGTTTAGTCACTATAAGTCTCAGGCAAGCTGGAGGCAGGTCAAAACGAGTCATGAGTTTTATAAGCAAAAAACAGTTTGATTCAAAGTATCACTTCTTTCTTGGCTTCAGATTTTCCCTCAGCAGTTGCCTCAGGTGGCAAGTAGGGGTGTGTGCGTGTGCATGCACAGGAGCAGGACATTCACAGAGCAGTGGGGTGTAGGTGGCTTCTCCCCCTGCTTGGCTTCCATTTGCAAGCGAGGTTGAGATTTTGGTGCACATGAATATAGGAGGATGCAGCTCACAGGGCACACTGGGCTCTGAAGCTGATGCAATTGTTTGCAGTCTGATTGTACAGAAGCACTCTGCAGGACAGGATATGATTCTTCTCATCTTCCTTAGGTGGAGAATGAATACAGTGTGTGTTGGCACATACAGAAGCTGACTGGCTACAGCCACCAGTTTTCCCTGATAGTCTTCTGTGCTCTTTTCCTCAGGTTCCCCTGTTTGTTCCGGTCTCTTTTACCATCATCTGCCTCTTCACAGTGGCAATGTCTTTCTACTCAGACCCTGTGAGCATTAGCATTGGATGCACCATGGTTTTGAGTGGTTTTCCAGTCTACTACCTCATAATTCACAGGCAGATGTCAGAGCGCTGCCGCAACCTGTTTTGTAAGTATGCACTTGACTTCCAGTACTGTGGACCTAAACAGGCTCAGGGGTGGGGATGCTGGTTTGTTCCCAGGGCTCATCTCTAATGCAAATGGCTCCTTGACCAACAGACCTCATGAAACCTAAGTCACGACCCCTGGCACTCCTCCAACGTCTTTCCCAATGCACAGCCTCCATGGCCAAATGTGTTTTAACAAAGACAAAGCTGGGGTCTACCAACAGGGGGAACAGAGAGGGTTGCTTTTGCACCCCATCCCTGGTTCCTACTAAACTTCATCATGTCTTTGGGATCATCAGCTCTGGGTCAAATTTGTCTGACATAGAGTGACAAGACGAAAAGTTAGGATGGAGAGACAGGCAGACACTGTGATCCCATGCACAAACTTACTTGCTGAAAGGCTGGGGAGAGGACTGGTAGGAGAAGAGTGCCGCCAGAGGTCTGTCCGCTTGGTGAAGAGGCCAGGATGGTTTGGGCACAAATGTGGCCATGGAAATGAAGTACATCTCCACTCCATGCAGTGTCTAGTACAGAGTTCCTTTGAATGTAGGCATGGTGGCACAATGTTTTTTTTTTAAATGAGAGCCCGGGTTTGAGTTTAATTTGTTATTTCTGTTACAAGTCTTGTTTTCTTTTGATCTGGTGTTGGATGGAGGTGCATCAGTAACCACTGAATAGAAGAAAAC
This sequence comes from Ifrita kowaldi, assembly GCA_013398055.1. Classification (NCBI taxonomy): domain Eukaryota; kingdom Metazoa; phylum Chordata; class Aves; order Passeriformes; family Cinclosomatidae; genus Ifrita; species Ifrita kowaldi. The sequence goes on along the minus strand of VZRS01010116.1, from coordinate 13,979 downwards.
ATACTGCAAGAAAGGAAACAGATACAGTGATCTGTCAACATAAAGTGCTCCAACCATCAGTGCTGATGCTCTGATTTTCAGCCATATCTCAGGATTTCCTCTGGACTAAGCTTCCTTCCTTTTTTTCCACCCTTTCAGATTATCTTACACACAAACTACAGTTACTGCTGGAAGTTGTCCAACAAGAAATCAAGACTTACTGAGAAAACCGTCAGAAACTCACAGAAGACGATAAAAATCTATTACTCCATTTTTGACACCTTTGATCCTACCAAAAGCAGGCCATGCTTTTATTCTTTTTAGTCAGTGCAAATGAGGATGACTGAGCCAAAATCTTGCTGCAAGTGTTCCTAAGCTTGCCAGTCGGGATCTCTTCCTGCCCTTTTTTCAGAAGAGCAAATTAGTTCTCTGAAATGAGCTTGCTTTGCCTGCAGTGTCTTTGAAACCAAGATCCTAGTTTTGCAGTCTAGCCCGGTCCTGAGTAAAACTGACGGAGTGAGAGTGTGTGTGTGTGTGTGTGTACAGAGACAATATTTTGTTTTCCTAACTTGGCAAATAGAGGAGGGGGGCATGTTGCAGAACTTAGAATCCAATACATGGAAGCCAAATGCAAGTTTCAAACAGAACCACTGTAGCAGCCTCGTTGTGGACAAGGGGAAGGGCTGGGGACAGCAAATGAGAGATAAGGCAGATTAATTGGAAAGGGGAAGACAGGGGGATAAAGTTTTATTCACCAGAAAGTGCAGATTCAGCTAATGAGAAGATACCTGAAATTCAAGTATGAGCAAAGCAAGGTCAGAATGTTTTGCTTTGATTTTTGCATAAGCAGGGGAGTATTTTTAGCTTTCAAATAATCTTTGAATTTTACTTTTCTGAAATGACATTTAAAAATGTACAAATGCATTAAAAAACAAACCAAAACAATCAGCTAAATATCAACTAGAATGTGACAGAATAGATCCTGGTCTCACCCCTGACTTCCCAGACCCACTCCTCACCAGCGGAGTTGAAAACTCAAAATTTGGCCCAGCTCCAGTGAAATACAATTCCTCCTTTAATTAGTCAGGACCACTGATGAGACTTGGGCAGATTCCTGAATAAGTGTATCTTTTAGAGCAGTAAAAAGATGTGAGTGACTTCACATCCAAGCTTAAACATGCTGATTGCACATGACTTGCTGATTCAATCCATAAATGTTAATTTGAGCTAATGGCATAAGAAAGGTTTCCATTATTGGATTAGTCTGGTTTACATTATTAATGTGAATGTTATGTCCAGATAAAACAGCAATTAGCTATTTACAATCACGTAATTGTTAATCGGTTCCTAAAAGATGGGAAGTAGCATGCTGAGACTCCTCTAATGACTGCTGGAAAGAGGAACAGCAGAACATGGAGCATTTTTTAATCCTTGGTATCAAACGTTTATGTACTTAAAATAAAAACAAAATGCCATTTACAAATCCAATGTAATCTACTGAAACATGTAAAATTTTGGAACTAAAGTTGGAGTTTTTTCAAAGGAATTGAGAATTATTATTCTTGTAATGACTGCTTCCTGTTCCTGCGCTGAATTAAGCTGGGAGAGCAGCAGTGTGGTTGCAGGGCTTGTTTCCCCACTAGCCTCCCACAATTTAATTTACAAGCTGCTGGACATTGTCCAACAGGAAATACAGTCTCGCTGGGAAAATCCTCACTGTGGAAACCATCACAACTTACAGGAGAAGGTACTGGCTTTAAATGATAGAATGGATTCAAGAGAGATCTGGAAATGCTTCCAGGCTCGCAGACAAGAGCCAGTCCCTCCTTGTGCCAGGCTTTGCTGAAGCTGAACCCTCTGGAACACCTTCCCACAGCACCCCATGGCCAGGATCCAGTGTGGGTGGCTGGGAAACCAACCTGCAGAAGACCTCGCAGAACCAGGTGAGCCCAACCACCCCAACATTTCCTGAGTCCACCCACTTAGGTACTGCTTTGGGGGATTTTACACATCTTAAGGTAGAAGCAGGAGGGACTGCCAGCCTGGTCCCAGCCAGGCTGCAATACCCCTGTGAGCACAGTGTGCACGTGTTGTAGCATCAGTACTCGCACATCAAACCTTGGAGCAGTCTGAAATTGAAACAGAGCTGCTGTGTGTCACAGAGGCACAGAGAAAGGGTGAAATGTCCCTTCTTTGTCCATTTCCTCTGAAGAGAAAAAGTGAACAAGAATTGAAATTCCTGGGAGGAAACTTGGTAACACTACCTGCTGGACCGTGGTTTCTTTATAAAGGATAAATCATTTGATGTATGCAGGGAAACCACACTTGGGTGTCTCTGCTGACTGTGCAGGAATATGATCTTGCAGGGCTATACATAGGATGACTGCTCCAAGACCTGTCAGATACTGGAAATGCAGACAGATATAGTACCATGGCTGAGAAATCAGAGGTTCAACAGCTCCACGGATGACATTGCAATTAAAAGGGATAAAAATAAAAAATACTGTGTTCCGAAAGTATCAGTTTACAGTGAGCTCAAGTTTCCAGTTTGTGGAGAGTTGTTTGTTTTTAGAGAGGATGGTGTGCTGCTCCCAGCAAAGATATGTCAACATTCTCTACCAAGCCAGAATGCTCTTCCTAAAGCTGCCATCTCATGCCTACCGAAGCTCCTAGGCCTCAGTAGGCCTAAGAGCTTCAAGAACGGCCAGAAGTGAGTTCAACTTCATAATCGCATTTGTGGTGGTTTTTGTTTTGTTTTGGGGTTTTTTTGTGTGTGTGTGTGTGCACTAGGGTTTTTGTGGTTTTTCTGGTTGTTGGGTTTGTTTATTTGTTTGTTTTAATGCTACATCTATAGAATGCACTCAGAGCGTACCCTTTCTGGAAACTCAGAAATTTATGTGCTTCAGCCACTACTAATCTGGTGTGACTGGATCACCAGGAAAGAAAAATGTTCTGGGCAGTTCAACTGAATGCAAACTGTGGAAAAAAAAAAGTCAAAGAAATGCTTGCATCTGAACAAGTTTGCATAGTCAAGACTGCTTGACCTGTTGTTAAGCTTTATGCCTCAGAGCTCTGCTGGGAAACGCTGTCAGCTTCTGAAAGGCTGGAGGTCAGACTGGAAAGCTCCTAAGCCTTGTCTGATTCCTGTGGGGAAGAGCAGAGAGGAGCATCATCCTTCAAGGTACAGGAACACAAACAGCTGGGACTGTGCAGAGCTTGGAGGGCTGAGCGAGGCTGTCTCTCAGGGCTCTGTGCTCGGCACACACGTTTGTGTGGCTCAGTGTGGCTCTGCTTGCTGCAAGCCCCCCACCAGTGCCATCACTAACCCCGGGGAGAGTGGCACCCACTTTCTGCACTGAGATTTGGGGGTCACTTTGCAAGCCAACGCCAGCTGTTGGCTTCCCAAGAATGATGCCCAGCAGAAGCTGCTCCTTGCAGAAAGGAGAAGGTCCCGAATATCCGCAGCCACTGGCAGGCTGGGAGTGTGGGGGTTCAGAGTGTGGCCACGGAGAATGGCTTTGTCTGGAGAATGGCTTTGTGTGGCGTGGGGTCTTGGGAGAGACGGGCGGGCCGCGTCTGGCAGAGGCGAGACAAAGAGCAGGAGGCGAGACCTTTAAAGAGTAGGATAGTTAACGGGAGATTGGGAGAGGATACTGCAATCTGTAGTCGTCGGAGATGTAAAACACCTTAGAAACTGAAGTGTTGTAGCTGCTGAACTGTCTGTAACAGTATATAAAGATGTGCGTTGCATAATAAAAGTTGGCTTTGCGTGCACCCGGCGAAGTCCGTGCTCAATCACCGCCAGGGAGGAATTGGCTTTAGGTAAGTGCTGGTGTGCAATGACAGGAGCCCAGAAGCAGGGACGAACTCTGGTTCGTAGTGATGTTGATTTTGCAGATGTGTCTGCCAAAGCCCCGGGCTGTGCCTGGCCGGCCTGCTCGTGCTTGGCAGATGCGCATGCGGCTGTCGCAACAACCAGGAGGAAATGTTACTCAGCCCCGCTTCCTACGGCTCTGGGGCAGAGAGACAAACGTGGTCCCACGGCAGGCGGCTGCGAGGGAGACAGCGAGGTACAGACTGCTGTGGGGAGTCCGCAGGGAGCTCTCACAGGCCAGCTGTGCTTCTGTTTCGAAGGTGTTACTGCACCCGGGGCAGCTTTGCCAAGCGGAGCAAGGGTCGCGCAGGCTCATCCAGCGTGGCCGGCACAAGGCTGATGCCCTCGGCTGCCGAGGGTGGTGACAGGGCAGCCCGAGGACAGAGCTGTGCCAGGGCAGTGGTGCATGCCGGGCTCTGACAGCCTTCCCAGGGTGCAGCTGAGCGGGGAGGGTCGGACACGCAGGAAGTTCAGGATTTTATAGCTTGTGGGCTTGGCTTTAAGGTCTGCTGGAGGGATACCTGCTTGCACTTTGTCATACTGTAAGTTGTGTTTGTATCTTCATTCATTCGTCTTTTCTTCTTGTGTGAGGGAAAAGGTAGCATGAGGTTGCTTTTTAAGTATAAAATTTCCTCTGTATAAAGTTACTTCTGTTAAGATATAAAAAACAACTTTACAGTTGCAGAAGACCACGTAGCGAAATCTTCAGCAAAACGTGAAGGGCACTAGCTGTCTTGCCACTGAAATATTTCTGTCTGCTTTTTAAGTGTTTCACCTCTGTTTATTTCTAGTTGGGGGTTAGTTGGTGAGTGGAAAATCCCAACATGGAGGAGAAATGCTGGAAAGTGAAAAGGAAAGTGAGACACAAGTGGGCATTTTTGAAAGCTCATGTGGTTAGGGCAGACTGCGAGCCCCAGTCTTGGCAGGGGTTGGCATCCATCTCTGGAGTGGGGATAGAAGGAAGAGGGAGAAGGGGACAGCAGTGGAGAAAAGCTGCCTGGAAACATCATCCCACCCCACTTCCCTGCTTTCCTTTCCATTTTTCCTCTCCCCACCTCCCTCCTCAAATCCCACCCTTCAAATCCACAAACTTCAAATTCTTCAGCCATGCCAGCAGCAGCGGCAGCAGCATGGTGCTGTGCAGGGGGGAAAAAAGGGACAGCCATGTCCAAAAAAATCTCGTGGTAGTGCTGGATCTCTTGAACGCCCTGCAATGGGAGAGAAGAAGAATTTGGAGCGTTTTTCTCGTAACGGGCCTGGCCAGTGTTAACTGCGTACACATTGCGGCTGTGGTCTGAAGGCAGCACGGGAACAAGCTCCGTCTGCGAAGGAGACCCGGGTTCTTCCTCGCTCTTTGTTCTGGCAGTCCAGGGCTGCCAAGCCTTTGTTTTGTGGACCTTTGCACTGTAAACAGCTCTGTGAGGGAGCTGCTCCTGTAACAATTTCCTCTCATTGGCCTGCTCTGAATATCCCTGATCCCTGCCAAAGAACGAAGGGCGTCAGAGCTGGACACACGATCACTTCCAGTTTCTGTTTCAATATCGTGCTCAGATTCTTCAGGCAGCTCAGAGTAGCTCTGTCACAGACCCTTGCAAGCTTGATGGCTGGCAGGTGGGCAGCTTTTGACTATGAATATATGATCCATATTAGGCAACGTTATAGGGGCACTAAAGTGATGAGATACATATATCACTTCTACTGTGATTTATGTGACTCCCCCGAAGGGGGAAGCTTATAGAGTCCTGGCCAGAAAGTTGAAAAGACGAGAGGAGTCTTCTGATTCTTTGCTTCAGATAGTTGTTTTAATTAGCGTTATCAGAGAAATAGAGTGCTGGACACAGCACCCTGCAGAGAGTTCAAAAAATGCACACAAAAGAGAGAGCAAAAGAGAGCTTATCATAAATTCTTGGCCCTTTTAAAGGTAATTGACCCAATAGAAGTTTGAAACGAAACATATTTTCACTTTTCTACCAATACCCAACAAATCAAGCTCCTGCGTGAACAGGAACTGCGGAATTTTTCATCCAATCACTCTAAGTCACTTTTGCCGCGGGACACGGAGGTATGGAAGAAGGAGAAGAAGTCCTGGTGAACAACAACTGTCCTCCATCTTGGCATTTTTAGCTTTTATCTATTTACTACATTAACAACCCCAAAACCTCTAAATTCTTCACCCTGTGACATTATTATAAACTACTCTATCATCTAGTTCAAACCATTTTAGATTCAAACTCTTCCCAGAGTGTTGACAATTTTTTCCATGGACAAAGGTCAAAACCAGTGCTGTCCAGGGGGGATAAATCTCTTAAAACAGGCAGAGCAATATTTGCTGCACTTTGGGTGCCAACAACATAAAAAAGTGTTGTCTGGTTCCAAAACTGGGAGTGTAAATGGAGGGTGAAGCACAGCAGGAAGCAAAGTAAAATCCCATGAATCGGAATTATTGGTGGCTAGCTGTTTCATCTTCTTCTCTTTATAGGTGCTGTGCCAAGGATAGAGTGCAAAGCAGAGACTTTGCTGGTAAGTAATGATATCCCCTCCTCCAAATGAGAGCTGCTCTCTTGCTTCCCATTCTCAACAGGACAGCAAGGAGAAAAATAAGATGGGAAAGTTCACGAGCTGAGATAAAAACAAGGTGATCACTGGGCAAGACAAACCTGACTTAGGGGAAGTTAATTTATTGCTGGTTAAAATAGATTTAAATGGTGAGAAAAAAAATTAGATCACTTATTCCCCCTTCCATGTATTCCTAGGTTCAACTTCACTCCTTCATTCCTGACTTTTCTATCTCCCCCTACTAAAGCAATGCAGAGGGGAAGAGAAATAGATGTTGTCTTCTGTCTGTAAGATTTGCCATCTACTCCTCCATCGTTCTCAAAAACTTCCCATGCTCCAGCATGGTTCATTTCCCATGGGCTGCAATCCTTCAGGATAAGCATGCTCTAGCATGAGTTCCTCTCCATGGGCTGCAGCTTCCCTCAAGGCCTGTCCACATGCTGCAGCATGGGGTTCTCCATGGGCTGTGGTGTGGATCTCTGCTCCATGGTTTTCCACAGGCTGCAGGGGCACAGCTGTTTTACCATGGCCTTCTCTATGGGCTGCAGGGAAATCTCTGTGTCAAGTGTATTTTCTTAAAATGTGTGTTTTAGGAAGATACGTTTCAGGGAAAATCAGTGGCACAGGTCCAAGCCAGAGAGGTCAGGGTCGTTTCTGTGGTGCTTACCATGACCCATAAACATCCAAACACCAGGTCCTCAGTTCTGGGGCAAACCTGCACTTCCCAGCTGGAGGGGGTCTCCTTTTTTGAGAATTGAATAGATTTCTGAACAGACCAGGGATATTGCATAGTTTGACAGCTTTGGGAAAGACCCCTACTTTGATCTGGATTTCTTTTCTGATGCAGGGCAGAGCAAGCAACCAGGTGCCCATCAGCTCTTCTGCACTTGTGTCGTCTCCTGACTCATCCGTGTGCTCCTGAAATGGAGTATGTCTGGTATTGGCTTGATGATTCCAAGCAGTGGATTGAGTATGGGAAAGAGGTGAGATTTATCTGCTGTTCATGCCAAAAGCTTTTGTTAAACCATCTTTGGAGAGTTACTTAGAGCACGTTGTTCTGCAGCTGGTGTGTTCTGCACGCACCGCTGGGTGCCCTTGCAGTGCTGCTCCAGTGCCTGGGTGGAATTGTCTTATTAACTGTCCCTCAAAGCAGGACTGGAACTCTGTGAAAGCTTTCAAGGGACTGGCTTTGAAAGCGGGTGCATTTTCCAGAGCTGACAGACATCTTTTGGCAGGAGCTGACCACACAGGCTGAAGGCTGCTTTGTTGCTGTTGTTAGAAGCAGCTGTGCTCTGTGGGGTACCCCTCCATCGCTGCAGAACAAAATGCTTGAAGCCTTAGAGATGTACTTCAAAACATCATCCCATGATAGGGACCTGGGGAAACACTGGTATTTCCCCACAGTGACACCTAAACCAAAGGGTGGTTTCTAACAGGTGTAATTTCCTTGTTCTTTCTGCAGCACCCAGATCACGTCTCTGCCACTGTTACGTCTGCATTTCTGGAGAATGAATATCTAGCTGACAAGAGTGGGGTTATTTTTTTCAGGGCTGGTTCTCAGCAGTATAAGTTAGACTTTGCAGGTAAAGTATCTCCTTGTTTTAAGTTCATTACACAGTGCAGCTGGCTTGAAGGTTTTCACACTATGTCTGCACCTCTTTGAACAGCTCTTTTTCCTCCTGCAAATTTTCTCCAAGCAGAACTTGAGCAGCAGGTAAATTTCTCTGCAGTTTTGAGATGCCCCACTTGAGCTTCTGCACTTGGGCATCTGTAGTCAAAAAAACACCCCTGACAATATTGTACATTCAGAAGAAGAGTTGAGAGTAAATGCTTCATGGCACCTTGGCTTATGCATTTGGGTTTATACAACTAAAAAGGAGAAATCAGAAATCAGAAAAAAAGGCACTGAAAAGTCAAAAGGTGAAGAAGTGAGCCCATGGTGAACATCTTGCAAGCTACTTAGGGGGAGAGAAAGCTCAGAGTGCAGCAAACAAAAATTTAGGGCTGGTTGCACAGAGAGGGAAATGGGAAAATGAAAAATGCTTTTCTGTTTCTAATTTATTTACCCGTCTTAAAACTCCTGTTAGCTTTCCAAACTTTAAATGCTTCCTGGCATGAATAAAGAGTGGTGTTTAAAGGAGGAAACAGTGGTAATTAGCCATGTCACACAGCATGTGCTCTGTGATATTGCTACAGGACCAAGAAGAGAGGGCAGGCTTTCCTGTTAGCACCACGGAGCAGCCCTGTGCTGCCTGGAAAGCCAGGTTTGTGGCCCCCATTGCACTGAAAACTCTTTCCTGGTATAGACCTGCCATCAGATATGGTTTTCTCTGGCCAGCAGCCTGGATGTGAATACAAGTGCAGGTGCAATTGGTGCTTGGTTACCTTCAAGTTTCACAGCCTGTGCTAGCAGGTGGTTGACCTTGCTGATCTCCAAGTTGGAGGAGTGCAAGTGGAAATGGTCGTGAAGTTTGGACTGGGTGGGTGAGATGGAGAGAGTACCACTATGCTATATTCTGGGCTATCTCCTCTTTTATTTTTACTTAACATGTAGGAGCCTGTCCCTAGACAATGAATTATCTCATTATTGAGTTATTGTGTTTTTCTTTCAAGACATGGTCCAAACAAATGTGCTCTTTCAAACTCAAAGAAGTGTTATTCGCCTGCCTAAACAGTCTGAAGGTGGACAAGACAGAAGGTAATACACATTAATTGCTTACCAATGTCTCTAGAGGACAGCACCTTTCTGCTAAGCAGTTCCTCCTACCTGCCTGGAATGCAATTTTGTATTTCTTAAATTCATTTTTAGATACCTTTTGCTGACTGGTTTAACAGTACATTTTGCGGTGACAGTATTTGTGAATTATGCAACGCTTCCGTGAAGCTCTCTGGAGGGACGTTTGGTGGCAGTCTCTGGCAGCTGTGAGAGACCACTAGAGTAGATTTGCTCTCTCTGTGAGAGGCAAGGCCACATAGGGCTGACACAACCGTGCCAGGAATTTTTATTCCTTGATTTATGCCCCAACACTAATAAATAAACTGTGCAGTGGTTAGGAGTGAGGGACTGCCAATCCCAAGAGCTGTGGTGCATATGGATGTCATTCCTTGGAAAGCTGAGGATAAATTAAAACACAGAACAGGCAAATCCACTGAAATGAAGTGAACTAGAGGCACATGAGATACCCTGTCTTACAGCTTTTTCTAAAGGAGGTTCAGCTTAACAGAATTGGAACACATCTGCTATAAATGTTGTTTGTACTACTGATTTATTTGAATAAGAGCTGTCTTTGTTTTAGAAACTCACCAGCAGACAGTGCATGTGAAGCTGAGGGTTTAATTAAAGTTTTGGTTGAACCAAAGGTGTTCATTCAAAAAGAAAACAAACTATAGCTCCTGAATGGATGCCTGGAGGCTGCTTTAGAGCCTGTGGTTGGGTTCTCCAAAAGGGAGATTTGATTAGGAGTATCACCAGCTGACTGGCTCGTTTTTCTATTCTGTAGCCAAAACACGACTCTGTCACATCCTGTCTATCCTCCACAGTGGGACCAAACTGCACTGCCTGATATTGGGTTCAAGGTAGGACTTTCCAGCTCTCCAGTGGGTGGGGAGAGCTGTGTCCTGTACTGAAATTTCCAAGAGCATGATTCAAGGCAATTGAGATGTTACCAGCTTTTAAACGTGTATTATAAAATAAGCAACTACAATGTGAAACAAGACTGACAGTTTCATATTCAGAACAGACGTGCATTTCCTGGGAGGCTCTCTGAGAACCCCTATGATACCACACAGGATAAGGAAGGCCATTGCTGCTCATACCTGTCCTTTGCACTCTCCCAAGGCACTTCATCCTCTGATAAACCAGATGGATTGCGTCTTGAGGGGGTATTTGCTCTGTCAGTCTGGGGCAGGATGTTATTTGCTGTGGTAAAACTGCCGCTTAGCCCTGTAGGGGAGGAGCTGGAATGTCAGATTAAGGTGAAGCTTTCACTCTCCTTCAGCCTGAATACTGCTGTGCATTTCGACTTTAGGTTACTCTGAACTAAAAATAGTCCAGATGTGGAGGTGCATCCTCTAAAGATAGCTCTCATGGGATTGCACAGATTTCCCTCAGTCAGTGCCTGTGCTTCCACATGGGGAGTGGTGGTAGAGGAGGGTTAACAGGAAAAACAGAAGCAGCTTGTGATTTTTGTGGTAGGGCTTTTCAGCAGATCTGAGAAGGTTGATGAGTCCTTTGGAAGGACTGGGAGTTGTTACTCTCAGTAATACGTTATTTTTGGTGCACTAAAAATTTTCAGTTGATACAGCTCAGCTACGATTCCCAGGAATATGAAAAAATCCAGAGGCTATTTGAGGAGACAATGAAAAATTACTGCATCAACCGAGTGCAGAGGATCCAGAACCCAACACTTTGGGACATTTTTCAGTGGTTTGTATCTATTTTATTTCATTATCCTTGCTGTATGAGAAGACTGGTATTTCCTGATCTGTTGTCCTCCATAGTCTACATTTGGAGCTCCCAAATTCAGCAGCCCAGCAGAGGTGAGGCTGCCGTGTATCTTTCTGCCCACGTCTGTCTGGTGGCCCAGACTTATGACTGCCCCAAAACCTGGTTCCCAGGCCAGGTACCCTCCTCATTGGCTGTCCAGCCTTACACTGGCTGGTGATCACATGCTGGCACAAGCCCTCACTTGCTGCAGTTGCTGGGGCTGTGGACATCTGGCCCATGGGACCCAAGGTCCTACTCCAGTTGCTGCATCCAGACCCCCATACATGTGCATGTACACAGATTGGGCCTCCATCACCAAGGTAAGAGTTAGAAAGGGAGTTTAAGGAGAAGATAGGGCAGATGTGGCCAGACAAGCCTACTAACCAGGCAGTGGCCTGTTTTTACACAGCCAGTCCTTTTTGCCCCCTTATCCATCTATTCTCCTGTTTGTCCTCCTCAGACTGCCTTGATCCCTCCATTCTTCCACCTACAGTTCCTCTGTAAAACATTCCATTATAAGTCCTGTGCAATATCTAAACGCTCTTCTGCTCTGTCCTGTAACAGAAAATCCATTTTCTCATGGACAGTACTCTCTTTTTGTTTCTGAGCTGGTCTGGACCCTTTCCATTGCTCACAGTGCTGGGTGTCCCTCTGATCCCTGGGGCTGAGGCTCCCCTGGGGCAGTCCTGGAAGGGGACTGGGGCTCCTCTATCTGTTACTGAGTTATTGGGGTTGCATCTGTGTGTTTTTGTATGTGTAGAAATGAGCCTTTTATCCCTAGCAAGATGTGTGTGTGATTCTTGCTAGTGTTATTCAAAAAGTAAATTCTTTTCCTTCATAATAACTGAGCTGTGGTGTTTCAGGTTTGTTCTTTTGGTTTTAGCCTCTTCCACATAAGAGTTAAAAAAAAAAAGGGGGGGAGACTTTTTTTTTTTGGTGATAAAGATAGGGGCAGGGATTATACAGTCTTCCCTGTGGCTTCATACAGCTCAGTTTTATAATCAGATTTATGTATTCAGGATTTATATAACATGGGAACTGACCAATTTCCAGTCAAGAGATGTTTGTCTCTTTACTCTCTCATGTGGTGTGAAGTTGTGGGTGACACAGTCCATAGTGATGCTGAGAACTTTTTGTTTTGCTGGCAGGAGCCAGCTGTGCAGCAGGGTACCAGCAGAACTGCAAAGCAGGCAGTAACCCCACGGAGAGCGGTTTGTGTCACTGTTCCTCCATGACCCAGAAGTAGGAGGAGTTGAGTTGGGAAACTGTCCTTGTTTGAACCAGGATAACAAGTCATTCTTTTTTTTTTTTTTTTTTCTTTTTTTGTGTCTCTAGGCAAAAAGAAAAGATGAAGAAGCTCAATGAATTGAAAGGGGTGGACGAGCGCTTCCTGTTCCATGGCACAAGTCCATCCCATGTGTCTGCCATCTGTGAGCAGAACTTTGACTGGAGACTCTGTGGAACTCACGGGACAATGTATGGAAAAGGTACAAGTGCAGAAGGGTGTAGGGGCTGTAGCAGCAGGGGCTGCAAGCCCCAGCCAGGCTGGGGGATGTGGGTGCCAAGTGACTGATGGTTCCTGACCCGTGCACTCCTGCCATTAGGGCACTCTCACCTGTGTGCATCTGCATTGCTTCAGGTAGCACCCACAGCAATCCCATTCCAGGAAGGGCTGAAAACACCTCTCTTTGCCTCAGGTACCTGCTCTTGGACAGGTGGGACTGGGAGGTTGATGGCAAAATGTGAACTGCAGGTTTGTTGGTGCTTTAAAATAAGCCAGTGTGGGAACACCTGGCAGGAGCGTATGTAGGGCTAGCTGGGGTTGTTGAATCGCCGCCTGCCAAAGTGCTGTTAGCACGTGTTTGTCCCTTGGCTGGTGTATTGTCTTACCTGTGGCTTTCTCTGCTCCCTAGGAAGCTACTTTGCCAGAGATGCCAGCTATTCCCATGAGTATTGCTCCTCCCAGGGTGGGCGCTACAGCATGTTCGTCGCTCAGGTTCTTGTTGGAGACTTTGTGCGGGGAAACCCCGAGTACTGCCGCCCTCCACCCAGAGCCAGCAATTCAGACAGACTTTATGACAGCTGTGTGGATGACCCGACAGACCCTTCCATCTTTGTCATCTTTGAAAAGCAACAGATTTACCCTGCCTATATCTTGGAGTACAGCCTCAAGACCAGCTGTGTGGTCTTGTAATGAATGGTGGAATCTCCTTTGAATTCACACTGAATAAATTTCTCCAGTACATTTTTTTAAATGTTTGTTCAATTTTAGTTGTAGCTTTAGAACACTTTGTAATACAGTGAACGAATATCAATCCCGTGATGCTTTTGGGGGCATAGTTTTTTGTTAGGGTTTATTCTTTCCCCAGAAGAAGTGCTAAGCTTTAACATTCACTATATCTCTAGCCTGGAATGGGGACGTACCTGCCTTGCACTCCGTGATGCAGTGACACCTGCTGAGTTACAATTACCTTGATCCACTGACATGGTCACTTAGGGCTGATAGCTGGGCAGGGAATGTGGAAGAAGGGAGAGTGGAAGTACCTACATCATGGTGCTCAAGAAAGGAATCATGGCCTGTCTTTCAGGTAAATGGCAGGAAGCTCCTGCATCCTGGAGGCTTTGTAATTAATGCTGGCAAAGAACTTTCCTTTGTTTCCTGGTCACATTGCTGACATCTCTTCTCACCTTGTTCTGCTGTGTCAAGTCTGCATGTCTCTGTGACACCCTGTCCTTCCTCTGTCCCCACTGGATTTAGGTCAAGAAAAGCAGGGGTATTGCAGCTGCAGAAGTTAAATCCCCACCATACCACGACACCAGCAGTGAAGAAGGCCATGGTGAGCTGAGTAATGGCACACAGCAGTGTCCCACTGATGCCATGATGATTTTTCACCTTTTCTTTTATATCACTTTATACCTTTTTACAACTTCTGTATTCTTAGTGCTTTTTGCATACATTCTTGGACTTGTTTGTCCAGCTAGGAGACTAAACATTTTAGAAGCTTCGTAGTTAGGGATCAGTGTGCCCCAGACTCGGAGGTCCTCTCCAGAGCACATTTTATAAACTAAGATAGAGCCATCCAG
>VZRS01010115.1:0-39977 GCA_013398055.1 Ifrita kowaldi | reverse complement strand
GCCCTGCCCAGGGGTCCCGCCGCGCCCCGCGGGCGGCAGGGCCGGCCCGGGCTGGGCGGCAGCAGCCGGAGGGCTGCGCTAGTGCGGGGGGTAGTGCGGGGGACGTGTTTCGGCAATGCGTGGGGTGCCGTGCCCGGCAAAGGGGACCGAGACGGAGCATTTCAGCCTTGCAGTACGTCTTGGGAAATGTCCTGGTGACGCCTTCGCGTTAACGATTTGGGAAGCTGCTGTGTTCCTGTGTATCTGGAATGCCCTGCGGGACTGAGAAGTTCGACCCCCGGGAAAGCGAGATTCTGCTGCCTGTCCACAGTGCCACGTATGCATCCTGCCCAGGGAGGTGGTGGAGCCACCGTCCCTGGAGGAGTTCAAGGAAAGACTGGATGTGTGCACTCAGTGCAGTGGTTTAGTTAATGTGGTGGTGTTGGGGCATGGATTGGTTTTGATGTTATCAAAGGTTTTTTCCAACCTAATTGATTCAGTGATTCTGTGTAAGGTGCCACCAAGTAAAAGTGCTCCGGAATCCAAGTTCTACAACTTTATTTTAGCCATGCATAAAGCAATCAGAGCCTCAGTTTTGCAGGCGCATATGGCTGGCTGGTCATGAGCTGTGCCATTGATTTCAGTGGCTTGGTGGGGGATCAGAGGTGGCACCTGCTTGTGTGCTCAGGGTTACTTGGGGAAGGGGCTTGGACCACGACTTTGGAGGCATCTGCATGCTTTGCAGTCAAAAACAGCAACAAGCCAGTGATGCTGACAGTCATCAGAGTGGGAGTAACCATGCCATTCATGAGAGGTTTTTAGACCTGTGTGATTTAGTCCGTGGATGAAATTCCACACCATTGACCCACCTCATTACTGAAATACACTTGGTTGCCCCCTGGTAGCACATTTAACTTCTAATAAAATGCTCAACAATTTTTCTCATTTCTTTTTCGTCACAGGTTTGTGCAATTGCTCATGTAACTGCCAAAACAATGCCACACGATGACGCTGAATGCAGGAAAGACTCTGCACCAAATATACGTGATCCTGCTACAAGAGAACTCTCTGTCGTTGTGCCTTCATACAATGAGGAAGACCGGTGTAAGATTTTTCTTGTTTTGAGGAAAAGAAGAAAATCTATCTGTTGTTACTGTTATAATGCAGAGGTCAGTTGTGTTAGCAGTAGATTCCAGCAGGCCAGATTATGTATCAGATTTTGGACACAGTTTCCAGAAAACAGTCCAAGTACATTGAATTTCAAAATTAAGGAATTGCGTAACTTGATTTCTACTGCTAAAAATAGCACTTGCAAGAATCCTGTTTATTTTAATGATCCCCAGAAGAATGGCTGTTCATTGCCCCTGTAAATGCTGCAAGGCAAGAAGTAGAAAAATAGTTTTAAAATTGATTTGAGAGCTTCCCTCTCTTTAAACAACAGCAGCAGCTGTAGACAAGCAGAAGAAGGGATGGTCTCACAGGTTTGTGTTTGACTTGGCCATAGATAGGAGTACCTGATACTGAGTGAAGGCTTTTAGATGTGGTAGAAATAATCAAGCTCTAAAGCTGATGTGGCAGTACACATGCTGACAGGTTGCTTAAATAGGTAAAGTCAGTGCTGGTTTGCAGGGTCAGTTGTGAAGGATGATTTTTTTTTCCCTTTAATGTTGTGTAGAGAATTACACACTTCAAAATGAAAAGTTGGTTCCTCAGAAAAAATGTTTTTATCCTTTCTTTTTATTGTGTGTGTGATTTTCTTCAGTGTTTTTTCTGCATTCAGAAAGGACAGCACTTAGAGTTGCAGCTGCTAAGCTTTTTTACTGAAGGTAGTGTTGTATGAAAGAGTTGATTTGCTCAGCTTTGCTTTGTGGTTGTTTTCAGCTTGCTCGTGCAGGTGCTTGTGGTGCTCTTCCTGTTATAATCTACTAACCTGACCTCCTCCACCTTTTCTCTAGTACCTCTTATGATGGACGAAGCTTTGGATTATCTAGAAAAAAGACAGGTATTTTCTTTTTGCATTCAAAATTCTTTTTTTTCTGTGTATTGTGTATTACAAGTCAGTGATCAAGTCACTTTGTTATGTTAGTGTACATTAAAACAGTAATAGTTGGCCACTTATAAGTAATGCTTCTATTTCTTATCAGTTAATTTTAGATCAAGTGCCAGAAAGGATTTTTGAATTAAGTAAAAATTTAATGTACTACTATAGGATGAAAAAATCTTCGTATGCATGAGATCTGTCCAAGACAGTGCTAAGGATTAACCATGCATTTCACTTTCTAAACGAAATCCTGGTTTGTTCCAATGAGGTTCCTAAGCATCTGTTCTGCATTAGGATTTGTTTTCTGCGTAAGAAGCTCATTGTGAAAGTTTGTGAATTTTGTTTTGGTTTGCTTTTCTTAACAATGATGTTTTTCTGAGCTTTCATCTTCTACAAAAAATTTATTTATCAGTTCTAGATGGTAGCATGACAAACCAATGTAATTGTACATGCATCAAATACAACAAAATTCTTTAATTATCCCATCTTAACAAATTTTCTGCATCATATTAGTGTCTATTGGCAACCAGGAATGACTGCTAGGGAGAAAAGAATAATGATGTTTGAAAGACCTACTGCCTACTTAAGAAATTGGATGAAATGCATTTTTTCTGCTTTTATTTTCAAGAAACGAGATCCTTCATTCACTTATGAAGTGATAGTGGTTAATGATGGTAGTAAAGATCAAACTGCAAAGGTAAGGAAAAGAAGTGTCTTCCCAAGCAATCAGAGGCATGGATTTTTGTTTGGATTTTTGTATATTTGGGGCTATAACAATGTTTCACGTTTATATTTTGGTACTTGAAGCAGTTGACAGTTGAAGTTCACATTTCTGATTACTTTCTGTCGTTGTCCTGTATGCATCGTGGATGTCACGTATGCACATGAATATGCATATAATTCTTTTGCAAATTCTAGTTTTCTTGATTGGCAACTGTGACAGCTATTTTCCTGCAGCTGAAATTCTAAGACTTCTAATCCTAACTTCAAGACATTTCGCGTTAAATACTCCGCATGTGCATAGCGATGATGTGAATATGAATTTGAGGAAGCTAAAAAGTCTTTTAAAGTATCCCATTGATACTGTGATTGACAGAACAGCTGACACGATTCTTTCCCACACCCTTCATGGGATTGTTCATTTAAAAATCGACGTGCCAGTAGTAGTATCTTCAAAATAGTTCCGTATTCTTCTGCTTCAACTTTGGTGTATGTCACTGGCAAGGAAGGCTAGCCAACTTGTGGTGGTTTTTTTCCTACTGCTTGGAAGGTGTTTGAGGTAGCTACTAAAATGCATATTGCTTTTTGATTTTCTGTCCTTAAGTTTGTGCATTAAGGATTGCTCTTATGTATTTGTGACTGCTGAGCATTCTTTCTGCCATCTCTTTCAACTGAGCGTACAAAGGCTGCAGGCCTGTGGACTTAAAAGGACTCAAGACAACCTTTAGAAAAAATTAGGAGAAAACTCAAGCTTTCTTTTCCCACAACATTTACCATTTACAGTGTGAGTGGGATTTTAGATCAATGTGAATTTTTCTTCAAAACCACAAATAGCAGCAAGACAAGTGAGAAATAGGTAGCTGTCATAGAAAATTCTATTTATTTTATTAACTATTGGTGTTAATAGAAAAGGTCTGTAATAGTATGATATAAATTAAATTAGGATTGAGTTTTTTGAAGGTGGGAGGATGGAGGTCGAAATTGCCTAGGGAAATATCCTGTTCTTATTGAACATTTCTTAGTTTCTTCAGTGTTCTTGTTTTGACTGTGAACTGTTTTTTATTTTCCCAAACAGACTCCAGTGAACACTGGCAATGTATTTGTGCCGACTGAAGTGGTTATAGCTCTGTGCTATTAATTTATTTTCTTTTGAAGGGTGAGCAAATGTAAACTTCTCCCTTGGTTCCTGGTTTTGTTTTATGCTGGTTTTTTGTGTATCTGTCAGGTTGCAAAGGAGTACTGCAAGAAATATGGAAGTGACAAAGTGCGAGTGATTTCTTTGGAAAAAAATCGAGGGAAAGGGGGAGCAGTCAGGACGGTAATTAATACTTTCATCTCCTTCTCTGTTTGAAATACCTGTGCCCAAAAATACAGAAGACAGAGCTGTGCTGACATTTTGAATTTAATGCATTAACAAAATGATTGTGAGAAAACTGAGTACAGATTCTATAAATTAAAGCAAAAGCTTTTTTCAAAATAAGTTTAGATCTTGGTAGCAGTGTTGTCTTTCCAGAAAGATCAATAACAAAGACATTTTTTTAATATGAGAATTCAAAGTGGAAAAAAATGCTTGAATTTCATATTCATGTTAGTTCTACTTAGAAATAGGCTTGCATTTATAAAAGCCAACCAAAAAAAACCAACCCAGCACTGTTACAGATTAAATTTCAGGTTTTGTAGACAAAATAGAGCCAAAGTTGCAAACTTTGCTATCCAGGTCATAGCTGTGGTTTTTAAGATGGCTGATAAACAAGCACTCATCCAGCAAAGTTTATGTTTACTGAAGCCCACTGCTGTCACCCACACTCGATAGTCAAAACTGCACAATTTATGCGTTCACGGAGACATTTTCATAAAATGAACATGTTCTAAAAATAAAATAGCCGTTACACATTTAGAAGGAACGTTTTATTCCTGTGATGAATGACACTTTGCTTTTCTGAGAAAGGGTGATATAATCTATGGCTTGTCAGTGATGTGTCTTTATCTGTATTCTCAGCTCTATCTTTAATATGTCAATTTATCTTTTAAGAAAAATGAGTAACTATAGGAAATGGAGAGAACATATGGAACTGTTGTAAGAGATACAATTTTGAGGTTATTCCAAGAGAAGGAGAACAATTTTCTGTGTACTTTTGTAATGCATAGTGTAGAGTGGATGTGTGTACAACTACTTCCTTGACAGGCTTTTCCAAACGCACACATGCTTGGTTGTGACTGTACCTTTGTCAAACCCACTGCTCATTGTTTTTCAGTGATACTGTGACTTGAGACTTAATCTTAAATTAGTTTTGAGAAATAGCTCTTGAATTTTCTTGAAACAGTGTTAGGAAAAACTCGCGCTGCATCCTCCTTTCCATAGCTCACATGACAAAGAAAAGCCGTCGAGTGCAGTGGCAGCTGCTAGTCACTGCTTCTTAGTGCTCCCCTCTTGAGCTGACTGTAGCAACTTACTGACTTTTAGATTTAGGTTTGTAAAGCTTTTAGTTTGCAAGCTTTTCCTGAGAGGGATTGTTAGCCTTTCGTGTTCATGCATTGTCTGTCACTGTGGACGCTCAGAGTGTGAAGTCTCTAGATGTTATTACAGTATAAATAGGTAATTTATTGTTAGTAGCAGATTACTAATATACCTGTTGTGTAGAATCTGTGAGATATCACTGTCATGTTACTACATTAGGTTTTTGGAATGTTGTGCACCTAGCTTTCAACAAATAATTGATTTCAGATGTGTTGATTTTTTTATTGACTATTTTCATTGCAGGGTGTCTTTAGTTCTCGGGGGAAAAAGATTCTTATGGCTGACGCAGATGGAGCTACAAAATTTGCAGATATTGAAAAAGTAGAGGAAGGTCTAAACAATCTCCGGCCATGGCCTGTGAGTATAAATTCTTATGCTTCTACTTTAATACACAAGATTGGCTTTTGTAATTCTCTTCAACTTTTTTGAGATCCAGGTGAAGATGTAGTTATAAGTCTGAAGACCTAAGTGTAAGATTAGAAGCCTCAAGAATGGGCTGTCAGAAGGAGCTTCTATGGCGTCCATTGTGTCTACTTCAAGGCAGTACAGAATGTTCTATTTGCTGTTTATGCTTCCTTCAAATTGTTTGAAGTTGTTCTGTTCTGTATAAATACCATGTGGTGCCTACTTAGTTTTCTTTTTTAACTGTTTTGTTTTTTCATTTTATCTGATGTCATCCTATATACCTTTAAGGGTACATCTTAATTCCACCCTCTTTTATACAGGTTTTCTTTTCTCAGGGTCCTTAGTTTAATGACAGTATTTGGAAGAACTTTTATTGTAAACAAAAATTCAAAAACCTGTGGAACAAGAGCACCTCCCTGCATAGTCATTCTCTTTTGTGAGCTTGACTTGAAAGAACTGAGGTTTATTTTGTGCTTAAAGGCAGATGAGTGAGGTACTTGCAGCAGGTTTCCCAGAGTGCCAGAAGAGATGTGCAGCCTTCCAGCCAGAGCTGCAGGGGCTGTAGTTGTGGAAGGGGTCGCAGTCTGCGAGTGCAGGAGCACAAGTGTGGGACCCAATGGGCAGTGTGTCACCCTGACGCTATTCCCTACCAGGGTGGCAGCAGCTGCTGGTTCTCCAGCCTTGGCCCCACACTCTCAAATAGAGTAGATTTGAGAGATTTCATGTGACAAATAGTAGTGCGAAAATAATGTTAAACCTTTCGTTCTGATCATGTTGATTTAATTTGGGATTATATTTTTGGCTGATACCATGGCATTTTATTTGTTTGAAGATACATCAGTGCAACAAGTACTTTATTCTGCTATCCCTCCCATTGTGCAATATTTAAGGAAAATGTACATAATAACAGAATTTAGTTCCTAGGAGTTCTGCGTGCTTATCTGTGCTGTTAAACACATTTGCCATATGCATACAGTAAACAGTGTAAGCTAAACCAGACCTGAATAAATTGAAGCAATTTGTATGCACCACATGCAAATTGTAATAAACTTCAGATTGTCTCTTTATTGTAGAAGACTGATTTAGGCTCAAAACCTAGCAGCAGAAGAAATGCAGCTACAGGAAGCAGAAAAGTATACTGCTTTGAAGTTTTTTATTTCACAGTTCTCAACACTGATTCAAAAAATATTTGTTTAAGTAATAACTCTTTCATTTATATTCCTGTACAGAAGGAGATGGCGATTTCCTGTGGTTCTAGAGCTCATCTGGAGAAGGACTCAATAGCAAAGGTTTGTTTCCATTTCCTGCTGTGTACTAATACCCAAATATTTCCATTATTTGTTTCTGCTCTACAGATTTTGCAATCAGATAATCAGTATTTGTAAAAGAATGGAAGCTAAAAATAAGAAAAAGCTTATCCTAAGTGCGGGATGTGCTCCATCATATACAAAGGATGTGTTGTAGATTTCAGGCACTTTGAAGTCATCTCAGTTAGTGTTCCAATTTATGGATTTAATTTTTATAGTTTAGAACATCTCACAAGCAGATCTTCTAAACCCTGACAGAATTGCTAGCTAGTAACCAGTACTGGGGCTGGAATGGAAGGCAGCTGATGAGTTCGTTATTGATTTCCTTCCAGTGCAGGAACTTGGCCTGCAGATCTTGAAACCTATGTCAAATGAGTTAGAGATAATTAGCAGCCAGCTGTTTGAAGAGCACCTCTGTTCATGGGAAAGTGGTTTAAGTTTTCTGTATTATTCATAGTAAAATTTTTGGGTTTTGAACACACAGACAGTACTGTTCTATGTGTGACTCTTGTGTGATAAACAGTGATGCACAGGCACATGGCCTTATCTTGCATCTGATTTTCTGATGTCTTGGCAGACGGTAATTGACAAAGCACAGGCATGGAATTTGTATTGCAACAGACACATTGCTGGGCTCATTTTTTCAGTGTCATTGGATGTGCTCATCGTGGTGAATGTTCTCAAGAGTAAGCTTTGTTTATACTGATGTTTAGTACTTGAAATTATTCAAAAATATATACACAACTACTAAAATAGTTACAGAAGTTCAAAAGAAGTTACACTGGTAATGTTCAGCCTCTGGGAGATCTGTAGTTTTTTCTCCTGGTTTATCAGATAGTATTGGAGTGGTTCACTGGAAAGGGATCTTGGAAATACTGCTGCATGTATATTAGCATCCAAACAAAAAAAAAGAAAACAAAACAAAAAACCCAAACAAACAAACAAAAAAACCCACCTTCATCATTATCAGAAACTAGGAACTACTATAGGGAGACTATGTGGCTGATAAAGTGGAGCCCAGAAAAAGTATTTCATTGCATGGTCAAGTACTGAATGTGGACAGACTTTTTTCAGTGCAGTCATATTTCTTTTCATCTTTGAAGGTCTTGCTACGTTAAGGAGGGGAATTGGAACAGGACTTCCATCTTTTAATACAAAAGTACAATTTTTAGGACATGTCCATCCTTTGCTTCCTGTTTTTCCCCATATTTCTGATTTTTTAATAGAGGAATCACAAACTGGTTAGGTCGTACTGATTTGCTTGAACTGTGTAGCCCATTTCGTTTCATCACCCCATCATAATTCCAGACTGGAATAGAAAGACTACATTTACTATAATGGGGAAAGGCTGTTGTATAGTGCAGTAGGTACAAAAAAATTGCAGAGTAATCTTTTAGATGTTGGGATTTCTCTCTGGACTTACTGGCATCTAAAACAGTAGAATGGAGCTGTGATAAGCAGCTGTATTGAATTTATTAACACCAGAATTTCACCTTTGTGTTCAGTCTCAATACATCAAGAATTCTGGTCTGCCTCCAGAATTGTTTATGTCTTCTAATGAATCTATACTATGACTTACATAAATAGTCTTAGGAGTGATAAACATAACCCAGGAACTCCTCTTTGTGAAGTAAGTGCATGGTTTTGCTGTCTGTCATTCATGCAGCCTCCTAGCACTTCCCTTTTGGCACTAGTGGGAGCCTTGTGTTCTTGGTCACAGAGCCAAAAGAGCCAAAGAAGCTACACCAGATCCACCATTAACCTGGGGCAGGAGCATTTTTCAGAAGGCAGAAGTGATTAATTTGGTTTTCCTTAAGCCAAAGGCTATTATGTAATAAGCCAAGCATTTTCTCATTTTTCAAGTGAGATTGTAAATTGTTGGCTTTAAAGGCATCTCTTATCACCCAGAGATACTTAACAGTTGAATTGTTGGCTCCTGAAGATTTTACATGATATGTGGCTTGCAGTCATAGATACAATCACTTAAATTGAGCTTCAGAACAGCAGTGAGTTCAGAAGCAATTTGTGGATCAGAGTTCTAGTTGTTTAGGAGCTGTCTTGAGTAAAAGACTAAGAGGTACCTCTGCAAATCCAGACTCCAGCCTCTGGAGTCTGTGGACAAACTTACCTGTGTGATTATTGTGCCAAGAACACAAGTGTAACCAAAGAGTAGGCTGGGAACGTTTATCAGGAATATAAAATATATCTGTGAAAGCAAAAGAACAAAAGAGATGACTGTAATGTTGCTGGAAATATAAAATGAAATATTATCTTGCACAGCAGCCTTTACTTCAGACCTGGTTTTCACTTGGTCCATCGTATACTTCCAAAGAATCATGCGAAGATGCTATAGCTGTTCCACTAATTATTTGAAATCCAGGTGCAGGTTCCTGCTCTATTTAATAAGGCATAGTCCGGAGCGAAAAACTGCTCTGAACTGGGGAGAGCAGAAAAAGGAACTTGGATTCCTCCTATCCTAGACCATACACATGCCTGGCAAGTCTTTCCCTAGTTGAAAATCTTCCCTTTCAGCTAAAATTTTGTTTGACTGTAACAACTGATAAGTTCTGTTTTCATTCCAGTGCAAAATACCAGTTTACAAACTTTGAAAGCTGTCACAAAACAGGGTTACTGTCCTGTAAGAAAGCTCTCTTCAAGCACTTCACACATCACTCAGATGAAACCTTCTGACTTCTTGCCTTTTGTCCACAGCGCTCTTACTTTCGAACTCTCCTCATGTATGGGTTCCACTTCCTGGTGTGGTTTCTCTGTGTCAAAGAGATCCGGGACACACAGTGCGGATTTAAACTTCTAACCAGAGAAGCTGCCTTGCAGACTTTCTCAAACCTTCACATAGAACGCTGGTAAATTGTTCCTTTTTTTGTTGCTGGGTTTTTTTTGTACTTGTACAGGAGTTTGAAAAAGTAATTTCAGTATTGCAGCTACAATGAAGCATGTGATGTCTGGGTATAAATCCCAGCTGCTGAGTTTAGCCTATTATAGTACTGCCTGCATGGCAGCTTCAATTTCTTGTTACGTTAAAGTATCCTGGTAATTGCTAGAAATTATATGTTCCTATTAAGATACATTTTAGGAAAATAGCTGGGTATTTAATTTTATTCTTTATTTAATTTTATTCTCTTTTCTCAAAAGAGTTATGTAATCCTAGGTAGGATATTTTGGTTTTGGGTTGTCAGAGGAAATGGTAATTGATTAGGAAAGAGGAGAGGAAAAAGAAGAGGAAAAAGGCCTCAAACAACAGAAAATCCTAACAACTCTTCTTAATTCACCTCCAGAAAAAATTTCAGACAATTTTTCATTGTGCTGTAATCCACTCCCTATTTCTGAGAGTCCTCTCTCCTTTTCCAGAAATGAGCCATGCAAGCAGTGTAAGAAATGGAGAGAAGCTGTTATTGTGATAAGGAAAGTTAAGAGTTATTAATCCTATTCAAAACTTTCATCTGTCTTATTTTTTATACATTACAATTCAGTACTGCTTAACCAAAATATTTTAAGTAAAATCAGTATCTGATAAATGTTTAGAATTGCTGAGGACTCTAAAGTGAAAGCAAATGCCTATTTACTTATTTTCTTGCTAAAGTATTTTATGAGAGGACTACTGATAGATTAATTTAAGACAATAAAAAATTGTGCGTAGTCTTCTAATTACTTTAGAGCTCCTTTAGTTGTAATTTAGCTGGAACAGTTCCCATATGTGAGTGATACAGCCATGACTGCTGTTATGGGACTGAAACACTGTTTTCACACAAATACCATGATTTCTGTAAATTTTCTATATCTCAATTGTTGCTAAAAGGGATAGTATAATTAGGTATAATCAAACCTTTTCAAACTATTGTCTTCATTCAAGAAAATAGCTCATGGGCTACTGCTTGCTTGACACGGAACAGAACTCTTGAACAATGTTCCCGTACACAAACTTGTGCAGTCCTACAGTCCTAGTCAATTCCAATGTGTACAGTTTTAGGTTGGCCTTTGACAGCTGTACTGCCCCTCCAGACTGCAGCTGGCAAAGGTCATGTGTGGGCACACGAATCTGATGTGGAAGGTAGAGCTACTGTTGCATTGAATCTGTAACTGAGGAGAAACAGTGAGAAAATCACTTTCCCACCCAACTGGTTTGCTTATTGCTGTAAAGGAAACTGTAGCTGAGCCAGAAGTATGATTTGAGCTGCTACCTCCAAACCCAGTCTTGATCTATAAAATTCTGTAAACTTCAGGGATTTTCTAAATATGTGGTTAAAAATATATGTGAGGCCCAGAAGTGCACATCTCAAAATTGCCTTATTTAACTACACTTTATAAATTAAGCACTTAAAGAAGAAAAATGAAAGAAATAAATGAGGATAATCAGTTTCAGCTGTAAAAATGCAATCTTAAATTTTATTCTTTTTTGTAATTGCACTTATTGGTGATATAAAGTGTTGTCTAGATAAAATCTTAACAAGCTTTCTTCTGCTGCTTCAATTATCTAGCACTAAAGGAATGAAATAATAAAAATAATTGTGCTGTACCCCATTACCAGGGAATAGAAACCATGAAAAAAGGATATTGCTAACATTTTACAGTAATTATATTGTTGGTGTGGAACATACCAGATCTTCATGTCTTAGTTCATTGTGCCTTGTATGTGCCTCCAGAAAATGAGCCTTCTATTCTTGCTGTTTTATTTACAGTAATCCATAAACTAATCCCCTGCCCGTTTTCTTATTTATCTGAAATGTACTGGTTAGTGATGAAGAATGCTTGTTATGTGTCAAGAAAAGAACAATTCAAATTCTTCCAAGAAAGAAGTTCTTCAGATAATTCCAAGTCACAAATTTGCCTAAAAACAGCTATAGGTTTTTTGGGGTTTTAAAATTTGGTTTAATTCTGCTCAAACTGGCAATGTATTTTCTGGTTTTATGCTCATCTGTCAATCAACAGTCTCTTCATTTCTATATTTATTGGCTAATTTGAACCAAATCTGAGAGAACAGTAGAGATTTCAAAATCAAAAGCTTTGGCAAAGTTTGTGGAAAATGAAACCCTCTTAGAGGAGAGAAACTCAGATTATTGTCCCTGCTGAAGAAAAAACCCTATAAAAAGGTCTAGAAAGTTACTTACCAGCTCCACAGCTAGTCATCGAGCATGTGTAACTAAAAGATAGCATGTCAATGCACAAAACAAAGTACTGCCCCTTTCCCAGTTAATATTTATAAGATCTGGAAATAAACTGGGAGATGGGGAGGTATAAGTATGTGGGGAGAGTGCATATATTCAGGGAAATGATAGTCCTAAGTGAAATGTCAGTGTTGTACAAACAGTTGGGATAATTGCAGTTGGAAATTATATAGGGACATCAAACATTCATCCCATAGACCTCCCGTTAGATTTCTTTGTATATAATTTTGTAAGAATCTGAAACAGCTCAATACTGGAAACTTCTTATTTTAAACAAATCTGGCCCCTGATATCTTTCCATTGCATAACATGTGTGTAAAAAGGAAAATAAAAACTGGTTAGACATTGTGCCATGGAGGTTCTGTACATACCATGAGTATGGAGACAGAAGAGTAAGAAATAGCAGTTGGTATTGTATTTCTGCTGACCTGGAACGATGTGGAGTCCCCAGCTGGGTCACAGAGCAACGTGTTCATACTGAGACCATCAGCAAGGGGTAGCAGAGACACCACTGTCTTGGTACTGGATTAAGGGCTCTGAAATCTGGGTTTATTTCTGCTTCTTCATCACTGCACTGGGGCTCCTTGACATCCGAGGAGATTATTTGATTCTCTTTGAATCTTAAAATCCTACAAGTGAGGTGCAGCTCTGTTAGGTACTGTAGTGTTCAGTTCAGTGTGGTCAGTGCTCAGATGTTCTGGGAATAATGGAGGAGAGTGCTGGAGAATATTCAAGGAACAAGCAGCATTTAATAGGATAAAAACCATCTGAGCTAAGCACCCTGGTCCTTGAGTCTGCCAAGGGCTCCCCAGCTGCTGCACTGGAACACGAGGTGAGCTGCTGAAAAGAATGAACACCAGGCTTCTGCAAAAACCAAATCATCTGTCCTGTCTGGATAGGCTTGGGTTTGGGGGGCTGCTACAGTGCTAGGTGAATTCTTATGGAGCACATGACAAATATTTAGAATAAAATTGATGCTTAACATGTTTACTCATGAAGCCAATATAAAATTACTATAAAATCAGCTGTCTAATAATTCCTGCCTGCTTAGACCCTCACTTCTTTATGCTTTCTCCATGTTTTTCCCATTCCAGTGGACATTGATGTGAATATCACCTTTTTAATACTAAAAATACCAGAAAACAGACCAGATTTTTCTTCTTACTGTGCTGAATTTGATTTATAGATGCTTATATTTAGGAAATCTTGGAACTGAAGCATACAAGGAAAAATACAGTTTTATCATTATGGCAATAAGGATAATGTAACACTTCTTAAAGGGAGACCAAGATATTTCCTAGAATATTTTTTTAATCTAACCCTAAATTTTAGAAAGCTTTTGAAAATTAATAGGTTCTGTGAACTGTTTATGCATTTGATACTAAGAAATAATGCTTGCATCCTAAACTAGCTTTTTTTGTGAGTGTTCTCATTGTCTTTTTTGTTTAACTATCCTTTGGCTGTGTATATATGAATATAAATGAAACATTCTTGAAATTTACTTTCTAAATAGCAGAGTTTTGACATTAGTTTGAAATGAGAGCAACCTTTTGAACAGAGAGCATATGCTTTGTGTTTTAGATTCTGAATCTGATTACACAACTAATCTGTTTTGCAGAAATGGATGGAGCACATTTTTTAATTTAAAACTTAAAAGAAAATTAAAAGAGATATTATAAAAACATAACAGAGACAGTTGGAATTACTTTGGGCTACAAAAGAAGGTCTAGTTCTGCATCTACACTCTTGACCTGAGAAATGTAACTGTTCTTGTTAAGTTTCGATGCATAGGAGAAATACTGGAAAATTAAATGGTCTCACTGGCTGAGTTTTCCTATCCTAAATTTGGTCATTGATTTCTTCTGACAACAAAAAAAATTATATATTTTCTTCCAGACAGAAAATGTCTATCCTTAGGAGAACTAGACATAGCAATTATTGTCCTTAATTATAAAAGGAGGGGAAATTCAAAATGTTGTTCTAGTTCTGGTTTGATTGACATATATTTGTGAAGTGGCAATTTATAATGGCATTGTACAAGCCAGCAGATCACTGAACAGATCAAATGGTTGCTATTACTTATATCTACAAAAATTGCCTTGTGCACTGAACAAGCCATGCTGTTTCACATTTAAAACTGGAAAGAGCAATATAAAAAAATGTTCATTTCTCCAGTTTGTCACTAATCTCTAAATATGAGTTTCTATATAAAAATTCAGAAAAATAAGCATTCATATTGCTACAGGGATTTTTTTCCCACTTCTGTGCCATTGTGGACCAACACAAGCAGTGGAATGAATTGTTTTTTTCCTGGTTTTGTTCATAGCAAGTAGAATTGTTTATGAGTGTCTAGTCAATGCAAAAATATTTTAGCTGTTTTAACTGTGTCTGTTTTGTCTTGTTAAAAGTCCTGCTCTTGGCTGACATGTGGACTTTCAAAAGCCCCAGTTTAGCTGGGACAGTGCTGGCAGTCTAGCCCGCCTTGGCATCGTGTTTCATTGTTAGACCTCTTTGACCATTGGCAGTTTTCGTTGCCTGTAGGAGTTTACTGGAAAAACATACCTTGGGTGTACAAAACTCGTAATTCCAGTTAAAATGTTATAACTGAAGGCCTGATTTTGTTTTTTGAAACACATAATTCTGGACCAGAAATAAAGAGTCCTAGTGCAATTTTAAAATACAGAATAATTTTTCAGGATAGATATTTTACAAGCTCAAGTATCTTAAGGATTCAGTTTAAAAGGACTGAATTCAATTAAACACCTACAACTTGGTGTTCAAGTGAATTTTAGCCATCATTGTCTTAAATTGTAACTTAACCAAAACACAACCACGTGGAGAATTTTTTCTTTACTTTACATTAAGTGTTTGTGGTAATAAACACATCATGGGGCCACTATTAGAAATAGATGGGGAAATCATTCACACCATATATTTTTGGGTATCTAACTCTGGGTACTTAGATTGGAGCCTGAATTCTTTCAGGCTGGAGCCAAACTTGGGTATTCTGAGCTGTGTGTCCCCCTCCCAAGAGGCAGCAGAATTAAGTACATGGTGTGAATAATACCTTGCTGTTTTTAGGAGTGGTTCTGTCGCATGTTAACTGCTCACAAACGGCTTTGTGGCAAATCGCATGAATTGCACTTACCAGCTCATCCACTGGTGTGGCTTTGATCTCCTCTAGGGTAGGCTCCATGTAACATACCCACGCTGAATCCTGGCTGTGGAAGCTTCTGTATGGTTCTCCTGTACCACCTGGATCTGGTGGTCTGCAGTATGGGTGTAGTGTAATGCTGTCAGTGTACTGAACATACTGTGGTCTGTATTCCCTAACTATTCTGGTATACTGAAAGGTGGTGGGGAAAAGGGAAGAAAAATGGTAACCCAGTGGTGTTCTACTGAAGTCATTCTCCTTTCAGCTTTGAGTTTTTTTTTTAATTTCAGGATATGTTCACTGTTACCCAAATGGCAACCACATGTAACAATATTAGTGTTCAACCTGATTAATTCCTGTGCTTTTAATCTTTTACTTTGAGCCCTGTAGTTCACAGAACTATTTAATGTTGTTGTTCTGTGATGTATGTGCTGACATTCCAGTAATCAGTTGTCCACAGGAATTACTGCAAATAACTATTAGTTCACTAGGCTAATAGTTTATGTAATACTTTTAGAGCAGCTCATATAGTCTAATTCATCAGACAATTATTCTGCGTCTCTTAAGATTTTTAGTCATTTAAATTGTAAGTATTACAAAATTAGATTTAGTCTTAAGACACATGATTCATAAACAATCAAAGGTGAATGCATTGGGGTTTTGGCTTACAAATGTAAAATGTCAGCAAAAAAATTAAATATTATCTCTTCAGTAGAAGAGACCATGGAGTGATTAATAAAATAATATTCGGCCGTCATGTAGAGAAAGCAGTGAAATGACAAGGCTGCTTGGAGCAGATTTAGTTCACTGAGGTAAAAAATAATTTATTCTTGTAACTTTTTTGGTGACAATGAGGAGGCCTGTGTCCTACTCAAAATCAGATTTACAAAGTAGCTCTAAATTCCCTATACAAATAGCTGTAGTCTCAGTAGATAACATCTGTCTGGGCTGCCTTTGCTTATTTTAATGCTGTCCCGTGTGGAATCAGAGCTCTCCTATCACAAACACGGAGAGCACGGGTTCAGGTTCGTGCATGTGTCCGTGATTCCACCAGCAAGCCTGCGTGCTGTGGTCTGTACTTCAGTGGGAGCCTACCTGTGTCTGTCAGACCTACGTGCACATTTCAAACTGGACTGCTGTTGTTGTGTTCATTAATAGTTTTACAGAAATGCACAGCTTAAAAGGAGAGGGAGGCTTGAAGTAGAAGGAAATAACGTCTGAACTTGGCAAGCAACCTGCTAAAGTGTGTCTTCTGCCTGCTCTTGATCACTTTGTCTGTTCCTTTCCATCTTTTCTCTGGTGTTAAATGGAATTACCAAAGACATGAATTCAAGCAACCCTTTAAGCATGATTTTTTTTTCCTTGCTCACATTTCCTCCAGTGGCAAAAGATTTTCTTTCATTTCAAAAGAAAACTGTCTTGGACTTAGCAACGAGAATTTAAGGCAAATCACCAGAATCTTCATAATTGTGATTTGTGTTCTACCCTGTCAATAGTAGCTACTGGCAGCTTCATATGCTGATTTCTAAGCAACCATTAAAAGCTGCTGAACCACTGGTTGAATATCAAAAGTTGGGTGTTTCACAGCCAGAAGGCCCACTTGAGAATGCATTTGCAGGAATTAAATACACAGTTCTCTGTGCAGAGAACTGAGAGGATTAAGGTGTATTCTGGACAAACTGAGCAGGAAGAAGCACCTGATAGAGTAGGATCACTTCCCCAGTTCATTTTGCTTTACAACCTGCAAAAAATTGAGCCAGCAAAAAAGACAAGTCTCTCGAGAGTTTTTGTGTTTTGCATTAAGGGGTCACTAAAGTACAGCTGTTGTTTGGGTTCTGTTGTGCACGGTAACGTAAATAATTTCTCACTTCTATGCTGCTGCCTTGAGTTCCTTGAGTGAGAAAGTAAAAGGAGAACCCATTAGATCAGCATAAAGCCACAGCAAGTAGATGTCCCCTTGATGAAACTACCAGAGATGTGGAGTGACACTGTACATTTGACTGCTTGGTGTTTATGGTCTTCAAAATTGTTTAAATTGTGTTCGTGGCAGAATGAAAAGCAAGCAGTGGGCTGAACACAGAGTGATCTATACCTTCAAAAACAGGACACAGTGAATTACTGTTATTGTATGTGGGCTGTTTTCTGAGATGTTTGGTCAGGGGAATTAATATATATATACTTGACCCACAGAGCAATGGTATCAATGCATAACTGAACAATCATTTAATTAACTTTTTCACTGTCTTTCTTCTGGGAGTATGTGTGACTATATTTGGTATTTCCTGTTCTTCTTCAGGGCGTTTGATGTGGAACTTCTTTATATAGCCCAGCGTTTGAAAATACCTATAGCAGAAGTTGCTGTCAACTGGACTGAAATAGAAGGTAGGGAAATTGTTCATGTTCTTATAAGGTTCTTTATATGTCAATCCAGAATAACAGATCCAAGGTTATTGCCATACTTACCCAGTTTTGATAGCATACAGCCTTTCCATAAAAATTTTGAATTCCATGTCCTTGCCAGCCTTCTGCTGTGGCTTGGTACAGAAAGACTAGGTGAAGGGGTAGCACAGGAGAGAAACTCCGCACTCCCACTGGAGACAAAAGTATGGAATTACACTGCTAGGACAAAGCACTACTTTGGTATGTCCTCTTGCTGTAATGTTTTAATAAATCAGTGCAATTGTAAAACACTGTGCAGGGAGTCTAACCATCATCGCTTATTGATTCAATTCCATTTCACCATGTCTTGTCTTCCAAAATTAAGGCTTCCTCTACAGCACCATCTCTTCTTAAGTTGTGATACTCTTTCATACCTGTAGGGAGGTTGCTGCCACTGAGTTACTGGGAAGTATAGCTCCATGCATATTTCTTCCATGCAGAGCCAGCTTAAGAGTTACTGGTTACTGCTTGCTTCAGCTCACTTACCCCCCATCAAATGCACTTCCTCTATTTTTGTCCCTTTTCATGTTTTTGTCTTTTTTTGAATCTGAATCTCTCCTCCTCAGCACAATCCCCGAACAAGAGAAATGATAATGAACTGCAGTGATGATGAAAGGTGCAAGCAGAGAATGTCCTGAGCCACCTTCACTAGCAATGTTTCCTTTCAGTGCAGTTCCACGTGTACTTTACACTTAACCCAAATGTTGGCAGAGATTATTGAAGGCTTGGTTTTGTAGTGTGGGTTCCTTGCCTTGCCTGATGATCGGCACCTTCATATTGTTGTTGTGAGACGAGGTGGTGGCCCTCTTCTCCAAAGTTGCTAGATAAATAATTTGCTTACTTATTGGTGTTCAGGTTCCTATTTACTTGAACAAAGCCTTGTCACAGAGAACACTGTGCATTTTGTCACATACGTGGAATTACTGTGCTGCTTGCAAACTAGAGTCTCCCACCTATGGCATAATGTAATTACTATAAAAATATAATTTTTTTATTAATGTTAAGATCTAAGTTGTGGGGCTGAGTGTGCTGAGAATGCAGAGGTTCATGACTGCATGTGTCTTGCCAGTGCTCATTTTTTTCTAACAATGTCGTTCTGATTTTCTTCTTCATTAATCACAGGTTCTAAGTTAGTTCCCTTTTGGAGCTGGCTGCAGATGGGCAGGGATCTTCTTTTTATACGACTGCGATATATGACTGGTGCCTGGAAGCTTGAAGCAAAAAAATGTAATTAGGTTATTTACATTTTCCAAATATATTATTATGCTTAATGGAACACGAGAACAGTTTCAATCAAGTGAAGTGGTGGTGAAAGCTGAGGTAATTCTTCGTTGCTCCTCTTGTATGTTTCATTTTTGCAGCATGTATGTGTTTTATAAGGTTGTCAGCAGAGAATTTGTACATTTTGAAAAAAGAAAGCATTTCCAAAAAGATTTTCTTACGTGGTAATCGGGTTTTCATTTTATTAAATAGTAGCTTTAACATGTCTTATAAATTCATTCAAATAAATATATCTGCTTTTGTCTCATCATACATCTGGAATCTCCTTATGCATATTAAAAAGAGGCACTTTGTCCTACATTGTGCAATGTTCTGTTGTGAATGACCACAACCATTTGTTTCTGTTATATCTGGAAATTTTAGGCCATATTGCAACTTGGAGTTACCATTCATGGTTCACGTTGCTGCATGTTTAGATTCAATGTTATGGGGAACATTAATGGATTTTACTGAGCTGTAACAGTAATGTTCATAAAGTTGTTCTCAGGACTTTCACTAGTCCCTTGACATTCCAAACGTTTTTGTCTGAAGCTGAAATAGTTTTCCTGATATAAAACTGCAGATCTTTTTCAGACTGTAGAAGGTCCAAGAAGAAAGCACATATAATTTTAAACTTTTATAAATGTGTTTTGCTCATACATACTTATTATTACTGTGTGCTCAAGGCTAGGAGTCCTTGACATGTACAGATCCATAGTGAAAAGGGTATGGAAAGCTCAGAGCATGCAAAAGTGAGATCCAGTGTACACTGGGGACCTGTGCATTAGTAATGCCAGTCTGGTGTTGTCACACTTCAAATGAGATCAGAGATGGAGGGAGGGGTCTTGACTCTTTCATACTGATGTCACTCTGTGGTACAGTACAGTAACAGTTTCATTTGTGCTTTCAAAGTAGCTGTGAATTGCCAACAAACTAAGCCAATCTGTCTCTCTGAAACTTGTACAAATTTGAAGAGCTTTAAAGAATGAAGGGTGTATGGTTGTACTTTCACATGTGAATTCACTGGTGATTTTTCTTACTTTTCTGTAATACTGACTTGAGTTTTGCTTCTGTTAGGGTTACCTCAGTTTTCTATAAAGTGCTGGAATAAATTCTCAAAAAATATATTCAGTTTGACTTCACAGGCTTTATTCTCTTACCTTGTCTGGATATATCTCTGTCGCTTCTGCAGAATCAATCACGACTCCTCATCACCATTACTAGAATCAAATAACAGCTTCTCAGGACACCTGCTACAGTGTGGATTCACAAAATCACAGAATATTCCGAGTTGGAAGGGACCTACAAGGGTTACTTCTATAGGTGTAGCTTAACACATTGCAGTGGGGATAAAAGCTGAACTGGAATAAAAAACGGAGCCAGCTGGGTTGGAAGGAGAATGGGGAGAAGTAGAAAAGGAGAATCATCTGGGGCTGAGGTTGAAAGCCAGAGAGAAACCAAAGATTTACTTCAGCTGAGAAGGACAGTTGGCTTTGCCTTCTGTCACTCATGTAGCAATCACAAGTCTTCTGGGTAGCATATTCAGCTCCTATGCAGTTATTTGCAGATTATAAAATACAAGACACACAGGCTGTAACAGCAGACCAGGACTCACCACACATAGGTTCCAACAGAAGCATGTTTTAGACTCACCCTTGGGTTTAGATTTGTGCTCTGCTCTCCTCTGTGTTCCTTCAGGCTCAGCACACCTCAGTTGTTGCACAGCGATCCCAGAATCAGGGAAAGATTCTCCTAGGTACAATTTCAGAAGCAGATGGACCGGTTTAATTGCATAGAGCCATAAAGAAGAGTATTCCTGCTCCCTCTACAGCTGTTCTGCGGCTGCTTAGAGTCTCCCTCAAGCCAGTTTAGCTCACTAGAATGGCAAGATGCCATCTTCTTTTTTCCCCTATCTTCTGAGATAGTTTTGTACCATTTCAGTCATCTAAAATGACTCCTTGGGTGGTCCAGCAGGCACAGAGTGCAACAGCAACAGGGCTTCCCCTTTTGACAGCTGTGAACTCACCACAAGTTTGTAGTCTGACTTGTCACCTGGAGGCTAGTACGCTTTCCAAGGGCAGGAAATGTAAATTCCTCCTTTTTTAAGCCTACACAAGACCTGAGGTCTTGTTGCCCTCTCAAAATGAGACCTTTAATTAATGAGCTCCATCAAGAAAGATCTGACTCTGGCTCTTGATATGTTCCAGAGACCCCACTTGATTTTACCAAGTGATACAGCATGAAATGGGAGGTTTGAGTGGAATGTTTCTGTCATTCCTACTGGGAAAAGAGCTGGTTGATTCCCATTTGATGTAGGCCTGCTTAATTGCAGAGATTGTGTAGAGAACCAAGTGCCTCGGATATAAACAAAGAACCTCCGTGGTCGCCAAGGCTGTCACTCAAACCAGTACTCTGCCTAGCTTGTCCTCATGCTTCTCTTTGTAAAATTGCAGAAATACATTTATTTGTATTTCAGTGGGCTCTTCACTTTTACTATTTCTTCCTGGCCTTGCATTTGCAGGGGTGACCTGCAGGAGGTGAAAGTCTTCTGTGTTACTCACTGTCCTGCATGACCCAGCTCTCCACAGACTCAAGACAAAGAACTCTCACAGATTGTGAAAAGGAAATAAAAACAAATAGAGAAAATCTACATGGTAATTCTGTAAATTAATGTTTTTGATGACTACTGACATCAGTGTCTGCATAGGTAGTGCTTTCATAAATACAGATTTATGAAAGATATAGATTTATATAGATATATATAGGGGTTTTTTTTTAAATATTTTTATATCTGCATAAAAATCTCACTTTTCTGCACTTTACTAACACTTCATAAGAGATTTTTTTTGAAAGGTGACTTAATATCAAAGAGTCCTCTTTAAAAACACATGCCAAAAAAAATCAAGTTAGTAGAATATGTTCAGTTTACACAAGTTTTCTTTACTGTTACTATTTTTTATCACAACCCAAAGCAATAGCAATGCAATATCCCTAGATACACGCTTAGCTTTTATCCTTACAAGCTATGTTTTTAACTTGTGTTTTAAATATCAATTGGAAAAACAGTAAAAATCTCTCTTTTTACTCTCAGGCATGTCTGCGGATGTGCAGTATGTTTCCTGTGACAGCTCTAGCAGCTAGTATCTCTTAACAGATTTCAGCAACACTGCAGCATTATTACAAGGCAGGGTAACTCTTAAATGAGTAATCGCACAGGTTAATTCAGTCTTAATCTATGTAAAGTACTCAGAGTTCACTGCTGTGAAGTATAAGCAGACAAACATAGAAGATTGCTCCAGTTCGTTCTGCAGAATTGTGTTCAGTGATACATCAATTTGCAATTCTCAAAGCTTCTGTGCAGACCCTTCAACCACCACCAATGTCCAGGTTAGTTTTTCACCATGGGAAATAAAATTATTGCAATATGGGTAAGTACAGCTTGTATTTCCAAGCCATGGAACAGTCCCAGCCAGCATTTTACTTGAATTCTCTGCTAATGTTTAAGGCTCTGGAGACCTATCCATAATTATTTATGTACCTATTGTCCAAGTGTTCCTTGAGTTCACAGTCATAATGCTGACTACAAACTAAAAATAGTCAAAATGAAGAGACAGACAAAGACAGAAGGCTGCAATGAAATTTCTGTATCTTAGTGTTTATTACTTAAAATAACATCTAACCTTATTTATGATCTGTGTGTGTTTCTTAGGGATGCAGTGGCATGTCTGTAATAGCTCCAGGGGCATGAATTAAAGTAGTGTTCCAGCACTGCTGGAGTGCTGCACCCTGCCAGCTGGACCATAAGTTATCTACCTCTTTGGGATAGGGATTCAGAGGTTAAGAATGGGATGCTACCATGTCGTGCCTATTGCATTATCCAACAGCATAGAAGGGAGTCTTGAGCACACAAGCCCAAGGGGTCATCGTGGCTCAGGGGAGAAGCTACAGACAAACCTTTGTTTCTTACTGGGAAAAGAAATTATATTTTCGTATGACCAAGCTTAAGTAATAGTTGTGAGATCATAGCTGAGAGGGGTGTGCTAGAATATGATTTCATTTAATAGATCCATCAGAAAAGAAAGGACTAACTAGCCTCCATTTCCCTCGATGTTTTTTAATCTACTTAACTTTTCTTTCATGGATCTGTTCAACTGCCCTGGCTGCATAATTAGATACTTCCCTGGTGTAAAAAAATCCAAACAAAACTTTTGCAGTCCTGCTTGCTGGGCTTAGTCTTCCAAGTACCAGAACACTCTTCAGTATTGAAGAAACAGCTGCAGACCAAACATCCTTCCAAAAATGGCTTAGCCACAGGTGATCCTTCTTACCTACATGACCTTAACTCCCCCTCAGGTCCATCCCTTTGCATCAGTCAGCCGCTGCCTTCCTCGCTTCTTTGTGTTCTGCTATCAAGACCACTTTCCTCCATTGGCTTTTCATCAATTTGTTGTTTCAGCAGAATGAACGCCAATATCTAGATGGAATCCAAGCCTTTGTTGCTGGCACACTCCATGCAATAGTATTGAAGAATGAGGTGACATGAACTCTGGCATTCCCATCTGGTTTTTGCCATGTTTTGATGTTTCATCTTGGGGTTATTCTGGAGCTGTATAAGGATCCCGTTGCAAAACAAAGGGAAATATTGAGTGTCTGCTTTTGGACTGGAGATCAGAAGAGGTACTTGAACCACAGGATGACAAAGAATCATGGAGTTCTGCAAACAGTTTTGGCAAATTCACTTTGCCTAGTCTCTGGAAAGCAGCCTTCCACATGTGAGACTAATCCTTGTCTTCCTATCTTTGTAGAGTAGAGAAAGGTTTAGCTAATTATGTCAAGGACAGGCTTCATCCTGTAGCCACGCTACAACCTCAGTTGCACAGGCTGTCATAAACTACCCACTGCATACTCTCAATCATCTGCTGTCAAACTAGGAAAAAGGTCAAAACCACAAGGAATTTCTAACTCTTTTTGGCTGTCCAGGTCTGCCATTTAAGGTCTCAACAGCAGAACTGCTGATAACTTCCATATCTTGCTGCCAAAAAAACAAAAAACCAAGACCATATTCATGGCCATCTTCCAGTTTTTAAGCCAAGTCATACATTTTGGAAATTGTAATCAATTGTGTCAGCTCTCCCTTTGGTTGTTTTACAAGTCTGGCGAGGTCCTGCCCTGGTAGAAGGTTTTGTGATAATGAAAGATGAAACACAGATGAGGTTAGAACAACCTTTACTGGTTTTCAATCAAACAGTAAAATTGGAGTCTCACAAAAATGTTTTCTGGTGTTATGTCTAATTTTACTATTCTTCACAATTTATTTTCTCAATAAAATGCTTCATAAGAACAGGAACAGAATAAAAACCAGTTTTCTGCAGGCGTACTGCAAGGGGAACTACGAAAAGGACAAATACAAAAATTATTCTCATAACAGAAACAGCAAGCAATTTAATTCCACTATTTGCTAGAAAGCTAGAAAAAAGACTGATTGACTGCACAAGAATATATTAGATTTAAGCAACTTCTGCATGCACTACTCATGTTTTCACGTATTTCCTCAACTTCCATGACACCTCTGAAATTCTTGCACCCCCACTTACATCTGCATATAGTGATCCCATGGCAGAAGAACTCTGGACCTTTTCAGTTCACTTATCAAATGAATTAATTCCTGAAAAAGTCTGTTTACCAAAATGAATAAATAGAGCTAGACAACTTAATAGAGCCATTCATCTTTTAAGTATTAAACAAAGAATAAGGAATGCTGTGATTTGTCAGATCCTACAGAAATACTGCAGAGGGGAGATGTTACTCACCATTTTGTCTACATGTGTGATGTTTGTCTTTCGCACACTTGCCAGTGCCTTCCTAAGCCTCATAAGAACCAAGGAAGAGCTAACATCATATCCTGGACATACCCTTTTCCAGAAAGTAGAAGAGGATCATGGTCAAGTCCCAAATGCAGGGTCACTACTCGTGTACCCCTGAACAATCATTCAGAGCTGAGAGAATGGGGTTTTATCTTATATAGAGAAGACTAAAGGAAGGAAAATTCAGTGTAAGGCCCACTCCATTCCCTGAAACCATGGGTGCTCTGCCTCCAATACTGAGAGGTTTTGGAGAAAGTAGTGAGGGAAGAGTGATCTTGCTGTGTGCACCCTTGCCCATCACAAAGGAATTTCAGGAGTGCCTTGAACAGACCTGCATGGTTTAGAGGAATCTAATTTCACATGTAATGATTTCTCTGGGTTGTAAAATAATGAAGCATTCTTTCTATTCCTGGCTACTCCTGATTTACTCAAGATTATACAGTAAATCAGTCTAGCCCTAATCTGGAAGATGGGCATGATAATTTAATTACTCTCAAAAAACCCCTACTGAATTTTCCAGTGGTAGGACAAAAGATTTTAATATGTTGGAATAGAAGCTCCTCGCTGTGAACAGCAAACATTCACAGGGAATATGAGGTCATTTTGTTGATTACCTGGGACCCCAATTACCCTCCCTGCAGGCTGCACTAAAAATCCTGGGGTTTTAGCTCCTCTGCTCCTGAGATGTTCTCTATTAATGCAAGCATTAGGCTTATAGTTCTGTAGGTGTGCAGTGAACACCAGCCAATTACATTCCCCGCTTTAAAGAAGCTTTATTATGCACTGTGATTACTTTGGGGAGAATACTGTCTTTGCTACTAAGTGCAAATCTAATGCATAATATCACTGCACAAGTTCGAGCAATGTGCAAGAGCTTTTATTTTTCCATCAAGCAAGATGTTTGGGGAAAGCATTTGCAGAATGGTCATTCATAAAGCCACTGCTGCACTCAGTCAGCTATTTAAGACTTAGGAAAATTCAGTAGGAATGTAGACTGCTGTTCTCAGCTGTACCTAGATAATAATTTACGAGGACCCTGAAAGTTTCCTAGGAAATTCCTAGGTTTACAAAAGGTTTGTTCTTTCCATGTTGCTGCTGCTTACTTGTCAACATTTTTTCCCTAATTTAATCTGCATTTATATTCACTCAGGGTTGAATCCCATACTAGATGGGACTGTGTCCTGTAGAGATTAATTTTTCATTCTCAAAGAAGAGGACAGACAAAAGTACGCAATGCTCCTAAGCTGGCTGTTGCCTTTGTAGTCAGTGTCACCATAAACAACTTCAAAATAAATTGACTCAGGTTTCCCAGGTCTTTGCTTAACACAGTGAAAAACTGACAGGAAACA
This sequence comes from Ifrita kowaldi, assembly GCA_013398055.1. Classification (NCBI taxonomy): domain Eukaryota; kingdom Metazoa; phylum Chordata; class Aves; order Passeriformes; family Cinclosomatidae; genus Ifrita; species Ifrita kowaldi. Next base: position 13,758 of record VZRS01010115.1, on the reverse strand, counting down.
TTCACTGGGTGTAAAGTCAGTGGCAAACATTATTTTTCATATCTGAAAGATAATGTAATAAAAAAAAAAGAAGACGATGTGGTTGTCATTTTGCTGGGATGCAAACCTGACATCAGAACGTTATGTAGCCAACACACCATTTGGTGTTGGATAAGCACCACCAAATCTGAGGGAACAGACCTTCCAGAAGAAGAAGGGTTTGCAGCATAGAAGTAGTTCCACACAAGAAACTCAGCAAATGCTGGTGTGGAGCCACAGCACGGCAGTGCTACCAGTATTTGCTTTCCATTGTGAGGCATTATACGTGCACACAGTATTTCAAATATAGCTGTCATTCTGTAGATTGATTACATTAGCGCAAGGCTTCTCAAGTTTTATGGTGCCATGGCTTTCTCAACAGCAGGGAATAGTCACTCTTACAGATCTACTACATTTTTGCCAGAAAATAAAAGGCTAATGACTTGAAATATGAATGCCACAGTAAGGCCCATGATTAATAGCCACTGAGTAATAAAATCATTGCTGACAAAATATGTCGAATGACAAGTTTAAATCTTTTCCAATGAAAAGTTTAAATATCCCCTTGGGAAAGGAGTCTTCTGTCTTGTTTCCAGTGCCGCAGAGGAATTTATTCAATTGCTTCTCAGGCAAGTGTTGTAAAGCAGTTTCCAGCACATGGACAGGAACCAAGACTTCCCATTCTCAGACACATTTTTCTGTTAAAAGCGAGGGTGTGTACCTCTCCACTTTGTCTGTGTCCTCAAGAGTCTTGCACTCCTTGCTGAACAGTGGCCCAACAGACTTCAGTGGCCTCTTGCTGGAGCTTTCCATAGCTCAATGACTTTCAGAAAGGAGGTACCACAGATTAAAATCCTTTAAGCTAAGCAGGACCCAAAACCTCTCTGCTCCATTTTGCTGTAACGATTCCTTTGCTGTGGTGACACAGCCCCTACTGCCTACCTTCCTCAGATGATGGTCTGATGCTCACTCTCCTACGAGTACCAAGCACCACCTTTTACACCCAACAGCTTTCAGCTGAGGGGCTAAGATAGGCAGGGAGGACTGCTCTAACTCATCAAAGCTGTAACAAAAAGGGATTATACACCCGTCTTGTGGAAATGAGATCTATTCCCCTACTCTTCACTAAGAGGGAAAATTAATTGGGAAACCAATGTTTTGTAGCATGAGACTAAATGCCACAGAATGATTGGTTACTTCTGTTAGAGAAAACTAGATTGGGAGTATCATGGGAAAATACTGAACAAGGAAATTTTTCTAAAATATGCTCAGTCCAAGGTCTCGTTTCTTCATCCCCTGAACTATGTGGTAGTTTTTTATAGTGGTCAGTCCTAAGTCTTGTTTTCACGAGATACACAGTACAATACCCCAGTAAATAGCGCCAAGCCACTGGAAATACCAAATTACAGTAAAGAAACCTGAAGGGAGATGTTGCTTCAGCCAAGAAGAATGTGGGCCAAGTGACAGGCTCCAGCTTTTGGAGTGGCTGCCCACCACCAGAAGAGTCCTGACACTGTCCATCACAGCCAGCCAGAACACAGCCCCCTAAGCCAAGGAAAAGATCTGAGCTGACATCCAGAGACAGGGAGGGTAACACCATCACACCCTGGCCCCTACCCTCACTCTCTTCACTTTATCATCCTTGACCAGAAACCATCCCAGCTGTAGGCCCAGCTGGGCTATAAAGGGAAAATAGCAACCACCTTTTCTTCTAAAACTTCTAATCATTCACCTTGCTCACATAACTTGTCTCCAGGGCATGGTACAAGAGGCTACAACGAGCACTAAGTGCCTGCCCCACGTCTTCCCTGTCAATGTTTCTTCCCACCAGAGCCCCACAAGGCTGCACCCCCAGGGCACAGTTAGTCCCAGTGCAAGCAGCCCAGACAAGCATTACTGCTGGCTTCTCCTTGCTTTCAGGAGACCTCTGCAGTGACTGTCACTTTTATCACTGGCCCAAAGCCCACAGCTGCTGCTCTTTCCACATGGGGATTGCTGAGTCCTTATTTCCCTAAATTGCTGCCTCTCTGCCTGCATTCTCCACCACCTGGAGGCTGCCAGGCAAGAGAGCAAATACTTCACATGTGCTGATGAAGAAAGTCTCCATCAATGCTATCTAAAGCCACAGGAAAAGAGCAGCCCTATCCAAATGCCAACAGTGACAGAGCAGGCCCTTGCCCATTCACACGTGCCACTCTTCTAGGCAGACCTCTGTTTCCCAGGACTTCCCCACAGAACCTTCAAAAAGCAAGTAAACCAAAAACCTTTAAGAGTATGCCAACTAGGATATAAATTCCTGCCGATTCCTTACGACCTGCAACCTGGTTTTCCTGCAGTGCTGGGCTACTGGTGAACCCAAATGCAGGCTTATGGCAATACAGGCTGATGTACAAACTGAATTAGACCACAGCCCTTAATACTGCAAAGGGTAACAGAGCAGTGGTGGTGCTGCAATATGTATTGAAAATAAGGCATCTTTGCCTGGGACCTGGTATTTTACACAGTGTTGTGATTTGTTATGCACACCAAGGCAGAGATGCCCAGACCACATCACATTTTCTCTCTCATAAGAGCTTAAGAACTCTGGCTTCCCTAAATGTAAATGGAGAGTTTGAGGAAACACAAGCCTTTGATGTGTGTGGGGAGATGTAATGCATTTAGGCAGAATATTTTAATTATGTGAATTACAACAGGACAGCCTGCTCTTTTTCTTTTTAGCATGCTGAGTCATTTCCACTTGGACTCTGCAAACATGGACCCTTGCACTGAGTGTTTAAGTATTTGGAATAAACAATTAATGTTGTGCTTTAGCTTTCGCAAGACTTAAGCAGAATAAAGAAATCACTCCTTTTCTTCTCTCTTTCCTTGTGCTTGTTAATGCCTCCTTTGGAAGAGGCTGGAGCTGGTTGGGCACCCCAGTTTGAGATACACAGTGCCAAGGGCCAGTTTGCTGAAACTATCTCGCCCAGTTCCCAGGGACTGACTTCTGAGCCTTCTCTGAGGCTTTCAGTTGCCATCATCTCATTTGTGTACAAAATACAGAGAGATGAGTCAGAGTAATTTCGCGCCCTTTATGAAGAAAACCTGATACCTTGTACATAGTTGTGGTATTTCTATACACAGTTTACATACTAGCCACCAGCCTAGTTTTATTTTTCTTTTGAATCTTTTGATTTTTTTTCATACAATAATTGTTCTGCTGAAGTCTGTAGCTAAATGAGGTGTTTATTCAGCATCTGTGCCTTCTAAATATTTACTAATGAAGATCTTCTTTTAAAAAGCTTTTTCCCTCAGCCTGTTGACTAGGCAGCATAACTTTTTCCATTTCTTTGATCCTTAAGCCCAATTTATTTTTAATTATCCTCCCTTTGGCAGCCAAAGGAAAATGTGGCAATATATACTGAGCCCTTCCCCACCCCTCCAGTTAACAGAGATACCGGTTGTAGATCAAAGAATCCATCAGAACAAACTGCTTCCTATGCAATAAGCCCTCTGTCTCTGGAATAAGCAAGTTTATCTTCATTGTGCATTCCGATAAGATGTTATTATAGCAGTGACTTTAATTACATTTCTCATTATTACATTAGTGTGCAGTAACATAGAGTTTCACTGAATCTAAATGTGTTAGATTGTAAAATATGGTGCCTTTAAGTCTTGTGATGGAAGCCACAAAACAACAACAAAAAAAAAGGGTCCATTTTACAGTTGGACAGATGTTTCTGTGAAAGGAATTATGAAATTTTTCTGGAATATGGTCTGGAGCATGGAAAAAGATGAAGAGACATCATGAAAGGGCAAAAGTATATGCATCATGTACTGTACATCATCTCTGTAATTCAAATGTGGTAAGACTCTAGAAAATAAGTACCTGCTTTATGACTTCAGCAATAAATACTTTTCTGTCCAATGTTCATGCAATAATATACCTACAGGTATGCTTTAGAGGCAAATCTTTAAATGTTGATCTACTTTCCTCCATAAGAAATAGCTTCTTCTCCCCCTGTTTCTCTTTCGGTTTGTTTGGGATTTTTTTACTGTAAGACTAGAAAATGCTGGACTAATGAACTATCTCAAAGTATTTCATCATAGGCATTGAGTGGGTTAAAAATATTTGTAGGTATAAAATATTCTTTAGGATTTGTACATTCCAGAGGTCCAATAGTCACTGAACAGATGCTGAGTAAAACAGATCTTTATGTATCTCAGCTTCTCCGATAACTTGATTAAATATGAGGCCTGGTATTTGGTGCCAGGTGATTCCCAGGGGAGTGAATTTATCACATGCTTAGTCTTGCAATCCTTATTTAATAACTACTCAATCTATAACTTAATGAAAATGGTGGTGGTAGTTCTATGGTTCCTATGAACTGCAGTCAACTTTAAATCAGGGCATAAATTACCAAATGCGCCTCCCTTTGAAAGGCACGGGCCTCCAAGCAGACTGTTGCTACTTGTCCTATGGAGTGGCAATAACTTCATGATCTCCAAGACAACTGCTGTTAGCATATTTACAAGGAGTAGATTGGAGTGCAGTGGTCTCCTTCTTGGAACTCCTAAGCAAAATATTCAGTCAGTACACAACTTGTTTTAAAGCAAACGCAGGATAAAACGATGCACTGCTTGACCCCTGTTGCTTGAAGCAACTATAAGTTTGTGAGGTTCTTTTTACTTCTGCCAGATAATAAAAATACAGACAAATCTGATCCATATAAATCAAGTTTTTAATTAAAAATACATTGAGTTTTCTAACACAGACGGCATTTTCCCTTCTACTCACTGCATCCTGCTTTAATGCCAATGCTGAACAAATAAGATATGTTTATCAGTACAATGTTCTTGTCTGTCGGATATCACTGAGGATTTTTTCCTCTTTTTATATTTTGAGTTTTAAATAGTCTCGTTCATAAAGATGTCTTTTTTTTCTCCCCTGGCAGGCACATATACTGTCTTTCTTTAAACCGTGGGAGTGTTTTAAAATAAAATGTTATTAAGGAGATGTTTGCCATCAACATTAATTTTGAACATCTTTTCATGTTTTCATCTGGAGAGGGAAGGCTGAGGACACCATTTAGTGATAAGAGTTTCAAATGACCTTCCAAGATGGGCTTTGTCAGAAAGTGAAACACATCCTTGCAGTCTCTGTTTTGAGAAATTTGTTAATGAGCTTTGAAGTCCATAAAAAACAAAAGGTGGGGGAGGGGAGAGTTACTGGCCTGTTGTTGTTGTGTCCATTCTTTTCCCTTCCTAGAGCAAGAATATGAAGAAACCATAAAACATGTGAAAATCCAAATAACCATGCCTTCTAAGTAAACACAACACACAAAGGCATTTCAGGGGTAACTGCTGCACTGTGACAGATAAAGATAAAACATAGTTTCCCATAAGATTGGAAAAGTCTTCCAAGATGACCAAATCCAACCTTCAACTGAATACCACTGTGCCCACTAGACCATATCACAATGTGCCAGGTTTTCTCAGGTTTTGGACACTTCCCGGTATGGTGACACCACCATTTCCTGGGGAACCTGTTCCAGTGCTTAACCCCTCTATCACTAGTTTTGCCTGGGAGAAGAGGCCCACCCCCACCTTGCTACAACCTCCTGTCAGGTACTTGTAGACAGCAATGGAACTATTCAAGCTGAATTTCAAACAGAAGGAGGCACATCAGAACTGAAATTAACACGTCAAGATGATCCCACTCAATATTTCCAAAACCTTCTTCATGCCTCTTCTTTATGACAACATGGCCAAGTGAAAAAAGTATCTCTATGGACTGACTTTAAATCTGCTTCCAGAAAGAGTCAGGAATGATACCGTCTGGTCAATTGTTTCTTCTGAAGAGTTCTGCTCACTAAGGATGGCTTCCCTGGCCTCAAAAATTCAGCATCTAACATGGAAGGAATATGTGTTAGACTAAGCCTTGACTTGTAGAGAAGCCTATCACTAAAACACNCATGCCTTCTAAGTAAACACAACACACAAAGGCATTTCAGGGGTAACTGCTGCACTGTGACAGATAAAGATAAAACATAGTTTCCCATAAGATTGGAAAAGTCTTCCAAGATGACCAAATCCAACCTTCAACTGAATACCACTGTGCCCACTAGACCATATCACAATGTGCCAGGTTTTCTCAGGTTTTGGACACTTCCCGGTATGGTGACACCACCATTTCCTGGGGAACCTGTTCCAGTGCTTAACCCCTCTATCACTAGTTTTGCCTGGGAGAAGAGGCCCACCCCCACCTTGCTACAACCTCCTGTCAGGTACTTGTAGACAGCAATGGAACTATTCAAGCTGAATTTCAAACAGAAGGAGGCACATCAGAACTGAAATTAACACGTCAAGATGATCCCACTCAATATTTCCAAAACCTTCTTCATGCCTCTTCTTTATGACAACATGGCCAAGTGAAAAAAGTATCTCTATGGACTGACTTTAAATCTGCTTCCAGAAAGAGTCAGGAATGATACCGTCTGGTCAATTGTTTCTTCTGAAGAGTTCTGCTCACTAAGGATGGCTTCCCTGGCCTCAAAAATTCAGCATCTAACATGGAAGGAATATGTGTTAGACTAAGCCTTGACTTGTAGAGAAGCCTATCACTAAAACACAGAGATTGCTTTACAGAGATTGCTTAAGAGCAAGGTATCATGACGTAATTGCATTTGTGATGTGGGATCCAAAGACAGTTCAGACAGCTACACATGTTCTTGGAAATAAAAAAAAAAAAAGAAAATAAAAACTTCCACAAAAAAACCCCCAGAAATCCAGTCTCACAAGGCTGAAAGCAGTTTGAAGCTAAATCAGCTGAAAAGAAAGAAAATAAATAGAAAGGGAATAATAATTAGGAATTGCTTAAAACATTCTAGGAGACGCTTTCAAAACCACAATCCAGCTGAGAGCAGAGGCTCTTATGGTTAACAGAGAACAGATGGACTCAGAACGAGTATGAATGCAAATATATTCTATAAAACACAGGAGACAAAAAAGAAATAGAGATTTTAGAAAAAAAAATCATAATGGAAAAAAAAAGGAGGATAAATCCATGGATAGAAAAAGTAACAGTAAGAAAGGAGCTAAGCATTCAAGAAGTTAAAGTAGCTCAAACAATTATTTGCTCAGTACTAGGTAGAAATGATAGAACAGGGAATAATAAATAAAATATTTCAAAAACTATCTGGAAAACAATGAGTTAAATTACCTATATTGCAAGGTAACAACATATTTTGTATTTTAACAATAACTGAAGGTGATGTTAAAAAGCAAATCCTAACTTAAGACATTTTGAAATCATCAGGTCAATAGTTTCTTGAGAAAAGTCCTGCTTACTGGCTGCCCTGGTCTTAAAAATTCAGCATCTGACAGCTTCTTCTCAAGGATTTTAAGTGTGAGCACTAACAAGCTCTATGACCAACACATGCTACTTCAACAGATTCTGAATGGTTAGGAACACTAAAGCAGAAGACAGCTAATATTATGTCAGCATTTTGAGATATATGGAATAGGTGGGGTAATTAGAGGTCTTTCAGAGCAAAAAAAAATTCCAGGTATTACAATGGAACAGTTAACACAGGTCATGGTCAGTAAAGGATTAAGGGAGGGCGAAATATGTACCACCACTCAATAAATGTATCTCGTGAAATTAAAACTGAATTAAAAGATTAGCTGGTAAAGGAAATGAGTTTGATCTTACAGACTTTTCAGAGGTATTCAGCTTCACGCTACTTGACATTTTAATTAGGAAATTGATGTAAGCTGTATTGAATTTGTATTATTCTAAATTGATTAAAAACTGACTAGTTCCTAGGTCTGAAAACGTCACCATAAATGGGGAAAATTTTATCAGCTTGATGAATTTTTAATGGGGGCTCAAAGAGATAATTTCTTGACCTAACAGTATTTAACTATGTTTTTAATAATGATACAGAACAATCTATGAAGTTGTTACTGAGAACTTTGCCAATGACAGAAATTATGGCATTGTTGGAAAAAAAATTGAAGAGAATATGTATTTAGATTGTCAGTAGGGCAGGTGAGGACCTCAAAGTCATTCCATCCCTCCCCATTTCCAAACAAGAACTAGCTGTTCTGACAGATTTTTGCCTGAATCTGTTATTCAGAGGTAGAGTTTTTCCCTCATCAATGGGGAAGTTATTTCAGTACTTTCTTGTAAGCCTGGCTCAAGAAAACAGTTCCTCTTTCTGCACACTGTTCCTGCCTGTAAGGTGACATGCTGGAGTGAAGAATGTTTGCAGGTCGAGGTATGAGAAGATGGGAGTCTAACCTGGAATATAAATAAATCTTGGGCTTCATCTCAGCAAGACCCAAAATTATTAAATACAGGTGTGATCTCTATAGGTTGACATAGAGGCATACAAGGTTAACTGTTCTCTGTGTATGTCCCCTGATGTCTAATAGAGCTGGAGAAGCCTGGGTTCTTGATGTCCACCATTCAAAAAGATGATGAGAATTTGGAAAGGGCTCAAAGGAGGGCCCAGCAACCCTTAAGATGATTTAGTCACCTGATATTTAAGGGCCATTGCCAAGTGTATGAAGGAAAAGGTAGCATAAGCATGGGCTGTGAAGGAACAGACATGCAGAAATAATGAACTTTTAGTCCCATGTGTAAAGACACAAGGTCAAACTACTTGTAGCTGAAGCTAGAAAAATCCAGAGTAGAGTAAACCATTTTTCTTTACAGCCAAGGATAAGCCTGAGCACAGAACAACTTAGCAAGACTTGTAATGGATTTTCCATCACTAAAGATTTCAAAATCTCTTTTTCCAGAAGATTTGCTCTAGCTCAACCATAGCTGTTGGCTCAGATGCCAAAGTTCAGGGAAATCCTCTGTATATATGTGAAGTCAAAGGACAGTGCTTCATTCTTACTGCCAATGAATCTTTGCATGTTGTTTCTTTTCCATACTCTTTCTTTTCATCCAAGTAAGTCCTCAGAAACAAGAAAACTGCTCAGGTTAGTAAGATAAAGAATGGACTTAGATAAAATGTCTTAGAGTTCATCTGATTCTTCCAAACGCTAGGTGTGAAGTTCAGAAGGTGAAGTGAAGGCAGGGGATTACAGCGGTTGTTGAACCAATGCCAGCTGAGCCAGAGGCACATAAATATTTCATCCAGGTCAAGCAAACATCAGGGAAGTGATTTATCACACGTTTCAGCCAGTGCTGGCTAAAAAGGGTGGAAACAGAATTCTTCCAGAGTTTGCCTTCTAAGGTTTACTAAGTCATCGACGTTGCTATGCTAAAGGAACAAGAAGTGCAAGTAGGTTGTCTCTGTCCTTTTCCTCCACATGGTCTCATAGCTTTGAGGAGAAAGTAACAGACCCTGTGAACTGGAAGATCTTGTTCTTCCAGCTAATCTCGGCTAGTCAATCCACATCTCTTGGAATAAAAAGACATCTCAACAATCATATTGTTCTGAGCATTTCGAGTCTTATTATCTGCAGCAGAGACCAAACTCAGCGCGAGTAACAAGACAGGTAGCTGGATCTCAGTGCATTAAAAACTTTGGTGAATTAAAGCCAAACCATTGTATGTGGATCAAAGAAAAGGAAAAAATCAAAGGACCCTGTGGAGCTTTGGTATAGTAAGATGATGACAAATTTCACTGGAATCCCTTAAAATTTATGGAGTTTTAGCTCAGAGCAGAATTTTCCCCAAAAATCTTTAATCACAAATAATATGATTTCATTCTTGTGCAGTTGCTTTAGCCAGTAGTTACATACACACACTAACAAAAATCTTGTTATGGTATTGTATAGGAAATTATCCTTTCCACTTCTGAAAACTGTGGTAACCTGGCCAGTCCAAATATTTTGCAGAGTCTTTTTCAACTGGTAATTGAAATGTACCAAGAATAAGTTCATTCGTCCATACCACAGTCTGCTCATTCACTTCTTGACACCTCTTTCTACTCTGGATGAAAAGTGCCATGAAGCTAAATGACAAATTTCAGATCTTACTAGTCATCTGACCCAAAAGGGACAGAATCCCCATCCTGGTGGAAGTACATGAAGCCACTCAGCATGCTCACCTCTGTGTCTCCCAGTATTTCTGAACTATTGTTTTTCAGTCTTCTCAGGTGGTCCTTGTTCCTCCATCCACTCTACTGCTGATTCCCTTTTTTCCTTCTCTCCCTTTAGGCACACACCTCCAAACCTGCCTCCCTACCTCCTTTTTCTGCCTCTCTGGATTTATAGTTCACTTGCAGAGTCTGAAGCAAAGAGCAGTGAGATGAGCAATTGCAATGCCTTTTCCGTGACGAAACAGAGAACCCAGCTGCCCAGCGCAGTCTCTGCAATGCTGCATTCACCAACATGTTGCACAAGATTGCAGCTGCTTTTTCCACCTGTTTTTCTTCTGAGAATTAGCATCTTAAATCATAAACATGCAGGAAATTGGTGTGAATAGCATGAAACATGTTTGTAAAAGCAAATGTTTCATCCTGCTTTTGCTGGAAAAGATGTGCGAAGGAAGACTCCCTGATGGTTCAAGTGTTTATTTTTAAGCCTGATATGGATGTGTCCAAGCTGTCGGGACCTTAGTTAGGATACTGAGATATCCAAACTGCCTGTGAATAAGAAACAGGGTAAGCTCCAAGCTTCTAGACAGCACAAGAAATATCAAACAGTTGAACCCGAGGGTAAGGAGTTGGGGCTGGTCCAGCCTTACCCTGGGAAGGGGAGTAAAAGATGTGGAGCTAGGCATCCTGGCAGACTTTGGGCTCATTGGTTAGGCACCCACTGAGGGAGTGAGATGGTGACTGCTGCTGCTTGAATAGTCAGCTTCTTCTTGGCAATGCTGCCCCGCATGTCTGACTCCACCCTGCAATGCAGGAACAGCCCTCACTTTCCAGGGCTCTGGCACAGGCAAAGTGGGCAACAGAACCACAACTGTGTTGCTGTTCCCAAAAATCTGCTGCCAGAGGCAAGTGCCTGCTGTGTCTTTGCCCGGAGAAAGCCCTTGAGGAAAATGTAACTCACAGAGTAAATCCAAGATACTGTGGCTAGGAGTCTTCTAGTGCCCGCAGCAGCACACTTGGAGCTGTTTGAGGTATCTCCATTGCACGGCACTCGACACTGCTGTTGTAACAGCTGTTCCTTGTTCCGTGGTGGACAGTGCCACTACTTCACTGGAGCCCTGGAGCAGTACACACAGAGTCAGTATATCTACAGTTCTCAGGAGCTTGCAGTTCCCTCAAGTGGAAAATTCATGTTATTCTGTGTTTTCCACAGTATCAGTGCTAAAAGACGTTAGTACCCTTCCATCCCTTTTACAGCTACATCCAGTCTTTACTATTTTCTATATAATCTTATACTGATGTTTTTATTTACAGAGTTATCCAGTACAAAAAGACAAAATACAGACCAAAATAAGAAGAATACTCTGATCAGGTTTTGGTTTATGAGTAAAGAAGGTTGGTCCGTGTTTTACAGGAGGGGATTTGAGAAGGAAAGTTATATCATGTGCAGGCTAAGGAAGGGCTTTTGCAAAGGGCAGGATGGGAAATGAGGCACTCGAGAGAGATAATGGCAAATGAGAAATGGAATTAGCAGAGCCCAGGCGGTGCAGAGGAGTGACAGGTGATGAGTCACCCTGCCAGGAGGAGCAGAGCCTTACAAAGTGGACCTCAGCTCTGAAAGCCATGCAGAAGAAGATTTGGGCTCAGGGATCTGGGCTCTGAAAGTGTGTGTGGAGAGAGTCGAAAGGACAGGTGGGATATATGAGCACTGCTCCTGAGGAGACTGGTCATTCCAAAGGTTTAGCAGACCACAGGTAACACCAGCATATCTTCAGCTCTTGTAATAAAACAGGCAACAATTTTTTTGCATGCCACATGATCTGAAATAGAACTGCATGCAAAAAAATTGTTGCCTGCTATATAATCTGAAGTGTATCAAACTCTAGTAATATATATATACATACCCACGTGACCTCTGTTAGCTAGGCTTTTTTTCAATATAGCACAGTTAAAACTGCCACCACACAAATAGGAATGCAATTAAGTCATTTCACAAATAGTTTAAGCCTGTTTAACTGGATGCTTCAGTCAAAGTAAAGTTTTAGGTACTGACTGCTCAATCTAGGCAGCAACTCTGCTGCTATCCCCCCTCCCCGCTGGTTGGGATCACTCTAGCAGCAGTACTGGCATTTTAATGTACCCTGACAATGAAGATGGACTGGAGATAGCACAGCAGGCTGTGCACCAGAGTGGCAACAGTAAAGACCCACCTTGTCCTGCCTCCCCTTTTTTGGTAGCAGAAACTGTGAGCAGAGGCATGAGAAACTAGAGGTGTCAACACCTGAAAGAGATGCAGTGAGACCCAGCAGAATTTGGTTGTGCCTCAGTAAGTTACCCACCACGGCTCTGCCCACCCGCCTCTCCCCACACAACTGTCCGTGTATACATTCGCAGTGTGATGTCTCCAGTGAAAAATAAACAGCATTATGGACATAAAATCTGAAAGCATGCCGAGTTAGAACCTGTGATCAGAAGTTTATTAATGTTTACAGTGATTTGTAAATAACAGCATCTCTTCTGCCACTCATCTGTCAAGAAGTCTCCTGCAGAAGCCAGACAAGCAGTGGGGAAGCCATTGGTGTTTTAAAACGATTTAATCCAAAGTGGGAAGCAGAGATATTTTGGGGCATTACGTTGTATCTCCCCATTGCACCACAGCCCTCACGCACACATGCTTCGATAAAACTGCGCTGAGGAGCTGTAATTGCATTGTGGCTTTTTGATGTCTACTCAAACAACATTAGCTTTGCTGTCATGTTTTACAATGTAAAAAATTTTGGTGAAAATGTCAGCAGGATGGTATCTTTAATCATATTTATTGATTGACCTCAAAAGGCACAGTGCAATTTAACTGGAACCCCTCAATGCAGCCAGGGTCAGGTTCAGACAGTGCCTCTTCCTAGCACTGCCTGGAGCCCCAATTTCATGAGTAGCTTTTATGTCTAGTGTCCTTAAAGCCACTTGACTTCCCTCCTTTCAGCCCTTCCTTATTACAGCTAACGCCATACGCTACTTAGCTAGAGATGGTTACTTCTAGGAAATATGAGGGTTTAATAGATAATCTCTGGAGCAGGAAATGCATCTGCTCATCAGTGCCAGCTACAATTTGTTGTTCTCTGACCAGTCCGAGAAATGATGGGACCCCCGCACAGCCCGGCGTGGGAAGGCGCAGTTTGATCCCCAAACCCGGTTGCAGCTGTGCCGTCCAGCCGTCCCAGAGGGACGATGTTGATTCCAAGTCTCTGCCCGCAGCCAGCGTTTGTCCCCTGTTCCCAAAAGCCGGGGCAGCAGCACCCATAGCAGTGCAGGACGGGGTTCACTGAAGTTGCCCCACGCCCCTCTTGGCCACTGTGTCCATCCTCGGGAGGTCGGAGGTTGGCGAGAAGGACCCCGGGGAAGGGCCGGCTGCGGGGGCACCGGGCAGAGGACCTGTACCAGGGCAGCACGACGGCCCCCGAGGCGGCTGCGCTCCCGCGGGGCGCGGGGCTGGGGGCTCGGGGCAGCGGAGGGTGTGTGAAGGGCGGGTTCCGCGGGGACGGTTCGTGTGCCTGTGCCTGGGGGCGAGCTCTGTCACGGGGAGACCAGAACTCGGTGTGTGCAGAGGGGCGAGCCCGGCGAGGGGCGGTGTGCGGTGGGCGCGGGTGCGGAGAAGTGCACGGGGTGTGCGTGAATGTGCGAGAGTGTGTGTGTGTGTCTGTATGTG
>VZRS01010109.1:195144-212640 GCA_013398055.1 Ifrita kowaldi | reverse complement strand
CTCAATGGGCTGGGAGGGCTTTTTCAACCTCAGTGATCCTTGGATTCTAACGGAGGGCTCTTATACTAATAGGGATCACTCAGAAAGTTTGGTCCCAAACTCACTCTGAGCGCGAGCTTGGAGCACTCAGAGCTTGGGGCTCAGCACCGTCCAGGACTGGTGCTGTTTCCCTGACTCCTGTTAGGATGAAGGAGCTGTTTGATGCCAGGGGAATGTAGAACCCTCTTCATTGTCTGTCTGTAAAAGGAGGAGCTCACTGTTTTTATTCATGCTTACTATTCCTCTGCCTGTTGTGTTTTTAATAAATTATCCAGACATATAATAGGAAAAGTGATGGAAATCAGCTAAACACAGAAGCCCCTCTTTTTCAACCAAGCATTGAATTGCTGCAAAAAAAAATAATGGAATTTATTAGTTTAAAGCATTTTGATGTCTTTTGTGAGTTGGCATCCTTCATTTCTGCCTTACTGCAGGCAGTGTTCCCCCTTTAACATCTGCAGCAGCCTGTGTGGCTCTCAGGTGTGTTTTACAGATGGGTCACTGTGAGCAGGGTTGCAGAAAGCTCAACAGATAACAAAGATGAGTTTAAAAATGGAAAACTCACCCAGATACAAAGTATTGCATGAACCCTGTAAATTCTTTTGTAAGGGCTTGCTGGAAGAGGCACGAATTTTCACAGTGACACCTGCACTTGGCTGGCTACAGGGCCTGTTTGCTTCCCCAGGTGGCTTTGTTTGAACAGAAGATATTTAGGAATCAGACATTTTAGTGCTAACCAAATTCACTTGAATGTGTTTTACCTTGGTAACTGAGTTTGTCACAGCTTCCTCTGTGGGGTACTTTCAGGAAAGGAATTTCAAAAAAGACCTGCTTGGTATGGAGATTGTGTTAAATTTCCCATGAGGATGGCAAGAATTTTTTTTAAATACAGTCTGTGTCTAACCAAATTGCTTTAGTTTTTGCTTGGTTGTTTCAAATACTGACCTCTGAGTGGCAGGACTCTGTAGTCCATATTACCTACTGAAACCAAAGAGAGATTTGAAAAATTCTGGTGATTCTGAGTAGTTTAAGTAGAAAGAAAGAGATGAAAATGCACAGTCTCCTGCACTTCTAAACATAGATTTCCAATTTTTCTTTATTACATATGTGGACTTCAGGATTTTCTTTTGATACCTGTAGCCCTTTTTTTGAAGGGTAAAATAAACCAAGTGCAATCCTTTTCAAATGAAGTCAGTCCAGAGAGAAAATTATTTCTCTCCAGATTTTTAAAAAATATGTGTTAATAAGAAATAAGAAAAGAAAAGTTAATTTTATTTTCTTGTGGCAAACCCTAAAAATGTCGTGTCCATATGGACACACAGAGGTGTTAAGATTGACTATTGAGTCGCCTGGTTTTTATTCTCAGTTCAGGAAAGACTGAAAAAGCACAGAAAATGAACAGCAATGGGCTACAAGAAAGAAAGGAAATAAAAAGAAAAGAGAAGAAAGAGAGAGAGAAAGACAAGAAAGGAAGAAAGGAAGAGAGAGAAAGAGAGAAACAAAGAAAGAAAGATAAGAAAAAGAAGTTTCCACTCATAAAATGTTATGCCCTGGCATTTCTCAGTGTTATACAAAACACATGCTTACAGAATTATCTATTTAAAAATCACGTTTTAATGAAAACTAGCGGCCCCCCCACCCGTTCCTAGAAGGAAGGATGAAGCTTTGGGCTCTTCCAGGAGGATTTGAGGAATCTGAGGATTTGGGGAAGCGGCCTCCACTTGCAGGCCCTGTCCGGCGCTGCCACCCTGTGGCCATTGCTGGTACTGCACCGACCCCGCGCCCGGCCGGACCCCGGCGGCTCCCGGGCAAGATTTTGGGAACCCCGAACCCTGAGAAGACCTCGGCGACCCGGGGGATGCCCAGCTCACACCAGAGCACAAGAAAGCGCAATTAAGCAGAAATGATTCAAAGTTTGTCCCTAAGATTGCCGTAGTGATGCAAAAAATTAGACAGGGTGCGGAGAGGGGCACAAAGGAGAGCCCACTCCCCCGTTCCTGTCTCCAAACCTCTTTGCACACCTCCGATGGAAAGGTCTGGAGCCTGCACAGGAGTGGTCTCCAAGGAGGGACAGGTCTGAGTGCCACAGGTACATTTCTGTACAGACAGGTGATGTCTCTAAGTACCAAAACATCCTGAAACACCAAGTTCCTGCTATTCGTAGTGCTCTGGGATGGCAACTGGACCCTACAGGACAGGCAACTTCATGGCCCTTCCGTGGAGTAACTCATTCCATTAGGGGAAATAATGGACCTTTTTTCTCTGATGGGGTAGGTATCAGCAGTGCTGAGCTAACTTTGGACTTGATGATCTTAACAGTCTNGGCACAAAGGAGAGCCCACTCCCCCGTTCCTGTCTCCAAACCTCTTTGCACACCTCCGATGGAAAGGTCTGGAGCCTGCACAGGAGTGGTCTCCAAGGAGGGACAGGTCTGAGTGCCACAGGTACATTTCTGTACAGACAGGTGATGTCTCTAAGTACCAAAACATCCTGAAACACCAAGTTCCTGCTATTCGTAGTGCTCTGGGATGGCAACTGGACCCTACAGGACAGGCAACTTCATGGCCCTTCCGTGGAGTAACTCATTCCATTAGGGGAAATAATGGACCTTTTTTCTCTGATGGGGTAGGTATCAGCAGTGCTGAGCTAACTTTGGACTTGATGATCTTAACAGTCTTTTCCAACCTAAATTCTATGATTTTGTGATGGGATATGTGAGGGCTGCATATACAGTGAAGTCCATGCTTGCTTTGTGGTCACCTGCACGTTCTGTGAAACTGAAGCTTTCCTTCTTGAGAAGCCTCCATGACGCATCTGATCTAAAACAGTTTCTGAGTCCTCAGGAAAGGCAACAGAGGTGGAAAATTCTCACTAAACACAACTGTGCAGTTTACAGGTTCACTTTGGTCTTGGCAGGATGTTCCTGGAATATGTAATCTAAATTTTGTTCCAAACCTTTAATACCTGGAAACGGAGAAGTTTTCTTAGTTCTTCCTCTTTGTTCTAAATGCCTCCAACTACCCCATGCAAGTTCTTAATTTTTGGTATTTCGTCTTCTTGATGATTTAATTAATGACAAGATTCATGTGCAAGAATTCAAAAACCTGATCCGAGTTTCTCCAAACAGTCACCCTCATACTTTAAAAAATGACATTTCTGTTGTTTGCAGTGAGAAGATAATCTGCTCTTGTTAAGACATGACCTCCAGGACTTGTCTTCAGATACAGACAAAGAAATATTTCTTTGACACCAATTTTGCCGCCCACTTCTTTTCCTTTATTTAATTTTTTTACCTTTATCAATATATTGTGTTTTGATGTTTCCATCCAATCTGATGATGCTTCATTTGCCCTCTGGCTCTTGATTTATCATTCCACTGATTAATTTCTAATCCAATGATTAGAGAGACATCATTTTTCAATGCAGGTTCATGGTGACCCCCACTTAATATTTGCCTGCATTCTGCATTATCACTTGAAAACATCGAACTAAATGTAACAAAGATGTTTTAGAGCTCTGGAATCCCTTCCTGTCCCTGCTTCAATCAAAGGGAAGCACCTCAGTCATCCTAAATGGGGTTGTGCTGAGTTGCACCATTCTTAAGTATTTATGCTTGTATTTGAGAAATACAAGAGATGTTTTAGGGTGAGAAAGGAGAGTGACTTTCAAAAACTTTTCTGGAGAGGGTGGGTGGTTGGAAAGAAAGGAAGACAATCAAAAAGAAAACAGAGCCCGAAAACTTCTAGGTGTGCATATCCCTTGAAGGCATCCTTGCCCAACCTGCATCTCCAAACCTGTGATTCCTGACTTCAGCCTCAATGGAGAATTTCCACTCCACATCTTTCAGGTACATTATCAATCTCTCCTGTACATTATTGATTTCATTTACAAAGCAGGGCTAAAACGATGACTGATGATTCAACATACTTGAAAATATTTTATCTACTAATGAAAATATCACAAAATTTTTGCCTCGGTAAATACAGCATGAAGTGGTAAAAGGGAAAAGCAGCAATTGCTAAATTTAGTGTCTTTACCACTAAACAAACAAAGAAAAAGGACAGCAAATGAAGATAAATCTTCCTGTGGAAGATTAAACAAACCGTGATGAAGAATTCCAGCAGGCACTTTCAATTTATGAATTACCTTTTTCAACACAAACTCAGTGGGGAATGACCAGCAATGGGGATTACTGAGATTGTTCCTTACCTGACTTGTTCTTGCACTCGATGTCGTAGCCGGTGATGGGGCTGTTGCCATCGAAGCCCATGGTCCACCTGAGGGCGATGCTCCGAGCTCTCACCTCCCGGATCTCTATCTCGGGGGGGTCGGGGGGTTCTGGTCAAACACACACACAGAGCTCTGCTCAGAACAGACCCCATCTTCCTAACAGGGTCACACCAACCAGCGTGGCACTGGCTCAGCCTTCCTGGCATTTCTCTGGGCACTCATTGGGACCCTGATCCTGTTGATCACCTGCTGGAAGCACTCAACACTTTTCAACTCAATGTCACTGGTGTCATCTTGAATACTGGCTCCTCTTTAACCTTCTTGGTTGCATTTCCTTAAAATCCCTCCAGCTCGGACTTTCATTCCAGGAAAGATGTTTTACCCCAAACACCATCTTTCACTGATACTTCTGTCAGTGATTTTACACTGACATGTAAAATATGACTGTAGAAATATGAGTTCTAAACTCAAAAGTGCTAAATTTGTTGGGGAGAAGGAGTGAAATTTCTGTCTCTTTGAGTGTATTTAAAAGTCTTAGTTCAATAACGGAATAATTTGATAAAATCACTCTAAAAGCCTCTTTCTGCCTCTAAAGTTAATGTTATAAATAACCAGCACTTAGACCCGTTCTAATGTCCCTTTAAGTTGTCATGGCAGCTTAGATGAGCAGTGGTGGAACTGGGAACATGTCCTCAAACTCCACCTGAATTTTTCAACAGGGCTGCCTTAGGCATCCGCTGGGATTTGCTGCTACTTAGAATCAAGGGCAGTGAGAGAGAAATCTGCAAGTTGTAGGAATTTGCTGTGTGCAGGCTCGGAGAGGCACAGGAGGAACCAGCACCACACAGGAACGAGCAGTGGCCAGTGGCTGAGTCCTGCCCGTGCCCTGCATCTCAAATATTGTCACCTCTCCAAGACTTGCTGTTTCTGCCCTGTGGGAGAGGAACCCCAGCTCCAGGCAGCATAAATTCCTAGAGTTTGGATTGTGCAAACTGCTCACAATTTATTTTGACTGATTAAACATGAAATATTTTGCTTGAAGTTCCACAGTAGCTTTAACATTTCTCTAGAGATGAAGTGAGATCACTTTTGCTTTATTTCAGACCTGGGTTTGAAGCACATTTGTTCTTTAAAATCAAATGCAAACTGCTCTCCCTCAATCCTCCATATCCAAAGTCATTACTGAAGATATTGGTTTTAAGTATCCTTAGCAATTGTCAACTACTGTAATTAAGAAAAAAAATCTAATTAATTCTTACACATCTAGAAAGATTCAAGCTTGTCTTTTGTTTTGATTTAATATATGATGCTGGAAAAGGAAAGACTGAGGATCTTAACACAGCTCCTCATTTCTTTGACAATGAGGACCGCATTTAATTAGGAATCAGAACCTCCCTCCCCCCAGCAGATTTCTACACTTCCTGTCCTACAATAGCTGTGGGTTTTTTTCCTTGTGTTGTCCTCTCCCTACCTTGCACAGTGAGCTGAATTATTCCACGATCCTCCCCGTAAGAATTGATGGCGTGGCAGGAAAAGAAGCCAGAATCTTCACGCACAGTTGGCAGAATCTATAGGAGGTTGGAAAAGAAGTGATGGATTGAACAGCACGCAGAGAAAATAAACCAACAGCTTGTCTGTGTGGCTCAAGAAAACTCGTGCAGACTGTTCTCCTCGACAGCAATAAATAGATATTGCAGGTTACACACATACATTTGCATAGGAAAGCTTCCAAAATACCGAGATTATCAAAGCCAGCAGCACCTGGGCTGAGGACACAGGCTACCAGCTCTACATGTGTAGTCAGGAGCTGGAGCTCCACCTATTCCCGCTGCTTCTCCTTAGGAGCCTTGTTTCCAGTGCCTCACAAGTTTGCCAAGTGTTTAACTGTTGGCTGAAATTTGCCATACAAAATGGTGCCTCCTGCTGCCTCCAAATTTTTCTGGCTATTTCTGAAAATAACTCAAGTGGCTGAAGCCCATGTGGAGGAAATAAAAGTTCAAACACTGGTGGTGAACCCCGTAGTGTTCAGTACGGTGCCTTGTAATAGAGTTTTGTGTGGTCTTTCTTTACAATTTGTTGTTTAATAGCAAGGAAATTTATATATAATATTTACAAACATGATCGTAATGATATTTTTCTACAGGGCCACTGCTTCATTCAAGGTATGATAAAGAAGGATTTTTTTTTAAAACAAGCAGATATTTGAAATATCATTTCCTTCTCATTGTTCACTGTGCTGCTCCGCCATTTATTTACTGCACATGGTTCAAACTGTGCCCTGAAAACAGACATTCATTTTCTCACAGAATTTTCTGTGAATTCACCCATTGTAGAAACACGAGTGAATTTATTTTCATCAGCCCTGACACCATGAAGAGCATTGCCACCATTTCATGTGCAGAATTAAAGAAGCAGATGTATGATAACGTTTGTGGCTGCTTGACAAGTTGCCACATATTAGCTGAGCCATGGAAACTCCACGTGCTCTTTATTCCTCAGCAAGACCCAGGTGATGTGAGCACAACTCCCAGTCACCACTGGTTAAGATAAATGGATTAATTTCCCACTTGCTGTAAGGAAATTGGAGAGTTGTCTGAGATGTGGCAACTTGTCAAGCTGTGTTCGCTTGCACGTGTGGCTGAGCTTGGAGACAGAGAAACAAAAATTTCCAGAGCCCAATTTGAGACATGTAGGGCCTTTCTCCTTCCCCCTCAGAATCCTGAGCGATAAATAGCCTTTCATGTGTTCATAACCACTTCCGCTGAGTTAAGCTGCAGCTAGGAGGGCTTGGTACTTCTGCAAATCAGACCCCAGGGGCTCAAGGCAAGTGCCCAGGAAACAAAGAACACACAATTATTGGCCACCTGTGAAAAGTTTGGTCTCAAAGATCAGCTTTGCATCACACAGTGCCGTTCACTACTCAACCTTAATTCAGCCCCAGAGAAAATCCAAGTCCGGCCTCACTGAGGCAGGGGCCCTGCTGAAAAAATAAAAGCTGAGTACACAGCTAAAGATCACATCATCATGCAAAAGCACTGAACTCAGGGCTTCAGAGACAGCCTTAATCTGGCATTGTCTACTTTTTTTGGGGTGTTTTATCTCTCAGAAGTGAAAGGTTTTGTATGTAACACATATGTGGATGTAAAACGCCCCTGCTGTACCCAACTGCCTCAGAAGAGAAGACTCTAAGCAGGTCTCCAGCCTTCCAAATAAAAATATTGTTGTGCATCCAGTGGTTATCTTATTAAAGTCAACAAGAAGAATGATGGCAGAGAGGCCTAAGGGTCTATCCTATAACTAAATATTATTTGTATCACAAAAATTCTAATAGGAACAAAGTCACACATAGAATTTATTCTTCCTCATGGAAATCAATGACAAAGGTCCCTCACAGAGAGCAAACCCAGAATTTTACTGGATATCATCCAACACAGTTTTTGGCTGAAAAAGAAAGTTGTCTTTCATAAGAGTTACACTAGAATTTAGACAATAATCAGACAGATAGATAATTAGTTCCTTAGGCCTGATAAATAATTTTTAAAAATGTGACTTAAAATTGATAATCAAGATTTTTAAGTGAGAATCTAAATTATTTTTTTATTGAAAGATTTTTTTAGATTTCATAAAGGCACATGTAGAACACCACCCTGAATCCAGTGGCTCACCTGACTTTATAAAGTGGTCTCACAAGCCCCAGCAAGCAAAAGAGAGGGAGAAGAACACTTTAGAAAGGCAGCAGTTTTATCACAAACCAGTTTAGTGGTTTTGGTGAGGGTAAGTGTGACACACATCAGGACTTGGGGTCAGATATTTGCCAGAGCTTATCAGCAGTTTACTCAAAATGATCTGGGGAATGACAGGCTAAGGCAAGAGCCATGCTGCTCCTGAGACAGAAAGGATGGAGGGCTGAGCCTGGCTCACTCTCTTGCTGCCTCTGGACTGTGGGAAGTGGGAATTTTTCATTTGGGAGGGATTGCAGAAGTTTCCTCTCCCTCCTCTTGCTGCCAGCTCTCCAAGCCACAGGCTGGGGCTCTGGTGTTGTCAGGCTGGCTCTGCACCTGAATCAAAACCAAACCAAGCACATCTTGACATATCTGGATGACTTGGGGGCCAATTTGTTTTCTTACCTGCAGGGTAGAGATCACTTCATCCCCAACTTCCTTGGTGGAAACAAGGTAACGGGACATTTCGGGGTTAATGATCCGGTCTTCCTTCTCCCAGCGGACTATGATGGGTTTCTCTCCATGTGCCGTGCAGCTCATCTCCTTCTTTTGGCCTTGAGTTGCCAGGGTGGTGTTTGGGTAGGAAGTTATCATAGCTGGAACTAGAAACAGACAAAACAAAACAAAACAAGGTTGTTCCTCAGTGGGCTGAAAGGTCTGATGGTACAAGGTTGGCTCTTCAATATGTGTCTCACTCAGCTTGTCTGTATCAACATAAATGTGAAAAAGTGTTTTACTTTCATTCCTGTGTAAGAGAACGGATGGGTCTCAAAGAGAACTGAGCAGAAGGGAGTTGGAAATGGACAAGGGAAGATGTGAATCCAAAGGAATCCTGCCTTCATTTGTTTTGCTGCTCACAGGGTGACTTGCAACATAATTCAATATTCAATATTCACAGCACATAAAGGCACTTCAACTAAGAAGCATTCAGATATGTGGACAATAAAGAACTGATAAAAATGTCTGCTTCCTTCTGATGAGCTGCTGTTCTACTTGCTGACTGTTCTATGTTTTACCAGTGTGTATGACAGTAATGATCTATCAAAATGAGGGCTCAATTAAACCAGGAGCTGCACAAAATTAAAAGAAAGTCTCTGCACCAAGGAGCTTACAGACCATGGATGTGTTGAGTGCGTAGCTGAACTGTACTGAACTGAAAGTATAATTAAACTGACAATAAACCTAGCTAGATTCAAGTTTTTATTGTACTCAGAAGGTATTTGCAGAACAGTTTGGACATATCTGTCAACTTCATTAACCATTCTTTAAAAAAGGGCTTAAATTTTAATGTTGAAAAGAGTACTCTCTTCCTAGCAAGAACAGTCTTAAACCCTAAGTGTTTTCATGTTTTGGAATTCAAATTTTCTGCAGACAGGAATGAAAAAACTCCTTGGAGTGTTTTACTTCAAACCCTAAATGTGGCATCTTTGAAACAGGATGGTCTCTTTGGTGGCCTTTGCTGTCCTTTCCTCCCCACATGGTTTGTCCACCAATGAATGGCATCTGGATTTCTGTCTCTAGAAAGAATCAAAGCCCATGAGTCTTCCAGTTCAGGCCCAGAAGAAGCTGGAAAGCTGGACTGAACACAGAGCTGTTCTTTCTGAATGAATCTGTCCATTCCTCTAAACCATATGAGGCATCAGCAATGAACGCCTTCCCTGAGTTCCTGCCCTCCGGGGCTGCCTCCTGCAGTAGCCCCAGTCCCTTGTTTTTATGCATGAACAGTTGCCCCTTCTTATCAGAATGCCTCACTCCTTCCATCTGAGCTTCTCTGGGCCCTGCTTTAATCAGATGACACTGGCAGAGGATCTGATTTGAGGCCTTCCCAGGCTTTCCCCCTGCTTAGGTTGTGTTTGTTGCTGCCCGGCAGAATAAAAGTCCTTATTTAAATGAATTACTTTAATTGCCATCCCATAATGTTAATGCTTGGTGGCATGACCTTTTCACATGCCAGAGCTATTAGTGCTTGCATATGACAATATGTCAGGATGCAGCCCTTTCTGTTCAAAGGCTTCCTGAACCAAACCAAACCGACCTGGAGATTAACAGGGCCTGTGGAGCTGTGGGTTTGAGTTTCCAATGGGATCTAATTCCAGGAGGAACTCTGAGAAAGGTCTTGTGTGAGGCAGGAGGCTCCACATGCACTAGTGATGAAGTACATCTCATTTAACTGTTTGAGTATTAGGTGCTCACCAATTTTGGGCAAGAGGAGTATTTGAAAAGAGAAATTATGAATAATCAAAATAGAAAATTAGGATGAGTCTGATTCCATATTCCAGAGAATGAAAATAGCCTCAGTTTCACCTAACATGTGCCCATGTACCCACAAGGAAGTTACTTTCAGAAAGCTGGTTTTTTTGTGCCCATCTGCTTGTTCCTCCAAACCCAGAACAACCAGGGCTATGCAGGATCACAGAATCATTTAGACTAAAAAAGACCTCCGAGACCATCAGGTCCAACCTGTGCCTGATGCCCACCTTGTCACCCAGCCCAGAGCACTGAGTGCCACATCCCGGCCTTCCTTGGACACCTCTGGGAATGGGGGCTCCACCACCTCCCAATGCTTGACAAGCCTTTCCGTGAAGGAATTCTTGCTGAATTTCTTCCTGAAGTAGTCCCATACAACCTTTTGTGCATTTTGTTCAATAAGAGACCCAGTTCAAAAGAGTGCCAGGCTATTAAGGAGTCCACACCACCATCATTAGCTTGTGCCACCACCTTTCTTCCTTCCACAATGTCCCCAGCCTCCCACATGTCCCTTCCTCTGCACATCTCTCTCCCCTCAGCACAACACGCTCCAGTCCCCTTCACCTGTCCCTCTTTCTTCCTGCTGCAGCCTCCTTGGGTTCTCATATGTCCCCTAATCCCTAATTTTCCTCCTCCAGCCTCATTTCCCATCCCTAATTAAATCAGCCAACCTCCCACGCCACCCTAAGGGGTTTTCCCTGCAGATGTAGTCCTCCTTCCCATCAGTATCTCCTGCTTGGAGTTTCCCTGGTGATGGTGAAAATGTTCTGAGCCCACGCAGGAGATGAGGGGTGAGGGGTTTGTGCCTCCCCACAAGGTACCAGAGCTCCTGTGCAGGTGAGCCTTGCCCTGGCAGGTCCACCCTCCTCGTGCTTCACGCCCAGGAGCACACAGGAAATGGGACATCTTGGATTGAAATCCCACAGACATCCAGGAGCCTGTCCCAGAGACTCTTGCCTCACTTTCAGGTCCTCTGCTGGGTGACAGGGCCAAACCAAACACCACAACTCCCTGTTTTGCTGTTAAAAACCAGAGGCTACCTTGTAAATCTCATTTCCCTCACCACCCCCCAACAAACTTTCTTAATATGAGCAGCAAAAAACATGTAAAGAAAGATGACTTTATTCCTCAGATACAGCTTTATCCCTGCTTATCCTTCCCTTCTTCTCACATAATCTTCCACACAGATTCCTTATTGCCATAGCAATGCCTCACAGCTAAATATTTCCCCTTCCTCCAAAGCTGATTTTTTACTCTTCACAATTTATCTCAAATGATCCTAAACCATAAGCTCTTCCTTTTATCTTCCTCTATGTCAAAAGATTTCTGGTAACAAAGCCACATTCCCAAGGATATTTTAGGCAACGTATTTCTTCATCCTCCAACTATCTTTAATCAAATTACTGATGCAAACAACTGAGATAAATATGCTGGTTCTTTACTGACAAAATAATCTAGAAAACTGTAAATAAGCAAGCTAAATCTGCACTACATATGCATGAGATATTCTCTTAGGATGTCTTAAAAATAAGTGAAGGCATTTAGAAATGTATCAAGATGATTCAGATGCCATATTAAGTGTGTCTGTGCCTTATGTCTCTTCAAATGTGCATTATATACAGACACATAATTGTATTTTTATATATATATTTATATAAGAGAATTTTGGAAGGGAAGGGCATGATGCTGTGCAGGTTCAAGGAAGGGATATTGTCATGTTCCACAATTTTGGAGTAGTTTCACCATGGGACAAATAAATCAAATTCTGTTTTCTCTGGGGTTCTCCATTTCTTTGAGGCCATGTGGTGCTGGGCACAGTTAGAGATCTGTTGGTCACAACTGGACAAAGTAGAAGCCACAATTTATAAATCATGGCAATTTCCATTTTCAAGGTGTGCATATCTCTGCCAGCAGCATTAATCCAGGAGTTTTCTCTGTTTACAGTTGGGCTTTCTTTTGGAAAGCTGATTATTAGCTGCTTTTCACAGGTCAACTCATCGTTTTCCCCTTTATCCATGGCAACCCAGCAAGAAATAATTTAAAAAATATTTAATTATATTATTACTATATTATTAAACCATTATTTATTATAGCACTAAATATTATTGCTATAATAATGCACATCAAATATTAGATTACATAATCATATTATTAATTAGCAATCATATTGCTTGTTAATATAATGATTACTTTATAGTATTAACAACTTTGTCATTAAAATCGAAGTGCAAAATTCAGTAGTCAGGGTTATACTTAAGAATTTTGGAAGTGGCTCAAACAAAACAAGAGCTTTTTGTCCTACTCTTGAAGAAAACTGAATCTGGGCCTTTCCTAAGATTCAGTAAAAATTACTTGATCTGGCTTGTTTTTCTCTGCCACTGCTGAGTGTTTCACCAGGAACTGAGTGCAAATAAAAGTGAAAACATTTAATTACCTTGATAAAGACCAATCTTATTATCCAGAGTAAGGAGGCTATAGGAAGCTGGGTAAAGCTTGTGAAGGGTATCAGAAACTTTTGAATCCTTTTAGAATAAATCTTTCTGAATTAACAGGAAACAAAAATTCACATCAATTTAAAAAAATTATATAGAGAGCTGGGAGGGAGGTTTTTTTTTCTCTCTTTCAGCTCATGGATGGAAATAGCCACTTTGGAAAAAGCAAATTAAAAATCTCCCTGTGTTTCAATTTGTAATTAAACACTAAATATCCATGTATCATTCAAAAATTATTGTAAGACTGACTAAAGCTCTCAGTATTTTTAAGAATTATGGTCCTTTCCAACCTGAAACCATTCTGGGATTCTGTGATTCTCCTGGTCTGAAGAGCTCTGCCCTGGCAGGGTGTTCTCATGATTTGGCTCCATCACTAGATCATGCTCAAACTGGCCAGTTTGGGGAAATGTCTGTTACCATGAGGGATTCATCTTGCAAACATTGAAAAATATTGAAAAAATGAATTGAAATTCCAGTTTAACATTTAAGCCAAATTCAGCTGTCCTTTCATTCTGGTGAGCCACAGTGAGAATGCTCTTCTCTCCATGACAAATGGGATTTTCCTACCTCAAAAATTCCCTCTTCCTCCATCCACTTTTGCTCAGGCAAAAAAAGCCATGCAAATACATTACTTACATTTAAGGGAACCCAGCTATCACAATTTTATTTGTTGATATATATATTTGTTAATTTACTTTCAAATCTAGTAGACTTCAGGAGTCAGCGAGAGCTTTGCTAAAATTCATAACTTCAATTTTTCCTTTCTGATAAAAAACATTTGGGTTTACTTAAGTAACATCACTCTGGAATTCAAATGGTGAAGAAAAGAGAATTTTAAATCAATAGGATTTCCCAAACACTTCAATTTAAACTTGTAGTTTGTTGGTAAAAGTCTAGTCTGTTCAGCAGATGAAAATCATGCTCAGTCCTCATCTTCAAGAGATGCCCAAGATTAGGGAAAAAATACAGTGTCTCAGAGGGTCAAAAATATTTTAACACCAATATAAACATCCCATTTTTATATATACAAGTTATTATGTGTTATTATAGTGGGCATATAATTAATGACAGCTTCTTTCTACCAATTATTCACTAATTTTGAAAATAACTCCACATTTGGGACCTCCTCGTGTTTGTTTGTTGTGAAAACCTCCTCAGAGATGTGTTCTC
Source organism: Ifrita kowaldi (assembly GCA_013398055.1). Lineage (NCBI taxonomy): Eukaryota > Metazoa > Chordata > Aves > Passeriformes > Cinclosomatidae > Ifrita > Ifrita kowaldi. Next base: position 198,740 of record VZRS01010109.1, on the reverse strand, counting down.
TTAGGAGAAATATTTTAAAAATCAAATTTGATTTATTTAATCATTTCATGAAGGTGATTTTAGAATAGAATATTTTACTGTATTGCTTGGAATCAATAAAGAATTTGGTGTGCAAGCAATGCAACTCTTAGATAGAAACAATACTGGGTGAATTGTGCCAGTAATCAATATGGCATGAATTTCAAATTTAAAAAGCCAATGTTGTGAAATAATAGCCATTGATGTTTCAGATTAGAAAAAAATAGTTTCAAACATGTAAACCTGAGAAATTCGAGGAGAAAAGTAAAGATTTGATGAATTCATGTGACAGACTGAATTATTTATTCAGCTTTAGTTTCAGGAGTCTGTGGTGTATAGGAAATAAATTCAAAAAATTTATTCATAAATATATTCCTGAAAATATTTTTAAAATAAAACTGGAGAAATCAAATTACCTTCTACCCCTAACCTGCCCTAAAAGAAAGGCTAGGAGCTTTTTATATGTTTTTGTGTGAACGGATTTCTGGACAATAGGCAAGAGATTCATTAGCAGTTCTATTAGCAAAATAATTTTCTGACAGAAAAGTATAAAAACCGGCACTGCTGTGTAAAAAAAAATAAATTAAACAAAGACATGACAGGTCCTGTCCCAGCTTCATAAGTTTGCATCATAAATCCCACATCAAAACAAGAGACTCAGTGGTTTGTAAAAACTGCATTATTAGGACACCCGCAAAGGTAATCTTTGGGGACAAAAAAATTTAAAAATAAATAAATACTGCATGGGAATGAATATGGATTCTGTCCTTCCTAAAATACCATTTCAGCCAGCTATTCCCCTGGTCTAAATGAAGTTACTTTGATTATATATATTATTCCAACATGTGTTTCCAAGCTTGAACAGGCCTTGTTTGATGCTGAGCTTTAATAAAATGACAATGATGTCTTGAGTCCTTGGCAGCTCCACCAGCGCCTCCTGATCTGATTGAATGTGTCAGGGCAAAGGCTGTGGACATTTAGGGTTCATATCTTATTCACTCAGAAGTGGTTTCAGGTCACATTAGAGGAAGAGGAGTTGATTCATTTTGCATGACAACTATGAATTTTAACCAAAAGACACATTAATAAAATAAAAAAAGTGCTTTTCTCTCAAATCACAAAGGCAATTCCTTTCTCTTCCTGAGGTCTTTTCTTGCATTAGTTCTGTGTTTGTACAGTGCAAACTGATGGCTTCAGATGCTACACAGGAGACCAGCAGCCGCTGCTATTTCTTGGTCTTTCCTTTGACTTTGACATGGTTCTGAAATGAGTGTGACTTTCTCTTGCTTTGCCACGCAGCTTCAATTCCCATTTTGTCTAGCAGCGCTTCCCAGTAACCAAGGGAAGAGAACGGGGGATGAGAGGCTGACAGCTTTGTCCCCTGCAGTCAGCTGCATTAAAAACCCATGGAAATTCGTGACAAGCTACGGGCGCTCACACGTGGCGTTGAGAAATCATTCTCATCAAAGCTTGGCTAATTGTCAAAACAAAAATTAGTGATCAAAAATATTGCCACGTGTGCAATTGTGATTTATGAAGACTTAGACAAAGACCATCTTTCCACACAAGAAATTAATGGACAATATTCATTTTACCATCATTGACATTGTTGGGAAGTGTGGAGGCCTAAAAATTAGCACCAGAGACATGTTTCCGTTAATCACAAATTCCTTGGGCCACTTTCTATTCCAAATCAATTATGATCTTTCATCAGCCTGTTATAAAAGCCAGGCTTGAAAGAGCAGGAATGTTAAATAGTTAAAACTAGCAATACATAATTTTAGATAACTTCTCCAATGCTTTGATCTTAAATTGAATTCAGTCTGCCATCAAGATGGCATCAAGTTTTAATGTGAAGTGAGAGGGTTACTGCTATCATAATTGTAAAGCACAGCGCTCTAATTTTTGGTGACTTACTGAATGCAAATCAGTTAAAAACAGAGACTGAGGAATCACATGGGAGAGTTCTCTTTTTTTAGAACAAGTTTTTATGCTTTAAACTCTCTATTTGTGTCCTTTCATTAAAATCACCTGAACAGTTTACAAGTTTAAATGAAAAAAAAAAAAAAAGGCAGAAAGTCACTGGAAAGCACAAGCTTCAATCAGAATGTATTTTATGACCCAGCAGCTCCCATAAGTCTTTTAGATTTTGGAGGCTGTGAAGTGACATGTGTGAATGTCCCTCCCAGGGGAAGAGAAGCAAACACTAATTGGGGTATTGACAGGTTTAAATGAAGCAGAAACACACGAAGAAACTCTGGCTCCAACAAAAATGAGTATTGGGGAGTGGGGCATGCCGGGACATTAATGGTTTTGATTCACTGCTCACTCATGCAAGTAAATATACTTTTAAGCACGCTGACCTGGGTCTATAACAGCTCAGTTCTGAGCTAAAAAGCCATGAAATACTATCTGCTGATGTATAGGAAAGAGAGCTCTGGTAGAACCAGTCTCCTCTAGCTGTTCAGAGGGAATTTTACTTTTATTTTCTACATAGATGCAGGTAGACCAATATCACCTGATACTGTGACGGCAGGAACAGACTCAAATACATTTAAATCAGCAAGAAAAAACTCTAAATATTTTTAGTAGCCAACTCTGTAAGAGTATATTAACACAAGCAATGTAAATATATATATTTTCTGCATATTAACACTGACAGAGAGATGTTATTGCACTGGGTGAATATTCAAAAGCATTCACCTGGGCATGGGGGTCAAGCATGGTCATAAAACCCATCAGTGGTTCACCACAACCTGTCTTCAGGTGGCTAAAAATTAATCACCCAAGTTAGTCAAATAAGGAGTTTTTCTGTTGTGGGCACTGAGGGGGGCAAAAAATGGACCTTCCAGAGGGTCACTGGTCTTGTCTTAAAGATGACAAACACCTTCTTATTGGTGATAAAATGAGCACAGGGTGAGCTGCTCACACTTTTGCAACAAACCTTCAGAAGTCCAGCTTAAAGTCAGAGAAATCAAGTCCTAAAGGTCTGATCTCAAACTCTGCATTGTCTTAACTAAGGAGATTCAGGATGTTAATAAATGCTGCAATCCCTGGAAATACAGGAAAGTAGATTCAACGAGGGGAGGATAAGATCCTAATAAAAAGCTCTGAAGATATTTATTTTATCTGGTTTATCCAGTCAAAATTCTGTCCTGTTTAGAGAGACCATCTGGGAATAGTTTGGGAATGGTCTGACCACCTTGGTCTGCTTGTTTATGCAAACCCAAAACCTTAATTCTCCATCTATTTTATCTTTTATTTTCCTCTATAAGGTCTAGTTTCTGCTTTTACTACTCAGCATGCCAGGAGTTTCTAGAGGGAAAGCAAATCTCAATAAGAGCAGAAAATTTCCAGAAGGGTGGGGAAGCATCTTAAAGGCTGCACAACCTAGGAAAAGCTGATGGTGTGTTTAACAATTTTTTATTACCTGTCTCATGGAAAGAGGGAATTAATAGCGAAGAGGAACAAAGAGGGCTTAGAGAAGCACAATATTTATAAAGATATTCAGTATAATACTTATGTGAGATACAATCACCCATAAATTAGAAGCAGCTCCTACAGCAAAAAAAAAAAAA
>VZRS01010109.1:97838-188229 GCA_013398055.1 Ifrita kowaldi | reverse complement strand
TCTGGCCTGCTTCTAGCTGCAGCTGGCAGCTCCAAGCAGGCCCCCTGTACACAAGCCCTTATCAATAAACCTCATGCTCTAAGACCGGACTTCAGAGATCTCTCGTCTCCATCCGTCCCGACCGTCCAAACCGAGCACAGACCCCACAGGCGTGCAAAATATTTTCATGGGGATGTTTTCATGCAGGAGCAGCCACACAAAAATAGCGGTGGGTGAATGAAATTTCCAACCTGCTGCAGATGTAGTCCTCAGGAAAGCTGCCTACCATGTGTCTAAAGAAATTAGGATGAGACTGGATCCCTGGGAAGATGTTTGAAAATTGTCTCTGTGCAGAAAAGCTACAACTGATGAAAGCTGGATCATGCTGGATCCTCCAGAAACATTAAAAAAAGGACAGGAAGGGAGCCAGGGAAACTGAGAGCTGACCTGCTTCTCTCTAAGCCTAAATTCTGAATGGGGTTCAAAGATGCACAAAGCACCAGCTGGGCTTTTCCACAATAGAGGCGGTGGGATATTTTCTTGCAAAACAAAATCAACACTTTTTTTTTAAGAGATGCTGCTGCGTTCTGTTGGTTCCTTCTCTTGTGGACAGCACTCCAGAGGACCCAAGCACACCCCTCCTGTCCAGGTGTTTCAGAACTATGCAAAGTCAATCTCTTTGACTTTAATTGCCTCTTACATATTGTTTCAATAGAGGGACCCATGGATTATGAGTATATTGCACAAATAATTATTTATATGCACCATTAACTTTGCTCTGATGAGGCTTGAAATACTAAACGTGTGTACTTAGTAGCCCTTCTCACATTGTATCTCCAGAATAATCATCACTGGATCAGCTTCTAGACTTTTTTCAGTTAAAGTGAATAAAATAACAACATGTATTTTCATGATGGAAGCTAAAAATATTTTAAAAGTCAAGAAATGCAAAGTCAGAATTTCAGGAGTAGTAAATTAGAGCAATAATTTCAGGAGTAGTAAATTAGAGCAATATTAACACTAGCTGATATAGGAGACATAACAAAGGAGTTAGCACACAGAAATCATTCTCTCTACCTTACAAAGATGTTTTATCTGTATTTGTATATGCATGTTCCATACCTGTATGGTTGGATTTAAAAAATACTGTGATTATATTAAAAGTAAGCCAAGTGTGATTATTCCTCCGAAACAAAGCTCCTGCTTCAGAACCAAATCTGCTTTTTCTTCCGTGCAAAACATAAGAATTGGAAAACCTAATCTTGGCCTACAGGAACCTCACATGAGTCAAAGTCTACAATTCAGATATTATTTAATTTTTAATTGCATTATTTTTATCATTGTTGATTGTAACATCCTTTATAACAGCACCTGAAAAGAAAGTGCTTTCTAAAGGAGAAATAAAACCTCTATAACCCCTACAAAACGTGTGAGGTTGTAGACCCAATCAAGGAATGTCTGTTAAGTGTTTCTGTTGCAAGTATGTCACAAGCTTCATTTTGGAAAAGCAAAAACAACTGGAAAACTTGCACATATTCAAACCAGGGATATCAGATCTTTCTGTAAATTTAGAACCTCATCCTGATTCAACAGTTGGAGGCAAACATGCTGATAAAAGATTATTCCCAGCAGAGATAAGATCTATACCTTTTAAATGCTGAGTGGATTGGCCTAACATTGAATGGTGCACAAAATTTAGCTGGAAAACATATTTTTCCTGAAAATATTCAATGGAAACAATATGTCCAGGGGTGCTATGAAGTGACTTCCCATGGGGAAGGGAAGGGAAGGGAAGGGAAGGGAAGGGAAGGGAAGGGAAGGGAAAAGGGAAGGAAAGGAAAAAGGAAAGGAAAAAGGAAAGGAAAAAGGAAAGGAAAAAGGAAAGGGAGTTGAACAACTAAATAGGATTTAAAACAAACAGGCAATTTTTTCCTCCAGATCATTATTTCCATAATGACAACTGTGTCTTTTTAGGTATCCAATGGTACCTGGGGAAAAAAAATCCACTTGTTTTATGGGGAGAGACAAAAAAGAGCACAGATTCCCCTGACTCAAACCAGCTGGATGGTTTGTAACACTTGATACAGTCTGACTTCCCCTTTTCTGGGTATGAAAGCAATTTAGGCCCGTGTGAGAGTGCAACTCCTCAAGGTCACTCACATTTCTGCATCTTTGAAATGCTCCCCTGGGTTAGTTTACATCACTCTGCATGAGAAATAGGCTAATGCACTGTTAAGCTGAGCTGCTTTGGTATAAGCAAGCTGGAAGTACGTGACAGATCCCTTAAAAGTACTCAAACTGCTGCTCATTCCAAGCTAAAATATCCCTGGATGGCTCCAAGTTAAATCCCTGGTGCTTCCAAGCTCCTACATTTCACAGGTTCAGCTCGCTCAAACTCAACAGCTGAAGCAAAATTTGCTTCAGGTCTATGTTTTGGGCTTCATCTGTCTGTTCTTTTGTCCCCTGCTTTTGAAAGCAATTGTAACTAAGCTGCAAAAAGCCAACTCTTGCTCCAGAAAGTGTCCATGTGAGAGGTTTGTAGCTGTACAGCCAAGCCATGATGCCATTGGAATATGGTGCAATAATCAGCAAAGGAAGAAGTAATCTTGAATATGGACAAGATCTAAGGAACTTCCTGGGAAATGCAGAAGACAGAATGTGTATATTCATATAAAAAAACACATTTGTGACATCTGAAGGGCTTGCTGGGTGTCAGCAGGGCCATGGTAACTGCCCAGGTCTACAGGCCTACCGCACAGCAAATGGGAGGAAATTCAACCTCTTTAATTGTCAGGTAATTACTCTGCATATTCCCCATGCTCGTCAGACACTGGGACACCCAGCACAGCCCAGCAGCTGCCAAGCCACTGGATTGCACATTTGAGCCCCCTCATTCAGAAGAGAGGCTGATTTATTCTGCTCCTGGGCCTTGACAGGTGAAATAAGCAGATAACAGGGGGTAGAAGCAGATCACAGCCAAGGAAAAAGTCATCCTAGCCAAGCAAAATAGTGCTTGTGCCAGCCTCCTCCTGGCCAGGTTGTTCTCTCCTTTCTCAGTTTTTGATTACCTCTTTAAGCATTTTTGGGAGGTCTTCCACACTGAAAGGTTTAAGAGCCCAAAGGGAGAGAGTTAGCACCTCTGTGCAATGCATTATTTTCATGATGTATCTGAATAAAACTCACGAGTCCTCATTCACAGCTGTCTCTCCACTGGTGAGTTCCCTGAAATATGACTGGGAACAGCCATGGATGCTACAGGGAATCAGCAAAACTCCTGAGGACACCCAGGGATTGCTATGCTCTCCTGTAATGGTCTTCCTCACTGTTTCAGTGCATTCCCATTTTCCTTAAAAGCCAGGCACTTCATTTAGCTCTTATTTAAATCTCAGACCTGGGCATTTAGCAAGTGGTAATTGGATTTTCCACAACAATATGCAACCACTTATGGAAAGTCTGTTCTCCCTTATTTCAGCTCGGCAAGTCACCACTTAAAAATCTGATAGCAGGAGATTTGCCTTGCTCCGAGTGTGGGTTTATGGCTCTAAGTGCATGGCAAGGAGCCAGCTCCTTCCAGTTGTAAATGCAACATTTAGGTTGCATTGCAAAGTAAGACAGAAATCCAGCAGAGTGCTGCTTTCTTGCACAGCACTTACAGTAATAGGCGCTTATTTTAAAAGCCAGTTTTGAGATAAGGTGGCAGAAGTGAGATCCTGCTGCACTGTTGTGCATGTACATGTGGGCAATTACCCAAATCAACGGCTAGTAATTAAAAACCAGGAAAAATAATCATCTAACAGATGCTCTTTCCACCGCTCTGATGATTTGCAGCAAAATGGACTCATGCAGCAGCTCTATTTTCTGTCTCTTTCTGATTTTGTGATCACAAGTTTATACCATCTCACTCTCAGAAATGACATTTGATCCTTCGAATCCTTTGCCCTTTGCAAGGAAAGAAATGGAAGCAAGAGAACAGGATTGTTTGTCAGGTACTTATCTGGCAATATGGCAGGTCTGTTAGAAGAAAAATGTTCTTGATAGGCCACTGATGACGTGATTTTGGAGTTTATTTTAACTAATATGAGAAAAGTTCAGGATGGGCAAACAGAACTGAGAACTCACAGTGCTGACTGAAAGCCGGGCCACTGACATCAGCTGCTGCTTTACCATTCATTCCCAAAGGATTAAAACATTTGCTGGAGGACTTTTTCTTAAAAGTTTAAGCCAAATGTTAAGGCAACAACAACAAAACCCCCAAACCCAACCCAAATCTAAGCAACATATGTTTAATTTCCTATATAGCCATGCCCTTTGCTAAGCACCCTTCAGCACATCCCTGATTACATGAAAGACAACTGTGCACACACTACTTCTATAAATTCATTCTTCTGATGAGGAAATGGCTGTGGGAACAGAATATTTAAGATGGTTTTTTTTTGGTTGATGTAACTTTAGGGATTAAATTAACGGAATCACCCACAGAACCCAAACCATTCAATGATTCTGTATTTCTGTGATGTGAGTGGCCACATGTTCATGCACATGGACACAGAAATATTGGTAATTGAGGCCATAGATCAAACAGAGCAAGAGATCTTTTACAGCCTAATAGCATTTTTTGCAAATGAAGTTTAGGAAATTCTACCTGAAGTTTCATTTGTAAAAGCAGAGAGTTTAAATGTCATTGCCAATCCCTGCACACACTGGGCTGCTCCCTCAGTCACCTGAGAACACATCACCTTGTACAAGGGAATTTTAAAGGAAAAACTCTTTCACAAGTCAAGAAAGTTGATTGGAGCTGTAATATTTATTCCCTCCCTGAAGGATCATTTCCCCTTTCTGAATTTGGTGCTGTGCTCACCTACATCCATACAATTACAAAACATTGCTTTCTCAGAGGCATTTGGAAATTGTCCAGAGGAATTTTTCCAGGTGGAAGCTAAACACCAAATAATTGATGATAGAGAATCTAAAATTATTGTCACAAAGACACATAACTGCCTGGACAACACAGTTCCTGTGTGATCAAATATTCCAACTCAGAATTGGAAAAGAAAACAAAAATTGGATGTAAGACTAATTATTCAGTGGCCTGATGGGGACAGTTAAAAAAAAATGGATGGGGTTAGATTAATCATAAGTAATTAGGCCAACAGTAAGAGCTCATTCTTTCATTATCTCCTGGTTTGACAGACCAAATCGATTCATTCCTCAGCCCTGCAGGATTCTAATAAGATTTATCTAAAACTGGAGCCATGCTTCTTTAGTTATCTATACTGTGAAGACACTCAGAAATCAATTGCTGTGGCCATAAGTGGACATTTCCTATTTTTTTTTCTCAAGAAAGATAAAAGCAACATATTCAGATTTGTTCAAGCATCACATTCCAGACAAATACTTGAATGTACAGTGTGGATGGGAGCTCACACCTGATGCAGTGGGCGAATCCTCATGGTCAGGGAGGGTTATGGGGTGAAGGAAACCTGTTTCCCACAAAGCAAACAGATTGCAGAAAGAAAATCTGCATTTGCAAATCCTTTCTTCTGATTGTACCTGACGTGCACAGCAGGAAGAGGCGTAGGAAGCAGTGCCTTAAATTGCCCTGAGTGCAGCATCTTCAGTTTGCAGGCAGCTCTTCTTCCTACCTTGCATTTTCTGCTCCTTTTGTATCTGGGAGCCCCCCCAAGATACAAATTTAATTTTTGTTTATGTTGATTATCACGGACTCTATCCACTGTGCTCCCACAGAGCACCACTGTAGGATTTTCACAGAGGGATGTGAACAAAACCACCAGGCAATTTTTTAAAAACTATTAAAATCATGAAAAGAAAGTACTACAAAAATTTAAAAAAAAAAAAAAAAAGACTCTTTATGTTTGAAGGCAAAATTGCTTTCCTTAAAAAAAGGCTCAAAATTGCACTGATGGAAGCAGTTGTAAAAGATCATATTTGGCTAATAGTGACATGTGATATTCTATTTTTAAAGAAATAAACTCTTATCCAAAGCATAAAATATTTGCATATAAACTACTGGTTTTTTACAGTTTTCTTTTGCTGCAGGAGAGTTATACAGAAAAATGTAACTGATTTGACACCTTTGTCACTTGATACTCAAACGTAGTTTATATCCTACATATTTCTTCAGATATTGTGAAATAATTTTTTGTTATTTTTGTTATGATAGTACAGTTTAGATTTTCTTACTTCAATTTAAAGATAGTGATAAACAATATTAATAAATAAGCAAAATGAAAAATTATAAAGAATCATGATGCAGTTCCTATGACAACATTCAATAATTTTAAAAAGAGTGAATAACCTTTTGAAATGTAGGCTTTTTACTGAAAAAGACAGCAATTAAGTCATTCAAAGTGCAGAAGAAGCTGATATGTCAGAAATATAATTTAAGACTGTGCCCTCTATTTTGGCTGTTCAGAGAGAATTCTGCAAGCCCTAAGCTGATGTAAAATAATAATGGGGAGTTCTGAGGCTTTGTCCTGCTGGAACAGGGCTACTTTCTAAATGAGATGTACCTTAAAGCTGGCAAGACTGACAGAGACAAAAACAGATGAGGGGAAAGGGAAAGGGAAAGGAAAAAGGAAAGGGAAAAGCACAGTACTGCAAGAGCTGCCTTTTCCGAAGTGGAAATAGTCACGTGTACTGCACATACACACTAAATTAATTTACATCCCACTATTGCTTTACAGTTCTCTCTTGATTTAAGTTTATTTAATCTTTGTTAGCAAGACATAGCCCCAACTTTTGATGACATTGCAGATATAAAAATAAGCTGCAATAGAGCCTGCATTCACTTCCTCCCCCAGAAGCCAATATTAAACCCATCAAACACACTGCAAACAACTCCCACCTCACAAATGAAACTAATGTGTTCACAGCAGCATTTGTATTTTAAAATTAGTAACTTTAATGGCGTGACAATCCATGTAAATGTAGAGATCTAAGCATTAAATGCCCCTGAAGGTAAGTATTTAAGAAAAATCAAGTCTGTGTATGTATATCCATGCTGCATTTGAAAACAGTTTGATTCAGATAAACCAGTAAACATCACTACTGGGTTGTGGGCATGGTTAGTGGTTAGTCATTACTCCTGTACCACAAGGACTGAAGGAAAAAAAGAAATAACTTACTATGAGGACACTATTTGTATTAGGCCACATCTTATGCAGCTGACTTGGAGATTTAGAACCACTTCGTAATTTTAAGAAAACATCAGAAATAAATATATTTAAAGAATTTTTATTCTATAAGAGGGGTGTGTTCTGGCAAGAATTTCTGGGATAAATGTCCAAATGTAATTCCTGTGTTCTCCTCAGCACAGCAGGGCCAGGGAGCTCCTGGAGCGGGGCCGGCGGAGGCTGCGCAGCTGAGGAAGGGCCTGGAGCATCTCGGTGCCCAGGAAAGGCTGAGGGAGCTGGGGCTGCTCAGCCTCGAGAGGAGCCCCAGCTGAGAGGGGCCCTCAGCCCTGGCTGTCCCTGGCTGCAGGGAGGGCTCAGGGCAGGGCCCAGGCTCTGCTCCGGGGCCCAGCAGTGGCACCAGAGCCACGGGCAGGGCCTGAGCCCAGCAATTCCCTGCACAGGAGGCAGAACTCCTGCCCTGGGCAGGGAGGACACAGCGAACAGGGACAAGACTCAAGGAAAAGGCCTGAAGCTGAGCCAGGGGAGGTTTAGGTTCGAGATCAGGGAAAGGTTCTTCCCCCAGCGGGTGCTGGGGCACTGAAAAGGCTCCCCAGGGCAGTGGTCATGGCCCCAAGCCCACCAAGAAGCTCAAGAAGCATTTGGACAACGCTCTCAGCACATGGTGTGACTCTTGGGGTGTCCTGTGCAGGGCCAGGGGTTGGACTGGATGATCCTTGTGGGTCCCTTCCAGCTCAGCATATTCTGTGATTCTATGATTCTGAACCACCAGTAAGAATGATTTCCAGAATATTTTCTCCCAGATAAAACATTTTGGGATTACGGTTTATTACATTTGAGCACAGTAGGGTTTGAAGAATCGTGCCAAATACAATATATTGAAATTTGTACTTTCTCAATGATGGTTATTATGGATGGATTATCTGTCTAGCTGGTATCAATCCCTGCCACACCACCATCTCATCTGAAGGAATAGATCAGATGTTATTTTCTACTCTTGCTTCAGCAGTGTTCAGAGACAGAGGAGCTGCAGCCCTGGATCTGAAATGATCTCTGTGGCACAGTTTTCTGATCACAGTTGGCCAAACCTGGACACAGAGTTCATTGCCATCTGAGAGCCACGTAACACTTCTGAATAAAGTGATAATTTAATAGGACACAGGGAATACTAATATTGAGGAAGGAGAACATAGTGAAATACCTGTGGTATATATATTACTAATCTGATCAGTAAAGAGAGAAAATAAAACAGCAGCTACAGTACATGTATTGTGAATCCCATCCTTTGTGAGGCTTTCTAAAAAATGTGATGATGTGAAGGCATTTGAAAGACTAAATTGTCACAACTTTGTTAAACTGACTATTTCTCAGAAAAGCCTCAATAGTCTGTATACACTATGAAAATTTCCACAGAAAGGAAACTTCTGAAATAAACCTCACCCATGCTTCCTTTTCAATGTTGGCTTTTGGGCATCAAAAAGCTGAGACAGACAGGTTAAAAAAAAAAAAAAAAGGCAATAAATATGATAATGTTGATACAACAGAGTGTGTGTGCACTTCTGGGAGAAAAATCTGCTTCACCTTTCTGCTGGAAACATTGCTGTGCACCCAGCCTTGAAGAAAAGAAAAAGGGCTGCTATATTCTTGTTCGAAAAATATTTCTTAAAAAAAGAAAGAAAAGAAAAAGAAAGAGAGAGTGGTTCTTACCTCTCCTCTTCTCCTTAAATGAGAGCATTGCAAAGATTTGCATACAAACCCACTTGAGTATTTGTGCTGCAGCACATCTGGCAATTATCTTACAAGAGAATTGCCACGGGCTTGGCGTTACCGAGAGGAGCAGGGAGCATTTGAAGGCACGGAAGAAAAGGGATATTCCAGCCTTCTACCAGCTACCTTGAACATACTTCATGTTTAATTTCCCTCTGTTGCCAGAGGCGCTGTGTTGTTATGACAGCTGATCTGCCATGGAATAGCTGTAAAGGAAAATCAACAAAGGATCGCTCCAGCAATTCTCGGCGCAATTTATCGGCGCTCGTGTCTGGCGGCTGCTGCCGCCTGTCGGGGTAATGACACATGATGGGTGATTAAAGTGCAAGTCCCTAAATCAAAGCTGTGCCAGCGGTTTGAAGAGGCAGGAAACAGCATTTAGACCCTTGTTCCTTTCTCATTGTGGGAGGACCTCATTAGGAAAAAAATGGGCTGTTTTGCTAACTAGAGGGAGCGCTTGCATCCAGGGAGATCTCTTGTGTTTCCAAGATTCACTCACGGCATCTTTTAGACTGTGCATTTCATGAGAATAAACAATCAGAGTCATAGACTCATGGAACAGTTTGGGTTGGAATGGACCTTAAAGATCATCTAGCTCCAAACCCCCTGCCAGGGGCAAGGACACAAAATTAAAACATAAAGAGCATTACAGCTCATCACCTCTGACTTGGAGTTGGACAGTTTATTCACAACCTCATGTTTAACAGAGTTTTTGCTTTTTTATTTTTGCCAAGAAATAGGTGGTAAGACAGAGAGAGCTGCCTGTCAATGAGGGCAAGGACAAAGGTGGGCAAGGGCAAAGGCGGGCAAAGGCAGCTCACCAGCTCAGCAGAAAGGACTGTTTGGGGCATGAGAGTAGTTTCAATTCAAGGAAATTACTTTTTTCTTTGCCTTCACCCCACTCTTTCATTCTCAGGACACATGCAAGCCATCCAGCTAGAGATTTTTACCAATTTTGGCCAAATTTGTCCATTTCACAAAAGTGTACTCTACCTGAGATAACTGCAAAATAAGGATGAAGAATCAAACAAATGAAAAAGCCTTTTTAAAAAAAAAAGATGGCAGAAAGGTCAGAAGGAGAACGCAGTAAATCATGACACAGAAAAAGAGAAGGGAACTTTTGCCTTGTTTTGTTTTTCCACGGAAAATAGTATTTACAGACCATAGGACTGTGAGAAAAATGGAGCAAAGAAAGATTAAGAAATATCAAAATAACTGGGCTCAGGTGAATTTGACAGAGCATTATTGCTGTCCTTCTTATACGTGTTTTTTGGAGGTATTAGAGACGGTGATTTTAAGCTTCCTTTACCACATATCATGGATAATCTATCTTTGCAAATGTAGAACAGGCAATGCCACCCTTACTGACACCTTGTGGGATACATGCATTTTAATGAGAAGTTGGCTTTTCATACACAAGGAAAAGTAGCAATCGGGCAGATCTCAACGTTCCTGTGCTCTCAGCAAGGAATTATTTTCCCAAAGACTAAAATGAGCATTTAGAGGCACCCTGGTGAGCAGAGCGCAGTGAGTTCTCCATCACAGCTTGCTGGCTTTGCTGCTGGTGTCGCAGCAGAGCAAACTCGTTTGCTTGGTCACATGGAAATTGTCCCTTTATCCTGCCTGGATAAAGCTTCACAGGCAGAGCTTTCCATCCATCTCAATAAACAAATGCTGCAGTGCTTCAGCCATATGGTGGAACAACTGTTAGCTTGCAGTGGGGAAAAGAGCTCCACGACATTCAGTCTCCATCCGTAAGCATCTTCTGGGTTTATTTGTGTTTGTAACTACTGTTATGTTTTATTTCTTCTGCAGTTTGTGTTTGTAACTACTGTTATATTTTATTTCTTCTGCAGTAGCAGTTAGTTATGTGATTGAGGTCTCTTTGCTCCATGAGTTGTCCTAGAAGATGGTGAGAAACAAATCTGGCCTGGAAGAGGTCATGGTCAACGTGGACAAGCAGCACTGTAAGAGAGGCAGGGGCAGCAGAAACCTGACGTGATGCAGGAACAGGGCATCAGTTTTACCAGGCTCCCTTTCCCAACCAGCTCCTTCTCCTGTTATTCCACCAGCTCTTGTCATAGGCAACAATTTTTAAAGTTTTTTTTTTTGTTTTTTTTTTTTAAAAATGTCTGAGTGGTGAAACTTGGCATTAAAAGAATTAGCTGGGATTAGCATGTTCCTGCTGGAAGGAGCTGTGGATCTGACTGACAGCTTTAGGTTTATGCATTAAACACGTATAATGCCAATAGCTAAGAAGCATATTTGAGGGGAAAGTGAATGAAGCAATTCTGTTTTCTTGGCAGACAGGATTTGTTGGAAATGTTTTGATGATCAGATTAAAACTTGTCAGGCTCCACACTGTCACAAAAAGAAGTGATAGATTTAAGAAGGGGTAGGGCTAACGTGGTTGCCTCCAACAGATTATTTACACAAGAAGATGCATGCCTTAATGCAAGCTTGCTTTTCAGGAGGTAATTTTTTCAGGATGCCATTCTATCATGTTATATATAGCCCCTAAAGTGGAATTAGGAAGTGTGACATTTATTCAGATGAAGGCAGGCAGGCAGTCTGTTTTAAGCAGTCATCTCCTCCCCTGTGACTCCCAGGCAACCTTTAAATAATTTTAGTTCTTCCCTTCATGTTAAAGGCTCATTATCCTTTATAGAAATTCTTCAGAAGTCTTCTCATCCCAAGCACCAGGAGTCATTTCTCAAGACAGCACTAGATTCCTTGTTCCAGATCTCTCATAACTTTCTAATATTGTGTGTCTTAGTGAATACGGAATTTGGGAACTACTTATCCTTGAATCACAAGAAGCAAAAAATTCACTGATCATGATTTTTATGTCCATTCCTTAAAAAGAAAGGGAGAAGGATAATAGCTGCTAAATGAAAATTTTCTGCCCCATGGTTCCTGATTCAGCATTGATGCTGGCAGCTTGCTCTTTTCACATTTCTGATGGTATTCCTGATTCCTCTTTCTTTTCTTCTTTTCTGTTTTCTTTTCCTTTTTTCTATTCTTTTCCTCTTTCTTTTCATTCCCTTCTCATGCAATTTCCCTTCAACCAAGAAGTTGGATCATCTCTGACACGAAGGTGTCACTCAGCAGACACTGAGGCACTAAATAAATGTATATTTGGAATTATTACAACTTCCCCCTTAGCACTAAGAGTTTGTTAAGCAAGCCAAGCTGGTTTATAGCTTGACATGGGTTTTCACTAAGAAAAAATCCATCAGTTTTAGACGTAGCGAGCCATGGAAATACATTGAATCAATTTTCATCCTGTCCACTCCTGAACTACCTAAACAAAGGTCTTCCTACTCTTTTTTGACAACAAAGGTCAACATCTTTTTTGTTCAGATACAAGTGAAAATGAAAATTCTGGAGGAGTAAAGCATCAGCTCATTCAAGAGATTTTTTAATAAGATCTATGAAAGGTAAAACTTTATCCAGCAGTGTTACTAGTAGAGTAGGTAAAAACTTCTATCAAACATGGAGAAGAATCTCCTGTGCACGAGAGAGTTTATTTTTAAGTTCAGTGTTTCTGTCAGTGGTTAGCACCTGCAGGCATGAGGTATCTGGGGCACAAGGAACAAGACATGAAGGATTTAGGTGTAAAGGGACTGCTGCCGTGTTTTTCTTTCTGAGGGCCAGTCTAGTTTCATGATCAGTGACCAAATCAGTCTAAGCCACTCTGCTTTTTCTATCAGGTGATTTGAGCTACTGCTCATGGATGACCCACGAACAGACTGAAGGAAGGTGGGAAGAAAATTTGTGAGAAGGAAGCCACAAGAAAATGCATCAATGCTAATCCTTGTTTATGTTTTGGAAGCGGTTTCTTAGTTACCAACTCTGTCACCCAGAAACAACTGCATGGGCTGGGTCTCACCTGCTGCCTCTGCCTAAGGAAGGCATTTAGGGTGACCTCATGGAGAAGGATCAACTAATGGAGAGCACTGGGAGTTTCATGAAGGAAGGCCAAGGTTTTTACCTAGAGGAGGACTTAACTTGAGAACCAGGGTCCAGGAACGGGCTTGTGGGGAGAATAAAGTATCCAGAATAACCACACAGAAAAAGGAAACCGTGAATGACAAGAGAGATTAAAGGCAAATGCAGGCCCTCACTCTGGAGTCAGTCCACATGACCAGGTGCAAATATTATGAGCCCCAACCACACCACCAGGACAGGGGATCCAGCCATACCTGAAGCCCATTTCCCCAGAGTATCTTGACCTTAATGAGTGTTTGATGGCAGCTAAAGCTCTGCCTCTTCCATGCTCACACCAACACCCTCCCAGTGCTCTCTCCAGCAGCTGTGCTGGAGCTGGACTGGTGTCAGTGTGGGTGTGTGAGGGGCACAGGCTTCCATTTCAGAGCCAGAGGGGTTTTCATTAGATTCAAACAGCAACTGGCTCCCCAGGGGAGCTCCTGCTCTTATTTGATAAGGGATGCTGTTTTATCACACATGAAACTGCATGCAGTGATCAGACAGGCAGCGTGCACGGCTGCCAAGCAGAGGGAAGCTGGCTCTTGGTAGAATATTACAGCAGTACCTCACTCCTGCAATTGAAGATTGGCCCAAATATGGCCAGTTCTGCAAACCACAGAAGCTGGAACTTCTACTAACCCACCGAAAAAGTGTTCAATTAATAAATTTGCTGGAGAGGTCACCATGTTGTTTTTTAGAAAATGAAGTCACTATGGTAAATTAGACTGGAAAGGACGTCTGAGGTATTGGGGCTCGCAAATTTTTGACGCTCTTAAAATAACTTAGTTATTAATTCTCAACAGCAAACAACACCCCGAAACCTAAACATTAATGGTCTAAAGTGCACTCTTGAACAGAGAATAAATTAGATTTTTTTTCCTTTCTGGAAAAGAAACCATTCCCTTACTTTCAAGGGCAAAACTTTTTCAAGCTAATTGGCATCCCAGAATGTCAAAGCATTCTCTAAATCTTCAAAAATCCTACAAACGTGAAAGTACATAGTGTGGTGACCTCCTTCAATGCTGGTCTGACAGGTCATCCAGGAACATTTGGCATGCTGATGTGTCAATAGTCTCTTTTTTTCTCTAGGGAGAAATTATGTTCTCTCTATACCTTTTTTTCCATACTGTTTCCTCTATTTTCTAAACTGTGTTGATGTTTCAAGGAATTACAGCTGACATGCACTTGAAAACTGGATTGCTTTTGTCTCTTGTGCCTGAAAGGTACAGACAGGTTGAACTTGTGTGATTAGATGGATTTTCTGAAAATTACCTGGCAAAGTCAAAATAATACTGTGGCTGTATCTATAAAATCTTAGAGCATGTTGTAATATCTTGTGGTATCTACCTGTAGTAATTGTACCTATAGTTTCCATCTATGATATATTGAGAGTTGATTAAGTGTCTTTTAAATCCATATTTCCTTCAGCTTCTGACATTTATGACAATTGCTGTGGGTATTTCTCCTTTTTTAACGTTTTTTGCTCCCGACCAACAAATTTTCTTACTTTCCCTTCACGACTCAGGGATAGCTTTCAGACATGGTACAAATTTTCTTTTCTTCCTCTACCAAACAATGATTTTTATTCCCCATCCTAACTTCCAGGTGCTACCACACGCAGCCAAAATTAAATCAAAGCCAACAAATCCAACCTCTCCCCTCCCAACCCGCTTCCCTTCCCTCCAAACTAAGGACGCAGTAAAGACTTTTTTCCACTCAATCTGGACCACAGAGAAGCGTTTCAGTTCTTACTTTTAACAGTGAGGTACATGGACTTGCTGACGTCTGCTCCCACATCATTGCTGACCTTGCAGAGGTAGTATCCACTGTCTTCTTCCAGCACGTGTTTAATCAGCAGGGAGCCGTTCGTGAGCAGCTGGATCCGACCGTTCAGCGCGATCGGCTGGAACTGGGGAACCCCGGCACCTGAAGCAAGAAACCCATGGAAAAATGTTACAAAGCATCTCATATTTTTATTTTTAATAAGGCACAAGCTATAGCTTCCTGTTCTTAGGGGCTCAGTGCAGCTAAAGTGGCTTCTGACATGATCAGAACAAATGGAATGGTTCTTTATCCAAACTGAATTCATTACACCAAAAGAAGGAAGACTTTTGGAATGCACCAGCAGCAATTATTTGCCCATATTAAAGGAGCACAAAGCCAAAGAACCAGGAAGGAGGAGAGAGGAAATGAAGATTTCCAGCCCGTTCATGGGTGAAAAGGCACATTTGTTGTACATTTAGAGGCTGATGAATTATTGACAATTACAGCTGAACAGTCATAGCAGTATGCATCCCTAATGCATACAGCAAATGAATTTCTTATGACTGAGAGGGATGTCTGCTGTAGTAAACATGGCACACTCAGGGGACCTCCAGGACCTTGTTTATGAAACCCTGGATAACATGGAAAACCACATCAGTGACTGTTTCTCTTGTTTCCTGCTACAGCTGATGGACTGGTGACACACAAAATCTCTGTTCTGCCATGTTGCAGCCAGTATTTATTGAGACTGTTAAAAAAACTTTAAAAAAATCCACAAAAAAATCAAAATAAAATAAAGAAAGCAACAAAAAGCTCAGACCACTTATCAGATATTTGTGGTAGCACTGTAAAAATGGAAGGTCCATCAAAACAGAAGCCAAAGATTTTTGTATCAAGTTGGGTTTTAAGAAAGAACCTACTTTTCATTGGAAGTAACATACTGAGTGATTTAGGGAACAGGAAACAGGATCCTGCTGTACTGTCACCACAAGCTTGGGTTCCTCCAGCATTAGGGACTCTCTAAATGTATATTAAGACACATTTCTTGTAACAAAGGGGTTTACAGCCTACTTCAGCAGCAGGACATGGGATTTTTGAGGGAAGTCAAAAAGTTCTTTTCTTCAATGGAATTCTGTTACACCACATTCTGTACACAAAGTTAGTATCTGTCAGCATCAATTACTATAAACTGTTGGCTGAGTCAGCCCAGGAGGAAATATGATGAATAAATATTATGGGGAATTATTTAGTACAACACAGCAAGCTAGAACAACCTATGAATACAACATCTAGGATATTAAAAAAGACCAGACATGCATATCAAAAATATTTCTAGTACTACAAGAGTTTGCTTTGGGAATTTACACCTACACTGGAGGCCTGCTGAGCAATACTATGAACTTAAAAATGTTAAAATTATATTTTTTTCAGAAAAATTCAGTTGCCATTGTTGATTTTTCACCTATTTTAGTCATATGCATGTCCCACTTTTCCTTGTGTCAATTTTTTTCCTTTAACAAGCCATTTTTCCCGTCATTTAGTTGGAATGTACATTTATGCTTTACTAACTGTAGATGCCTGCCATTGATTGCCCACTCACTTCCTGTATTCCTTCACATGAAAAATTGTGGGAAGAATTTAGCGTTCACAGAAAGGAAAGGGCTGATACTCCGAGGACAGCTACTGGAAAAAAAATTGTGTAGCAGTTTGTAAAAGTTTCTTACTCTTCACACACGTTTTTACTGCTATTACAGCCCAAGTCCTTCCTGAGCAGGAGAGAATCTTATCCCACACATCTGCGTGGATGAGTCTGAAAGATGACTTTTCCAACTATTCTGTCATTCCAAGGTGGGTTATTTATCTCCTCACAGTTAATTACAACTCATCTAGCTTGGCTTGGCACCCTCCTTCAGCACACAAACACTGCAAACCAGAATCACTTCGTTGTGCCCTACATTCAGAATTAAAATCCCATATACCACTGAGATTAATGGAATTTGAAACTCTGCACCCTTCTTGCAACAAACCATAATTTATCAATAAGAGCACAAATAGTCTCTAACGTGAACTTTTCTCTCACCCTTTTTTTCTTCAAATACAATTTGGACTTAGATCCTAAGGAAACCAAAAATGATATGGAGCATTACATAAAGATTTCTTCTCAACAGCACCTCATTTTGATTTTAAAAGGGTTAACTCATTTAGATTGGGTACAGAGTTTGGAGAATGTGGGTTTTTTTGCTGAAACCTACCAGAAGACAACCGGCCAGGAGATGCAATCTATCAGGCAGCACATTTTAATTAAAAAGCAGTCAATTTCCTATGGTTACTGAGGGTCAAGTGGGGCCGCTTTTAATGCTCTGTTACACGAGAAGAAAATGTTAAAGCATTATGTAAAGCGCATACTGAATTACTGCTCATGTTAATGCTACCTGACCTTCCTTCTTTGCTGAAAAGATCTGATTGGCTATGTTATCATGAATTTTGAAGGAGGGGAAAAAAAAATCAGCCAAATGCTGCCAGTGAACCTTGTGCTGAGGTTGTTTCAATGAAAGCTGTGTCTCTTTTCTCCCAGCCATCCCTTTCATCCCTCACCTGCTGAGGCCACGGCTGGCACAGGCTCACAGGCACAGCCAGGACATCTCCAGGGCAGAGCAAAAGTCCATCCAGCTCAGCCTTGTGTGGGACAGTGGCCAGCTCTTTGCTTGGGGAGATGATTTATGAGCTATAAAACGTGACTGGTACGTCCCTTATTGCACCCTGCCACTCCCTGGCAATCTGAAGATTAAAACAGCAACTTACAGGTGAGTGGGATGTTACTAAGCCAGAATTAGCTTGTCTCCAGTGGTCACCACAGGAATCCTACCTTTTGAGTACTTCCAGACAATGGTTGGAACAGGATAACCCTCGGCAGAGCAGTTGAGAATGACGGCTTTTCCATAGATCCCGTCCTGGTCGCTGGGCTGGACCACAAACCTGGGGGGCACTGTGGGAAGGGAGCAAAGGGAGCCATGAGAATTCGGGCAATTTATTGGGTATCTCAAAATGGCACAGCAGTCACACACACAGTTATAACATTTCATGTGAAAAGCAAAAATTAGAACCAGTTTTTGCTGATCCAGTAACACACTAAGGTTGGTTGTAGCAGACAATTCTGTGCACAATCTCGATATATTCCTGCCAAGCATGGCAAAAACACTGGTCTTTACAGGATACCAAAATAAGTTTATAAGATCTCTCCACAGGAGAGTTTAAAAATGGAGTAATAGATAAATCATGTTATTGTGGACAGAAAATAAATGCTTTCTACCAAAGGTAGATTTGTCAGAGGTCTAAGAACAACTGATTTTTTTCTATGTTTGCTTTTTATAACAGTGAAGTACCAAACTTTAGAAAAAAACAATTAAATTATTTAGTATAAATAACCTTAGCAAATAATGTCTTTAATACCAACAAATCACTTCACATTAAAATGAAGCCGTCTGAACCGTAGCTTGTGATGGGACTTTGCTTTCCAAACAGCCAGAGAGAGGTTCAACACAATTTGCTTGCATTAAGTTGACAAGGAGAAGTCTTATTTCAGTGCAGCAATGTACACATATTATTAAACTTATCCCAAAGTACCATAAAACCACTGCAGTGAGCCTTCCACACATACCTATTTATACATAAATAAAATAAGAGCTGCTTATCTCAAGGAAAAGCTCCAGATACAGGTACCCAGTGAAGAAAACCCCTTGTGACAGTGTTAAGTCCAACAATTTGCCATGAAAGCCTGATTCTAAATGTCAAAGTCTCACTAAAACCTACAAATTTGACAAAAACATGAAAAAGAGGCCAAAAGCTGTGAAGATTGTGGAAAATCCCACCAAAAAAATTGAATATTAAAAGTGCTTGATGGTTGTATTAAGGTC
Source organism: Ifrita kowaldi (assembly GCA_013398055.1). NCBI lineage: Eukaryota > Metazoa > Chordata > Aves > Passeriformes > Cinclosomatidae > Ifrita > Ifrita kowaldi. The sequence continues at coordinate 169,664 of VZRS01010109.1, read as the reverse complement.
AGTTAAGGTCATAGAATTTTGTTGACCTCTTGTTCTTCGGTTCAGAACATGAAGGTGAAAAAAAGAAAAAAAAAAGAAGTAAATTAATTGTGTCTTTATCCTACGTGTTTTTCATTTTGTCATTTCTCACAGGGCCACAGAGAGTGACTGAACATGTGACAGGTTTTTTTTTCATCTCAGATAAATTTGGTTTCTTTAACTTGAGTTCAGCAACACACTGAGATCTAAGGCAGCACAGGAGAAAACCTATAGTTCCCTGCTCTCCTCATCCCACTGCAGAATTTGAAGCCTCATGGATTCTCCAGGTCCAGGCAGTGCTGACTTTGTCTGAAAGTTGAGGAAGACAGAACAAAGGACCCAACAGCTCTGATCCACCCCATGAGCTGCCTCTCCAGAAGTGCCAGAAATTAAGAAAGGAAGTCTGGCAGAAGGTTGTAGCACAAGAAAATGCAAGGGAGCACAGAGGGGGACCTCAGTATTGTAAATATTTTCCCTGGGGCCTGAAATAGTTATTAATGTCCATGAATATGGGACTAATTATCCACTGAGAAAGTCTGTGCAGCAGAAACACAGCAGAAGCACCAATGCTCTAATGTATGACCCTCAAGTTGTTTTCAGTATAAACACTCTCATAATCCACGCAAACAGCTCTCATTGTGCCAGAGCATCCTAAGTTTTCCTAAGGGACAAACTGGAGCTGCCAGTGTTTGTGTGGGCAGGACAGCTCAGAGCTGAAGGTCTGTGGACATTCTCTCTGCAGGTTTGGAGACCCTTCCCCATAACAGTTTGAGCCTTCCTCCCAGTACCTCCACAATCCAGACTCCCCTCTGATTTTCTCTTTCCACATTCATAGATAGAGCTGCTTTTTAAAAAAAGGACAACAATCCTCTGGAGGGCAAATAATCCCCCTAACTGGACTTTTTCCTCACTGAATCCTATAGCCAAAATGCAAAGTTGTTTATTGCCTAACTACAGAAAAGCTGTTTGGGCCATGGCTACAAGAAACAGAAGGAACCAACAGTGTCAGAGGCAAGAGATACCTCTGTACCAGAAAATATATTTACTGCTGACAAACACTTTGGCTTTCCAAATGGCTGCCACGCTGACAAACATTTATTGTAGGTTATGTTAATTCACTATAGGTAAACATCAAACATGAAATCCCAGCAGCAACAGCTCTGGGCAATCACCCATCCTGTTCTAATTATCTACTCATAGAAGACATTTGCTTCAGTAGCTCCTTTCTCACTGTTCTGTGTTCATTTTATCCCCAAACACACAATGAGGTATTTTCCAAGGCAGGTGAAATGCACAGTTAGTTGCACAAATAGATTTGATTTCGTACGACTTGGCACGGTGGCATCAGCTTGTTTCACCTGGGTAGCTGTGAGTAAATTCGTGTTTGCAGCTTCTGAAAAATCAATTACAAGCTGCTTATCCATAAAGAGAGAGAAAAAATCAACGCAAAACACGAACCCACCATTCTCACAGGTGAATGATTACAAAAGATGCAATGGAGTGACTGATAATTACTGTCCTCCTCTACCACTGAAGAGTGTGAAGAGTAGAATGTCTTTTAAAATCTGTCTTCCAATACAAAACTTCTGCATTTTCCTTAATTTCCGTTCTCTTTGAAAAACATTGTTTGATATTCTTCATTTGCTGTGGATGACACCAGCAAGAAGTGCTAATTTTTTCAGGAAATAATTTCTTATACTAAATGAGCAGACATATGCAGAAAGTTCTGGAAAAAGTAAAGCAAGATTTCTCAGTATAGAATGAATGCAATCACTCTAAAATACTATTTGCATTAAAGTTACCTGCTAAAATACACTTTTTGTGTAATCCCATTGGGCATATATAGAAAAAAAAAGAATGGATGCCAAGTCGAAGTATTCTTTAAGCATTTCAATGGAAATTCTGCCACATTCTTCCATATCTTTTAAGAACTCACAGAGATATCCTTGATGTGTGGTGCCTTTAACACCAACAAGCTCTGAACAGGGCTTTTCATCGCATTGATATCACTGTATTTTGGGTATATACGAAACATAAGTTTTTGCTCAGACATCCTTGATATTCTCAATTTTAATTATTATTTTCAACAGAGAATAGTAACTGCAGAATAGTAACTGCAGAATTTAAATTTTGCTCTGTAGCTCCAGGACCAGGTGTATGGTTAGAAATCAGAGAATTTCCTTGTTTGAATCCATAAACAAAACTTCCTTGAAAAAACTCAGCCCACACCCAGTAATAGAAGCAGTTTCTATGTTCAGTAAATCTTTGGCCTTCCTTTAAGACTGTGTATGAAAATGCCAACTGCTGCTCTGGTTTTGGAGACACAAACCCTTGACACTTAGTTTTAAGACTGCCAATAGAAATCAGAAGAGATGCTACAGCAAAATAAAATTACTCATTCAATGACCTTTCAATTGTTTCTGTATTGCTGTCTAGATAAAGCCACGGGATTTTTCTTCTTATATAAGTGATTAAAAAGCAAACAGAGCAGACCTTTACATTTTTCTTCCTCCTTGCTCATTTGCTTCTCAATTTCATTTCAATTTAATAACTTGTTCTGTGCTATGTGCTGCCACTGTTCGGAACACAGTGCTGTTAAACAATTGATCTAGATTTTGATACTTAGCTTTAGATGATAAACCTACATTCACTTTTTCATTATCTTTCAGGAGATCATTAGCCCTTACAGAAAATGTGCTTAGCAAGAATTTTACCAAGGTAATTTGTCTGATATGTTTGAGTTAATAGAAAAAAGTAAACAATTAGTTCTCCTGTCTCTTTAGTTGTAAAGGTGTGAGACTCCTCTGCTCCTTTAGAAGTGAAATGCTCTGAAATAGCTCATGAATGTGACTGAACACTTCTACTTTTATCATCCTCCTTGTCTCAGCAGCACAGTTCCTTGAGCCTGGAAAGGAGGGCATTTAAAATTGTTTTCATGGTGAGTTTCTGGTAGGCTCTCATTTAATGCAGCCCACAGGTCTGTGATGAGAAAGGAGCTGTTGAATTGTTTAGGGTAAGAGCCATAAGTTGACAGATGCAAACTCTTTAATGGCTGAACTTTTTTTCCTAAAAAAGGTATTTTCAGTCAATATTATGATCAGCACTCTCAAGTTCTCACTGAGGGAAAACACAGGATGAGACCAATCAGAATAGGATCCACCAGCACCCCCAAATCCTTCTCCCAGGGTTGTTCCATCTGCTCATCCCCAGCCTGGATCGATCCCGGGGATTGCCCTGACCCAGGTGCAGCACCAGCCCTTGGCCTTGTTAACCCTGAGATCCCCATGGTCCCACATCAGCTCCCTGGTTTGAGTTTGCTCTGTGTAAATCCAAGAATCCCTTCTGACTGTGCCAGGGACCAGATGCCAAACTCACACATTCCTTCCTGGACTTCAAATCCATGCAAGCACTCCTGGCTCCCAAGCACAGTGATCAGTGAATCACTCTGTGGAGCAATTCTGAAGGCTCCTAACACGAGCTCCTCTGGTGGGCTACTGCAGGGAGTTAAGAGATAATCTACGACATTGGCCCGGAATGCAATGTTTCATTTTCACCTGGAATATTTGTACTTCACATTGAGATCGCACTGTCAAAATGATGGAAGAAATTTAATCAGCCAAAGCAACCATTGATGTATTAATGAATGAGATCATTAAACACTGTACTTCAGCAAAGATGAACAGTTATTAAATTTGGACATTGGACCTAAGTGGTCGATTTAGCTGGTTTAGTGAAACCATTTGCTCTGCAGTTCAAGAAAAAAGATGTACTTTTGCAAAATGAGACCGCGCCTAGTGGTTTGTGTTGACCAGGTTTGTCTAATGAGAACATTAAAGAAGTGAATCGTTTAGGAGTCATCTTCAAAGCCGCAATGTACACAGCAGCAAAGGAAGTCAATGGGTTTCGACACCAGTTCTGACCTTAAATCTTCCCTCCCTGCTTTTCTGTCCCAAACTGCTTTCACTGCATCACCCTAGCACCAAACACCAAAGAAGGTGAAACTCTCTTACTGTCTGGAAAAATCAGGGACTCCTCATTGGGTGCCTATCTATCTAATGATATTCAACACCCTGGCAAGTGCAAAATGAAAACACATTTAATGCACTATATGCATTATGGGGGGTTATTAGGTATCTAAAGACCTTATCTCAATTTTAACTTACGATGTGTTCACTAACAGCAGATATGAAATCATGATTTATGCAGCCACTACTATCTTTGAATTCCCTTTTCTGGTAGTATCAGAAAAATTTTGAACTCATAATACATTTATCAGCTTTTTCTTTTTGATTGCCCATTAGTGTTCTTTTCATTGCTTTTTATTTCACAAGTACTTCATTCTCATTTTAGGAAACTCCACAGAAATGAATAACACATGATAAAGTGTATATAGATTTTTAATCACTCTTTAGAAGACAGCCTTAATGAGTAAAGTCTTGATTAATTCCTCGTGATGATTTAAGTAGTTGACAGAGAAGATGTTTTCCTAATTTCTATCTACGGCTCTCATGACAGGATCCTATCCTTTTCTTTTTTCCTTAATAGCATGACTAGCAAACCAAGAGTGTGCCAAGAAATAAAATAATCAAAATAATAATAATAATAATAATAATAATAGTAATAGTAATAATAATAATAATAGATGAGGTTTTGAGAAGCCTTCTAGCTGCCAAGTTTTTAATGCATTTCCAGAGGATCTGCAGACCAGGATCTGGCAGAGCACATGATTTTGAGAAGGAAAGCCCTATTTTCACTCACCTCCACTTCCTACCTGCAGCCCCTAAACGCAGTGAACAGGACAGACTTCTCCCAGTGGCCAATTAATGAGCTTTTAAAAGATATTCCATAAATATTAGGACTAATCAAGCCTGCTTCTCTGTGGTTTTGTATCTCATGTTTGAGAAGAGATTCCATTGGAACATTTCCTGTGTTGGCAGAAGGATTTACCTGTTTAGATTCTCTGGTGTTACACCCAGTGTTTCTTATCAATCACCTCTTAGTATGAAGTTTGGAGGCTTTCATCTCCACTGGAAGTGTTTTCCCCTCTTCCAGTTAGTCTAAAATTGGCCAATAATTTGTGGAGACGAGCACTGACAGCCCCATGTCCAGAGCGTTTGGCTCTGTCTCATTTCTAAGTTCTCACCAAGGAACTTGTGGCAGAGAGAGCTGAGATCACCCAGAGATTTTCTTACCCAGATGCTCCAAATCTTTATTGTCTCACTTTCTCTCAGCTGCTGCCTTCCATCTCCTGTGTGATGCTGTGGAAGCTGGCCGTCATCTTTCTCTGATATTTAAGACAGGGGAAATCCAGCCTTGCTGGCCAGGTGTTTTTAGGGCTCCTCATCACCACTTGGTTGCTTTTAAAAAGCACAAAGTAATTGGAATTGTGAAGATTTGCCATAAAGTGCCCACAGAGTTTAAGAAACCAGTGCTCGTTTTCCTTTTGCCATTTAACACCCCTGGCAAAATGGCAGTGCAGCTTAGATATGAAAAATAATATTTGTAGGAAGAATATAGGAAATCTATTTAACAGACTTAAAACTGCACAGGAATATAGAGTGATAAGACATGACAGATCTATGTGACCTGATAGAAAATATTAAGGAAAAAATATCTGAAGCTGAAAAGATGATGAATTTATGTTTGTGTATGGAATCTGCAGAAGTTTGTGTATTCACTAATAATGCAAATGAAGCCATAAGCAGTTGGCTTGTGCTTCTTCATTCACTTCAGGAATGTATTGTCTTTAGATTCTACTTCTAGTTCCACCCATGTACTGTAAAATGATGTGGATTCCCATTTATTTTGGAAAGAAGATGGCCTGCACTCTTTTAATGTCTACTTTAGAAATGAATACAAGGACAGTTGAGATAAGGAAAAAGGAACTGTGGGGGTAACAGTCATATTTCATTTAATTTTCCTTTCCCACTCACTGTCTGCTCTCCTATCAAAATGCACAGTGTGCACATAAATAAGGTATTCCCAGAACACATCTCGCAGCATTTAGGATAGCCAGCTTTTAAGTTTAAAGCACACTGCTGAGAAACCCTCAAACAATGGGGTTTAGAAACAGGAGGAGTTAAAGCACCACTTCTTCTCCCAGTATTTGGAGATAAACCACTTAGTTTGTTCAGAAAAATATTATGTTTCAGTTTTACAGCACTTACAAACAAAAAGATGAAGAGGGATCAGAGAGCCTGGAGAACAAAAAGGCAGCAGGAAAACAAGTCTTAATTTAATTGTGGACAGGTCAGGTTGGATGCAGAGGAGGAGTAATCACAGTGACCCTCTGGTGGCTGTTTGAATCCTGACCTCTGTGCAATGAGGCAGCTGAAGCAGTTCAGTACGAGGGAAAGAGGTCAGGGTAGGGTTTTTGGCAGAGAATTGAGGTCAAACATGATATTGTATCTTCCCCTTTTCCTCTGAGTGAGAGCTGTTATCTCAGATGCATATCAAAAACTGATTAAAACATTATCATTTAAAGTGACAGCGAGAGAGAGGAGAGGATTTAAGGAGGCTCTGCAGAGCATCAGCTGGGCAGAAATGTAAGCAAGGGGGAAAAAATGATGTAGCCTTCATAACCTCCTAAAAAATGGCAGGATCCAGAATTATTCTGCAAGTCCTTGGGTAAAAGAGTGAAAAGCTCCCCTCTGTCATGCCCATGGGTTTATGAAGACAGAGCCCTCCTCAGGAGGTGTAATTAGAGCAAAAAGCACACCAGGGGGAAGTGAAGGTGAAAATGGAGCTGTTGGTGTCAGGGGTGTGTGAAGGGCTCCCCAAAACTCCTCTGCTGGACAGGAAGGGAAAACTGATTAACGCCTGAAAAGGCAGCAAGAGGCAGACGTGTCCAGGGAACAGAGTTCAGGGGAGGAATTACCCACAGACAGCAGGAGACAGGGAAAGTGCAGTTCAGGAAAAGCCAGAAGTGAGGGCAAGGCAGGGCTTGTCCCCATCAGTGGGGGACAGAACACAAATCCCTACAAAGAGCAGAAATCCCTACACTCGTGGGTCTCAGTGCTGGCAGGGACAGACAGTGGTGACAGAGAAACTGTTCTCAGATGGTAAAACCATCCTGGGTGTGAGAAATGCCTGTAGGAACCCACACAGAGTTGCTGCAGATTCATTCCCATCACTTCCAGAGCTGAATAACAGCTGAAAATCAGGAAAAATGCCAGCTGGTTTTAGATGCAGCATTTCTGAGCAGGGCACACACAGACAGTGGTGTGAGGTTTTCAATCTTCTCTTCTCCAGCAAAAGAGAAGGTGAGGAAAAACTCTCATTATTAGAATGAGGAATAGGGTTAAAATCTAGCAGAAGAATTTAAGAAAGTAATAATTAAAGGCATGTATTTAATTAGACTACTTCATTTAAGAATAACTAAATAAATGAGGAAAGTAATAGACACCTGTACTGAATAATCTTAAGCAAGAGGAAAATCAGTGAAATTTAAAAAAAAAATGAAATATTTATAGCAAAACCAGTGGAAAAGTAAATGGATCTGTTTGTCACTGAGTTTTGGGAATACTGGCATCAAAAAAGTAAGCATATTAGAAAACTAGGGAATAATTCCTTAAGAATAACATTAGGACACTGGGAACATTTGACTTAAAAGTATTCTTCAGAATCTGGGGTGGGGAAAAAACCCTGGGAAAGATTGTAAAAGCCCCTTAAGGTTTTAAGGTTAATCTTGGCAAACTTACAGGAAGGAATATAAAATGTAGTGACCTGCAGTAGGCAGAAATTACTGAGGTTCCTTGTAGGATTATTCTTTCTCTGAGGAGCCCAGTGGCTTGGTAGCAAGAATGAGATGGTGGACAGGGAAGAGTCTGACACTGATTTTTTAAAAATGAAAATTTGAAACACTTTGAAAAACTCCTAGGAAGGAAAGGAAGCAATGTGCTTTTGTTGAAGTTGCGCACAGTAAGTTTGAAAATACATCACAAGGTATAATTTGTAGGTAACCTGGGTAAGGTGTGACTAGAAAGGTCTTTTCCACATAAAATGTTTGCTTACTGAATGTAAGTTCATTTCGAATATCAATTTCAAGGCAAAATGTTGTGAAGTCATCATGAGTGCGTGAAGCCTGCTAATTGCATAATAAACACAGATCAGGAAAAGAGCAAGGCAACAACAGAGAGTCTTTTCCCCATGAACTCAACATCAATGTTCTGCTTTTTTACGTACATAACGTTGTAGGAGAGAGTGGTCTAAATAAAAAATGTGTATAATCAGACTAAAACAATAGCAGAGAATAATTTGATGCTGTTTCAAAGGCTTTATCCCAATCACAAAATTTTCCAGGAAGTCACTCCTCAGGCTCCCCCACCCACCCCGTACACTGCAGGGTTTTTGATTAGTTTCAAGCCTTTCAGATAGGAAAATCATATTGCTTTCTGTGCCTCACTGCTCTGCGTGCTCTCTGTCGTGAACAGAGGGATCACCATATTGTTTTACACTTCCCATCAAACAGCTGCCATTACAAGATACTGATGAACCCCGCTTAATTGGCACCCTTCAAAGTAATTACACCTCCTCACCTCTCACGATTAATTGGCTTTGGTGCTCCACGGCTGCTGCATCGTTCCTGGCTATGCAGGTGTAATTCCCGTTGTGCATCAGTGACAGGTTGGAGATCCTCAAGGAGCTGGTGAAGTCGATGTTGTCGATGGTCACGCCGAGGCTGGCGGGGATGGGCCGGCCGTCCTTCTGCCAGGTGATGGTGATGGGCAGGTCCCCCGAGACCACCACGCAGGGGATGAAGACCCTCTGCCCGATGGAGAAGCGCGGGAACTCAAAAGGCTGGATGAAAGGTGGGACTGCAAAAAGAGAAGGGAAGAGGGAGCTGTTGTGTTGCCTTAGGTTTTAACTTTCATGTTTTTCAAATCCTGTACTGCTTACTGTGTAACCTGTATCCTGTTAATTTCTGCTCTCTCGTGCTAGGTAGACATAACAAAGCCTCTCCAGGCCTGCTCTCCAAGGACACCCAGACCATCCTAGACTCAAAAAGTATAAACGAAAGAGCCTCAGAATGGGGCAAGCGGAGGGGAAATTACATCATTAAACTGAAGCTTTAATTGGAGAATTAACCCTGATATGCAAATGAACCAAACCTATAAAAGTGTGAAGAACTCATGAACTGTCGTCCATCTCAGGGTCCATCTTGGCAATAGCCTCTGGCTCCCCAGGGTGTACCTTTGAAGGCCTTTCAAATAAATGTCTACCTTTATTCCCTTATTCTGTCTGGTCTCTTTGTCTAGGAGGCCTCTTAAGGCATCAGTTGAAGGCCTTGTTTTGGAAAATAACGTAACAGGGCAGATGTGCAGTGTGGAAGTGTGGAATGCGCAGAAGTTACACCTCCAACAGCCACAAGGCATTGCTCAGCAGGAAAAAGCACATTTTTGAAAGTGTCTTTTCATTTCTTGGCTACCCAGTGCATAAGCAGAGATGACAAGCAGGGGAAGTCCTGGCTTCTAGAGACGCCTGACTTCACTGGCAGACCCTTGCAGGAGGATCAAGCACCTTTTCCAGAAATCACACCACCCCACCAGCTCGAGCCTCTCCGGGGCTGCTGACAGTGACATCGCCAGGAAGAGCTCAGCAGCTTTCAAGGTCTGGTGCAAGGGCCTTGCTTAAAGGTCGTGGAATTAACCTGGAAGAGGCTCCAGGTCTGCTTCTGGGATGTGATGAAAGGGAATGTGAGCTTCCATAACTGCTTCTAGCACTCTTTTCTAAGTGTTTCAAGTCACAATTCTCATTAGGATTGCAGGAAGGGAGAGACATGTACAGTACTTGTAGGACAGCAAATTAAGGTAACTGATTTCTAATCAGAGGGATGGAACAAGGCATGAATGTTCAAGCTGGCATTTAATTCCTGCTAAGTATATTTGGCCTGGAAGATCTTTTTTTTCCTTCCTTTTCTTTTTTCCCCATATTACTCTCTGGATGGACCAAAAAAACATGAAAGAATTTACCAGATTTTCTACCAAAGTAAAAAATTCTACTTCTTAAAATCATTTTGTTTTCAGGTATTTTTAAGAAAAACAAATGAAACAGCCAGTTAGATTAAACAAACATAGAAACAATAATGGGGCTGCCTTGTTTTCTTTGGGTTGTGGTTGGAATGTTTACTGAAAGATTGGTAAATTGAGACTCAACTACTTGTCCAGATGAAGGAATCAAAATCTTCTGCCCTTCTCAGAGGAGCATTCAAACAGCCAGGGCATTGATCTCAGACAGGTTTTTATCAATCACTCCTGAAACGGCTGCACAACCAACTTTGCAAGCAGTACTCAAATCTTCATTTATCAAAAGAGAAGGTTCCTAGAGGTTATGTTCCTCAGCTATAGGAGTGCATTTTCCTATTGCCTGAGAGACCACTTACACATAATCTGTACTACATTTGAACAGGAAAGATGGAAGGATACCCAGAGCAGAACATTTATAGTGATCTATATGTTTGAGTTCCAGAAGAAAATGAAGTTGGTGGCTTTATCTAATTGTATTTCTTTTGTCCTTTTTCCCTTCAGAAATTCTAAGGTTGTGGTTTCAGAAAAGCAGAAAAAAAAAATCTCTCAAGTGGTTGCAGTGTCTGCCCATGGACTTGCCCAGCAGCATTTTTCCTCCTCTGCCACTGTCCTATTTCTGGGATACAGGGACAAGTATTGGTGACCACTGTGTCAGCTCCAGGCATTTCCTTTGATCCATATGTTGGATCCTCCATCAGGAATAAGAAAGTTTATCAAGCATGGCCAGCAGGTCAAGGGAGGTGATTCTGCCCCTGTGCCCCTGTGCTCAGGTGAGACCCCACCTGCAGAGCTGCCCCAGCCCTGGGGCCCAGCACAGGGAGGACGTGGAGCTGCTGGAGAGAGGCCAGAGGAGGCACCAGGATGAGCAGAGGGATGGAGCAGCTCTGCTGGGAGGAAAGGCTGCGAGAGCTGGGATTGTTCAGCCTGGAGAGGAGAAGCTTTGGGGTGAGCTCAGTGTGGCCTTGCAGGGCCTGAAGGAGCTGCAGGAAACCTGGAGAGAGACAATTCCCAAGGGCTGGAGGGCCAGGAGCCAGGGAATGGCTTCCCAGTGCCAGAGGGCAGGGCTGGATGGGATATTGGGCAGGAATTGTTCCCTGGGAGGGTGGGCAGGCCCTGGCACAGGGTGCCCAGAGCAGCTGTGGCTGCCCCTGGATCCCTGGCAGTGCCCAAGGCCAGGTTGGACATTGGGGCTTGGAGCAGCCTGGGACAGTGGGAGGTGTCCCTGCCATGGCAGGGGTGGCACTGGATGGGCTTTAAGGTCCTTTCCAACCCAAGACATTCTGTGATCTATAATTCCATGATTACAAAGCCTCAAAGGACTAAGGCCTTGTTCAAAGCCATGTCCAAATGCTTGTGCACGTGCACCTCATGGTGCAAGAGGCTGACACAAATCTGGTGTTAACTCCACAGTTTCCAGCACAGCCATGGTGCCATTTCATGAGGAGAGGTTATGACCATGCTGAGCTGCCACAGAGAGGTGACATCAGGGACAGGATAACACAATTCATCCTTTCAGGCCTTCACTGCCTTTCCCAGGAGTGTCTCACTGCCTGTGTTTGGGAAAAGTGCCACTGCCATCCATTTTGCTCACAGGCTGTAAGACTTTTTCCTGGCTACCATCTCTCTAGTCGCTAAAACCTGTCCTGTGGCATTCTGATAATCTGGTAGATCAGGCATAGAGAAAAAAGGAATTTGGTATAAATTACTGTGCTTATTTGANTGAACAGGAAAGATGGAAGGATACCCAGAGCAGAACATTTATAGTGATCTATATGTTTGAGTTCCAGAAGAAAATGAAGTTGGTGGCTTTATCTAATTGTATTTCTTTTGTCCTTTTTCCCTTCAGAAATTCTAAGGTTGTGGTTTCAGAAAAGCAGAAAAAAAAAATCTCTCAAGTGGTTGCAGTGTCTGCCCATGGACTTGCCCAGCAGCATTTTTCCTCCTCTGCCACTGTCCTATTTCTGGGATACAGGGACAAGTATTGGTGACCACTGTGTCAGCTCCAGGCATTTCCTTTGATCCATATGTTGGATCCTCCATCAGGAATAAGAAAGTTTATCANGCCTCAAAGGACTAAGGCCTTGTTCAAAGCCATGTCCAAATGCTTGTGCACGTGCACCTCATGGTGCAAGAGGCTGACACAAATCTGGTGTTAACTCCACAGTTTCCAGCACAGCCATGGTGCCATTTCATGAGGAGAGGTTATGACCATGCTGAGCTGCCACACAGAGGTGACATCAGGGACAGGATAACACAATTCATCCTTTCAGGCCTTCACTGCCTTTCCCAGGAGTGTCTCACTGCCTGTGTTTGGGAAAAGTGCCACTGCCATCCATTTTGCTCACAGGCTGTAAGACTTTTTCCTGGCTACCATCTCTCTAGTCGCTAAAACCTGTCCTGTGGCATTCTGATAATCTGGTAGATCAGGCATAGAGAAAAAAGGAATTTGGTATAAATTACTGTGCTTATTTGAACTCTGAGCACTGGTAATTACCTACTTATTCACTTGGGGATTCATGCTGTCACAAAGTGAGGCAAAATATCAGCCTGCCTCTTCAAATTTCTTTAGTCCAGCGAATTCATTCACATGAGATAGCTCAGATTCCTTGTACATCAGCAGAAAAAGGCTGAATTTCTCTTACCATTTATTGACAAGTAGTTCATAATATAAATGGGAATGAGAAATTATCTGAATGTGTCTTTCAAAAGGTTTTGCCACAAACTTTGCCCTTGATGAGTGCAAATACCAGCTAAGTGCCAAGCTCCTCCCCTCAATGTGCTGCACATCACATTTCTGCCCAAAGACTGCTCTTCGTCTCAGACATCATTACTGAAAAATATGCTAAAATTCACAGCAGGGTGGAAAATTGCTTCTGTATTTTCTGCTGAGTGTGTAACAAATCTGAGCCAATCTTTCACACACAAAATGATATCAAAAGTCAGACAAAATATTGCCCGAGGATTATAATGTGCATCTTCACTCTGCATCTCCCTGATGAAGAAAACAGGGAGCAAGATCATTAGGTGACATTGAAGTGTTTTTCAGAAAACATTGATTTGCAAGGCTGCATTTACCAGCTCTAAAATATAAGTAGCAGCCTGCAGAGTATTTCAGAAATTGGCTAAAATATTTATAGGCAGCACATTTTCCTTCTACTCAGGTTTTTAAGATACAGAGGAAACCAACATATCTGCTTCATAAAATATAATGTATATTCAACCTGCAGCAGCTTGCAGTCCTGACAAGGAGCTTATTTTAAAAGCCAGTGTGTAATTTAAAATCAGTACTTAGAAGAAAGTGAATAGTCTTGCAAAAACCTTGAAGTATTGAAGAATGTTTGTCAACTACAGAATTCACCAGTTTGGGTTGATAAAGGAAGTTTCTGGTGAGCCATCATAGGAGATGAACTTTCTTTCTGCTCATTTGAAGAAGGAAATGACCACAAAAAATATCACTTATTAAAAGTATATGATGAAATCTGGCAAATAATTTCTGAAACGTAAAAGTTTCCATCTCTATCAATATCCACAGTAAAAAGTTGAGATATATGCTTGATAGCATAAAATATCAAGCTCGATTAACCAACGTGTGGGGTTTTTTTTTCAAACTAAAGCTGTACCATTGCCAAGCAGCACTAAAAATATAAGAGGGATATATAGTACTTTGAGAGAGAAAATTCACAGTAGTACAGATGTATTTAAAATCTGTTTAAAATACTTCAAGGTGTGTTTATGTGTTTTCCTTCCCTATACGTAACTTTAGTTTGACCATATTTCAGAGTTTGCATTGGATTTTTTGGTGAAATTACACTATTTTATGTATAAGTTGTTCATCTTAACTACAGAGAGAATAGTCTGCGGGCTTATGTACATGGAAGGGATGTTTCTTTCTCTACCCACAATGGGCAGAAGAGGGAAAACCTCTGCTTCATGCCACCAAGTGCTGTGTCCTGGGAATGCTTTATTGATGAGAGCTTGAATTAAGTGTCTTTTTAAGAAGAGGAGCATGGGCCAGCCTCGTTAGTGCTAATACAGGAAAATTTAAATTACATTTTTGTGCCCTAGCAAGGTCTTCTGTACCTCTGGGGGACTGCTGGAAAGGAGGGCAAGGAGGGCTTCCGCGCTGCTCTCCATTAGCAGAGGAACATCCTTAATTTCTTGCCCTCCCTTCCATGGGAGTTGTGCTGGGAGGAGCTGCTGAGATGATTCACTAAGACAGAGTATCCTGCAGATCTCCTGTTTCCTGCAGCAGCCTGCTGAACGTGGTGTTCTGCACAGCAAAACAAAAGTCATCCCCTGCTTTATCATTATAAACAGTTCCCTGATGGATTTTTCTTGCAACAGCACCGTTGCAAGGGCTGTGTCTGCAATGTAAAATACTTTTGGCAATGAATATTTATGGCTGGTGCAAAATAATAACCACCAAGCTAAGCAGTCTCTTAGGGCAGCCATGTGACCCCAGATTTCATGCACTGGGAGTGAAAAAGCTAAAATTATTTTGTCTCTGCACAAACCCTAGCCATGGCCTAGCAATTTTTAAGTTTTCACAGCCATCACAGTCCCCACTCCCCTTTCCTGCCACCCAACATTCACAGAGTCCCTGATGCTGTAGTGGGGGCTTCTCCACAAGGAGAGAGGGTTTAAAATGTGTCGAAACCAAAAGTGCTTTTACGTCATGTCTCACCCATCTATGGAATCACCTCCTTTCAGCCTCCTTTGTGAGGGGAAAAGTGCAAGCCCTTATCATACTGAGACACCCTACAAACCTGGGCTGGTGGGGAGCTCAGTTCCCTGCCCAAGGGGATGCATTTGCTATCTACTTGTGAGAGAGAAAAACTTGATTTGAAGATAAGACAGCAGCTGCAGGAGTATATTCATGCAACAAGCTGTTCCCTTCATAGGTAAAGTGCCTCCTGATTGAAGGCCTCACTTTTGGAACCTGCTTCAGAGCTATTGCCCTTTCTCACCCCCTACCTGATCTAAAGTGATCTTTGTCCTCAGGTATCACTGTGCAAAGTCAATTCCAGCTAAATCACTGGAGCCAAAAGTTCTGGATTGAGATGAGAGAGGGCTTTAACAGAATGATCTTCGTCTCTGAAAATCACTGCCTTGAGTTGTTAGGTTCCACACTAGTCTCCTTTTCACCTTCACCCCAGGACTGTTCATAAGCAGCAGATTTTATAGCACCCTTCTCTTTCCTCTGCGTTGATACTGTAGGGTTTTTTGCAAGCTATGTGTTGTATACATTGATTTAAAATTAGGCCAGCATGATCCAGACCTGCACTATCACACAGTCTTGCTTTCTGTATGTATTTACTTCATGTCCTAACACACACACTGCTAATAGCTCACACTACATTGGTGCAGTAAAGTGCTTAAAATTTAAACAGCAATTTTAATGAATATGTAAGAAAGCAATTAAAATATAATTGACAAAATAAATGCAAAAAAAGAGCGAGAACATGACTTCTTCCAAATCTTTAGTAAACAAATCTGCACTGTAAGAGAGAGAAGAGGGCCAGCTTTTGATAAACCCCATACATAATATACAGATCCTCTTGAACTCCTTAAATGAGACACTTATTGAAGTATTAGGGCTCATTTCACATTGTTTGCATAAATCATAAATAAAAACATCCATACACTGACATAAATTGTGTTTGAAAGATATAAGACTGTGCACAAACCCAGGGAGTTTAAATTTATATTTAAGTGAAAAGTTTTAGACTTCTACATACTAATTCCTCGCCATGAAGACTGGCATAGGGTGAAACAACTTCAACAGACATTTTTGGGTGACCATTTTCTGCAGTGTCAGAGGTGAAGTCATTACAGAAGTCATATTAGGAGTGTACTGGTGCAAAGTAAGACACGACAGCCTCGTCCACATGACACTTGTGAGACTTTAAAGAATGCAAGTCAGGTATTTTAATGAAAGGCTAACCTTGAGCTGCTGTATGTTGAATGGCAAAAAAATTTTACACAGATCTGTCAAAAATATCAGCCTTTTTCAGTTTTATTTTCAGGAATTTCTACAGGTTAGACACACTGGAGACATCCCTATCAAAGTGCACATTCCTTTAAATCAGGCTCTGCCACCACTTGCTCCCCAGAACTACTCCCCATGCCTATTATGTGACCTGAGAGGAATTCCCAAGTGCATTTTCCAGGATGTTTTGCACAATGGCACATTCTCATTCACTCTGACCACATGGCCCTGGTGTGATTCCTATACGTGACAGCTTCAGGCACTTTGAGAGATCTGAGCAATTCCTCCCAAGGAAGTTGTGATAAGTTTGAAGGGATCCAAAACCATATTGTGTGGAGGAGTGGAAAAAAGGCAGAAAGTGATATAATGAAAGAAATATCTGAAAGATGTCAAGGCCAGAAGTTTTTTCTGATTCAGTCTATTGGCAAAGTCAGTCAGTAGGACAGATAAAATCTGAGATACGTGCACGAAGCTGAACTTCCACTTGCCATAATCCAGGCTTCCAGGCTGGAGCATGCACAGATTAGCAGATTGATTGATGACAGAATGCACCACAGTCCCAAGAACCCTGCAAAGATTTCTGCTGATGTTTTATCCCTTTTGTGCCTGCATATTTTTCACTACCTAAACCAGCCCTCCCTGAACTGATTTGCAATGCAAATTCACCAATACTATTTCAAGTATTAGAAAAAACTAGATACTTCCCAGGAAAGATGAGGAGAATCTATTCAAACAGTTGCAACATGAAGTTATTTAGAAGTAGCCCCTATTTGGTTTGCTTGTATTCTAACATGTAACAAGGCTGGTACAACTCCTTTTTGTGGTTCACAACAGGTGAGGCGCTCACTTTATATAAGGCAACAAGAACCCTTCTAAATCAATGAAATACATATGCTCTACAAGATCAGAAACAGCCCTTTTGAACACCACACTTTTTATTTTAATGATGCTGTACCCTTCCCTCTCAGGGGCTTCTTTTTCAATTAATTCCTGTTGGAGAAGTGTGAATAGCAGCAGGCTGTTTACATGAGAATGTGTCCCATGGGACTGATGACAAGAAAATAATCACTTACTACTGATGGCTTTTACTGTAGCTGGGAAAACTATTACTATAAATTGCATAATAAAAAAATGGAGATAATAACTCACTCCTGTTCTTAAAATGCTCTGAGATCGACTCAAACGCTGTAGAAGAGATGCTGCTATTATTTTAACATATTTCCACTTTAATGTGGGGTGTTTTTCAGTGGAAATACGAAAATCAAAGATAGGGTGGGTAATATAACCTTTTTCTTTGTTTGCCAACACTTCCCCTGATAAAACTGTTTTCATTTGCTTGCAGTTTGACTTCTGTTTGGGTAGCAGTTTTCCAGGCCAGGTGTCTGCCTCAGGCTGAGTCATTTCAGCTGGAAGGTTTCGGCTACAATTCTTTGGCCATTTCCAAGAATAAGGTGGGAGAGGAGGAAAACTGAGACATGGTAAACATCAATTGTGCCATAAAACAAACAAACAAAAAAAGGTATTGTGAGAACCTGAGAAGTCCCACCTGCCCCATGGATTTAGCAGCATGGATTTCAAGTTCAGGTGATGGCACCAGCCTCAGATGTTCTTGCCATCCCTATAAAAAGTCATCACAATGGTGCCCAAATTTTGCAGTCTGAGCAAAACCAAGTTAATAAATAAACAAAACCCCCTCATGATCATATCTTGAGAGGACATTTTCCAGTGACAAACAAGGTCCAAGCAGCACTGAACACATCCTAGCTCTACCTTCAGTGGCTGAGTCGGTTCCAGCTACAGGGGCAGGTGCAGTCTGGTGAGATTTCAGAAATCAGATTTGTCACTCTGGTGCTTGAAGGTTGGCAGAGACTGAAACTGGGGGCTGGGAAAAATGTTGGGGTATCCAAAGGGAAAGGGTAGTTTCGAGTTTGAGAACAAAGCAGTGTGGAAATGAGAACTGAGATGATAAAGACTTTGAGTTCAGATTGATTTTGGGACCCAGAGGAGAAGAGCCAGGACTTGGGCAAGGATGAGCAGGAGAAAACTGAGGAGGATCTGTCATTCTGAGAGCGAATGAACAGGAAATCTGCATCTTCTACAGAATATTATTCTCTTTAAGATCTCTGACTTCAATAGTCCTCTGCCATTGGCAAATGTATCCAAACCCCTCTGGCAAACTACGACAGCTGGGCTGAACACAGAGCAAAAAACTGGTGCTGCTAAGAATAATTCTGTTCTTGGCAAGGACCTGTGCAGTATCCTTAGCAAGGCTAATCTCAATTACTTCTGATGATGTCAGTAACTTCTGTTCCCACTTTGCAGGAGGGAGGGGAAAGGGGGTCAGTTTACTTTACAAAAAAAAGCTAAAAAGAAAATGACACCTAACATAGGCCAAAGCAAAACGTGCTGAAAAGGTGTTATTAAAGTTGCAAAGGTGAGTGGTCAGCAGGTATGGAATACAGAAGTTAAGTGTGTAAGTACAGTTGTAATCCCCCTCTGTTACTTGTGCATTACAGGGTGGGGAGTTTTCCTGGCTTTTTGTCAGAACTTAGAACCGGCCAAATCATTTGTCTAAATACAAAAAAAAATAATGCCAAGATGGCTTGATTTCCAAAAAGCTCTGTTAGGACTCAGGCATGGTTCCATGGGAGTTATATCTGCCAAGCAGAAACCTGAATGTTTTCCTGCCAGCTCAGCCACGCAGCTCCCAGCAGCCAGCTCATGGGACTGCTGGCTTCCAAACCCACATTTTGGGACAGAGACAAGGGGCAGGCAAGGGTTGTGGGGAAAGGGCAGGGCAGGAATGACAACCCACATTTCTGTGGGACAGAGTTATTTGGAGTCTGCAGACAAGGGCAGCAGTTATTCCTAAAAAATGGGATGATGGATTTCATGGGGTGTCTCATTGATTTTTCTGTTCAGCAGGGCAAAGAAGTAGAGGATCTAAGGTCAAATAGCACAGAAGTGCCCAGCTCCCAAGCTTTTGGCTTTCCCAGAGCCTGCCAGGTGGAAAGATGCACAGCAAGGCTCTGAAAGCCCCACTCAGGTTCTCTGGCAGCCAGAAGTTTATTTAAAATTATTGCCAAGAAAATTTCTGTTCTCCTATCTGTGACCTTATCATGATTTCTGAAGGGCGATTTCACTTTCATTTGGATGTTTGTAAACCTCAAAATACCCTACAGAGTGGACAGCACTATTGTATTTGATGACATGCTCATGGTGTTACGTGTTTTTATTACAATGCTGGTTTAAGTCTTCATCCAAGACAGAACCAGGATGCCTCACATACTGGAACATTTGGAAAGTGAAAAGTAAATGTGGCAGAGAGCTGCCAATTTTGAAAACCAGTTGTTTGCCTAATGCAGATAAATGCTGCCCCGTAGAGCCAAATTCTGAATTTACCTTTGCCACAGATCTGCCAGATAAAGCTAATTAAATTACTTCAGTCTGTCCTTCCCATGGGGTTGCTAAGCTGGGTGATGTGACTGCTCTGAAAGAGGAAACAGAACTCTCAGAAGCAACTTCATTTCAATGGGAGCAGAGCTTTGAACATATAAATGCTACATAATGGCAGGTGAACTGGAAAAATTAAGCTGTAAGTTTCTGAAATTTAATATACAAAAATATTTTGGATATTTTTGAGTTCAGTCTGTGCCTTATTGACATTTTTTTCTGGTGAGCCATGTGGCTTTTGAAAATGTACACATTGTTTCTGAAACATTTTGATACGATGGAGATGATAAACTCATGAGGAAATTAATAATTATGTCCCCAAAACAGAACATGGAGGGGAAAAAACCCCAATAAGTAACAGCTCATTAAGTGTCATCTATTCTGAATCACCCTTCAGGTGGTTTGAGGTGACCCAGGAAGCTTGTAGCAGAACTGAGAGCAAAGCAAAGGACTCGTGATATTGAAGATGGACAATAATTCTCCCTCTGTCTCTCTGGAGAAAAAATAATTGTACTGATGGTAGGACAAGCTGAACAGTAAATAAGGATATTTAAGCACTGATATTAACTGCCCTTACCATGTCATATTTCAGAGTACTTTTAATCTCTGTGCAAGCTGGGCCATATTTTGTATTTTTTTGGTATCAAATACAAGTGCTTAAAAACTTATCCCATTAACTTTGGAATCTATAAAATGAAAAGGTAGCACACACATTAATAATATTTTAGAGCACCAGGCCACTTTTGACTCCCCACTAATATGTTAAATAAAATCCATCACGGCACTGCTGACCTCAAGCTACAACAGCAAAACATTGAGAACTGTTCGGGTCTGACCTAAAAACCTCACCTGTGACATTTTGGGCTTAGCAGATGAGGTCAGGCTATTAACCTTGTTTTCAAATTACAGTGTCTTGTCAAGGCTTGGAGCAACGTGGTCTAGTGGGAGGGGTTGGAGTGAGGTGATTTTTAAGGTCTTTTGCAACCCAAACCATTCTGTGATTCTGTGATCACAGGGGCAGCTCAGCCCTCTGTCGCTCCTCAGATGTGCTGCGTGTCTGTCAAAGTTATCCAGGGTATCTTTAGTCACAGTTCGAGATTTATGACCAGCAGCTGAATATCCAGAGGAGCAGCAGAACACCATCAAGGAAGTAAAATCATTGACAAAAGTTACAGCTCAATCCAAATTGATAGAGCTGGCAATCTGCTTTCTGGGGGAGGAATTGTCAACTTGGAAACTGTAACCTAACGGAAGAAAAAGCAGTATTACACCTGAGATACCGGCTATAGTGATTAGGATTATTTTGGTCTCAATGCCTGAGCTGCAAGGATAGACAGCTGGATATGTTTTTTCTGGCTACTTTCACTTTGACAGTCATTTGAAAAATGGTATCATTTAAGAAGCAGCTTGCCCCACCAGAATTTCCATGGTGGCCTGTTAGTGCAGCAGAAACATAGTGGCTGATTTGTCATTCAGTTCCCACACTCTACCAACAGATCTGTGATGTCATTGTAATGTCAAGCAAGGCACAAACACACATGAAATCCAAAGGTGACAGTAGCTTTTTATGCCACAGCTTGTGACCAGTGCCCCTGATGGTCTCAGGTGTGTGAAATGTCTCGCCTTTCAGAGTCCAAATTGCTCATGGCTTAAAGCTAATCCCCTAAACTCTTGAAAAAAAAATAGCAATTGCATCACTCCAGACTGCTAAAGGCAAAACTAACAGAACAGAAGGAAGTTAAGAGATCAGATATCTATAACAAAGTCATTTTATCTTACTGTTCTCTGCATCTTATCTGAGAATGGATACAAGATTCAACCTCCCTTCCTTCCTCTCCTCTCCCTCCAAAAAAAAAAAAAACCCAGGAAAAGTTTCTAATAACTTCTGGAACAGTGAAATTATGCCCCAATTCTTCCTACAGGCTCACATGAAGTGCAGTATTTAGTGGCCCCATTGCTCAAAACAAGGTGCTACTGCAATCAGGTTTTCTGTCCTTTGTATCCTCATGAATAGGTCTGAACACTGCCGATGTCAGAACAGTCAGGACACAATGCTAAAAAATTCCTATTCTCAATCTGCTGCTGAAGTCTTTCAGGGCCATCTGAGCATCCTTGTTTTGGACTATTTGAATAGATTTGAAGCATCCTATTAGAATTTCAAGTCACATTTATTTAAAGTGTTACCTTCCTAAGCATGAAGAGCACTCAGATAATCACTTAATAAGTGGAAAGCAAGGTTAATGCTTTTAGTTCCTGTCTCTGCTTAGTGGCAAAAATACAGACATTAAAATTCTCATCTCATGTTTTAAAAATGGGGAAGTCACTGGCTAAATGAAAATTTGAACTTTGTTATCCAGTAGAGAAACAGTCACCAGTGGAACATAGGTGACAAACCACTGATTTCCTGATTTAGTTGTAGTGAAAAGTGCTCGAAGAAAACTTGAGCTGCCACTTCCCCACTTAGAGGCAACAACAACAACAACAAGGTAATATTTTGCCAGTTGAGCCAAGGAGGGTAAAAGTCAGGGGAGAACAAGACACAATGACTGATTAGCTCTGTGTCATCATTAAAAATAAACACAAATCTGGATTAACCTCCTCAAGCGCTCGTTATCCGACTGCCAGGACAATCCTACGTGTGCAATCCCACAGATGACCCAGCAATTAGCCGGGCTCTGCTTTTCCCAGCTGTCCTCACCTTTCACTGTCACGTGCACGCTCTGGCTGGTGGACAGCTGGGGCTGGACCAGGACGTTGCAGGTGTACTCGCCCTCGTCCACCTCCTTCTGCACGTCCGAGAGCTTCAGCGTCCCGTTGTTCTCGAACGCCACTTGGCGATGGTTGAAGGGGAGCAGGTTGGAGTTCTTGTACCACTTGATGGAGTAGTAGGGGTACCCAATGACACGGCAGTGGATGTAGGTGTCCCGCCCAGCGATGGCTGTGATGTTCTTCATCGGCCGAATGCTCGCTGGCCCTGAGAAGGCGAAAGAAAGAAACTCTTGAAAGACAATTTAAAGGCACGTTTGCTCGAGGGAATGTCTGAATTATTTCTGGATACACAAATGTTAACGGATGCGGCTCACACCACACTTCTTAGCATTTGACAGATTTTTCCTTTTAAGAGCTACTTAAGCAGTTTCCCTAATCTTTGTATGCTCTAGTTTTTCCTTACCCTGCAGCATCCATACTAATTATGTGGGGGTATATATTTGTGTTATCCAACACTTGCCTGATAAAATCTTTGCTGCGTTACAAATTAAAAGGCTGAGTGTGATTTAATTAATGTGAAATACTAACACTGATACAAAGCTAGGATCCTGTTACACATGAGAACACTGACACAGTTAGCTTTGTTTTTGCTATGTATATAAAGTATAATACCATGAGGATGGGTATTATGCCATGTAGAGCTGGAAATTCAAGCTAAAGTTCTGTATACATGAATAATTGCAATGGATGTTGGACAAGTAAAGGAGGAAAGGAAAAGAAAAACAGAACATGCACAGCAGGACTAAAGCAAAGAGACTGTGAAGTAGTAAAGATGAGTATAGGAAAAATAGACTAAAGGACACAAGCCAAAGGGTTCTTCCAACATTTAACCATACCATACACTTTCTAGATGGGGCTGGAGAGGCAGGGTGGGAAAAGAGAGCGGGGGAGAAAAAAACAGTAAGTTGGTTTTTCGGCATTCCAAGAATCATCTCATCACATGCAACAATCTTCTTCTCCACTACAATGAGTTATGTGTGTTTTTTTTGAGGAGCTGATTTGACAAGCACCTCTTACGTTTATTCGAGCCTGGTACAGGACGACTCCCGCAGAGTTGTTGGCAGTGCAGCGATAAACGCCCCCGTCCCGGACCTGAGTGTTGGAGATGTTCAGGTAACTGACCACGTTGCCCTCAGATGTGATGATCTGGCTGATCCGGTGGCTGCCGTCCTTCACGATGGGATCCTCGTCCAGTGTCCAGGTGATCGTGGGCAGGGGAGTCCCCTTCACGTTGCACATCAGGGACACTGGCTCTCCTGGGCTCACCACTTTCTCGCTGAAGGCAGAGATGATTTTGGGAGTTCCGTCTGCCAAGGGAAAGAAAAGCAGGAAAACGGTGCTTACGTGATGTAAAGCTTCTCCCCTCTATCCTGGACTACATGCCATGAGCCAAGATCTTTTTTAGAAGCAACACAAACAATCGTTTTCCAGGATGTAACCCTAATTATTGAGAGAGGAAAAAATATTCTGCCAGTGGAGGACATAAATGACCCTTTGCTTACAGCAAGTTTCTTTTTCATCTTCTGAGAAACCTGGTAGTGGCTCTGCTGTAGGAAAAACACTCGAATAGAAGGATCAGGCATCTCTATGAACTGCTGGGTTCCCGCAGTAAAGTTTTAAAACCATATGCAGTTAATTATAAAAGACACACAGCAAAACTCAACGCACTTGGAGATTCTCTTCTCCTGGTAGATTTCAGCTCCTTGGGAAGTTAAGGATGCATCCTGTTGCCAAGAGCCAGGCACAACTTGCACAGGCTGATTTCACACAGCAGTTTAGTCCTGACACACGATGCTCCATTTAGGAAAGTATTAAATTAAGCTTTTCTGAATACACATTGCCAGTAACAGCAGTGAGGCCGATTTATTTCTGTGGTCATTTTGTGCTACAGATAAAAATTTCCCTGAATGAGAGCATTCAAATGCTTTATCTTGTGAACTGTCTCCCAAAATACTCGGCCTCTACCAAGCAAATGAATAAAGAAAATGGGTGGGCACAGAAACTTTGCAAGCAGGGAGCAGGATTAAATACCCACCTCTCCAGAGTGTTCAGTGGGGTAATTTTTAGGAGTGCTGACACCCTGATATTAGTTAGGAGATTCTTTCTGTGGTCATGCAATGCATGTTTGTTTTCCTTTGAAAATGTTACTTTAAAAACAGGGCTGCAAAATTCCCTTGTTTGCCACATGGTAAAAAGATAAGCACTGGCATTCTCAGAATGCTGAAAGGCCTCAGCATCCCTGGACAAGCATTTGATTTTATTTGATTTCTTTTTTTTTTCCTCTGCCCCCTCTCTCTTTCATTTCTGTCCCATTGGTTATGTGAAAGACTTTCTAATTTATTTATTTTGATTCCTGACTCTCTTCCTTTCCTTTGTGGTGTACTGGATACTGTCACCCCTCAGAAAACAGAACAGCAGCAACAAAAAAAAGGCTTTTTATCCTGAAAGGGAGCTGACACAGGACCAATAAATCTGTGAGTGTGCACACTATGTACCTCTGCCACCTCTCCTCCTCTTTTTTTCCCCCTTTTTTTAATTCAAGTGACAGGATTTTTTTTTGAGATAAAAGCAGGCATTATTTTCCCAGTGAGACCTGAGTGTCTTTGAAATCTTCCCTGCTGTTGCTCTCTGATAACCTGCACTCTCCCGACACCATGATAGATTATCAATATGCTCTTTAGGCTTTCCTAGTCACGGGAGATGGTTGCCGAGGTAACTCGGTCCAGGCAGGTAATCTCTTCTTCTTCTATAGAGACTCTAAAAATAATGTCCATGCCATGCCTGCACCACAGCCTCATTACTGAGCTGCCTCTGTGCAAATTGATGACTTTCCTCACTTGATTAGCACATAGAACATTGTATCAGTTATTTAAGATGATCTCCAAGCCTTCAGCCAACACACCCAACCAGAAAAGCAATGTTTGGATTTTTAATAGAGACCTGCTTGGGAAGGATTTTTGTTTTCAAGTAAATTTTCCCATCCTGTTATGAGCAGGGCACAATAAACCCCATGGACATTTCATAAGTACCCTCTCTTTTTTAAGCTCCACTGATGCCAAAATGATTTTTGCTTTTATATATTCTTCATATATATTCATAACTGTAGACTATTATTGTATAGTTACATAGTTCCTAGCTAACCCCAGTACTTTTCCTACCCTGACAGAGAGACAAAACACATTCCAAAAGCCCCAATCCCATCTTGCTGTTTCCTGGGAACCAAGGACAAGCTACCCCTCCAAGATACTTTCTCATAGACAAAGTACAGCTAGTACAGCTGGTAGCAAGAAAGAGGGGCTCCAGTAAGAGGTGGAACCAAGGGGGAGAATTACCTCATTACATGTGGTTCTAATTGGGAATTCTTGTCAATTATGCTGATTTGCTAAATTTATGAAATGTATTCACCCTATGTGGGGTGGGCATTTTTCCATATCTGCCCCTGGAGGCCTCCAGTTGAAGATCAGCTTTGATATCACCTCCTATATACTAATATTGTCTCAAAAGTGTATTGTTTTATTTCCAGATCTTTAAGGCATCCCCACTCTAAAATGATGGCACCAAAGACGACTTGTGCATTATTTTGGAAACCGAAATTGCTGGACAGGTAGAGACTGACCTTCCAGTACCACCTGGACATAGTCTTGAGCTGACATCTTGTCCTTGCGCACAAAGCACTGGTAGGCCCCGCCGTCACTCTTGGCCATGCCATCCATGATCAGGTTCTCCCGGTTGACGCCGGTGATGCGGACGTTGTTGCCAGGGTTGATGATTTCCCCGTTGCGGTACCAGGACAGCTCCTGGTCCTCGGTTCCTGTCACACTGCAGGACAAGGACACTTGGCTACCAACACTGCTTTTGACTTTGCGCGGGCTGATGGTGGCTTTTAGTGGTTCTGGAGGTTTGAGTCGAAGAAAGGGAGAGAGAAAGGGAAATAGAGAATATTAAGTATAAATGTGCATTTATGTGCAAGTAACAAATCAACTCTCAGTTAAGGAGAAAAATAAAAATCACAGCCATACCCTTCTTAAAAGACAAAACAAAACCAAGTAACAGATGACAGCATTACTCTAAAAAAATATTTTTGCCACTGGCATCCATGACAGGAAAAAATAGGCCTATAGGGATAACCTATTCCTCACGTAATCCCATGCCCGGGTGAACAGTAGGATCAGACCTACAAGTAACACCATTAGTGCTGAGGGCTTTAACATGGCACTACACATGTTTTGGGAGGGCAGGATGTTATTTCACATTAGTTCAGTGTGGATCTTTGAAACTTGTGCGTTAAGCGTGTTCCTGAAACTCATTTTCTGGTTTAATTTCCTGCCAAAGGAACCAAATTTACAATTTCCCAAACCACTCCCTGACGTGAACAAGTGCAGCAAATGCCAATAACAAGATTAGCTTTTGAGGGTGGATGGTGTTAACGCAGGTACACCCATGGATATCCATCTGATCTGTCCACATGGAAGTGTTCTAGTGTGTGGGCTCACCAGATTTTCTACTTTGATGTGGGAGGACTACAATATTTTCAAGTCAGCCTTAAGAAACAGTAGGACAGGAAAATGCAAGTTTTACATTGCAAGAAAAAGAGGAAGAACAGCACTGAAGAAAAGTCATAAATGTAAATGCAAGGAAAACAATCTTTATCCTGCCACCTAGGAGTTATCAGCACTGCAGAACACAGATTTCACCTCATCTTGTATATATTGGTTTGACTTTCTTATAAAGATAAGGGGCTACTATCACCACAGATACTATCTCTGACACTAAATACAGACCAGCCTATTTTCTCTTTTGGCAGCTTGCACACAAACATACACACACATGTGCACATACACACTTAAAAAAGAAAAGCAACTTGTTCACTTTATTAAATATTTTGTAACATAAAAGTTGGAATAAATCTATAGTGGCTGATTAGTGACAGAGGTCTGGAAAAAAACTCACAGTGGCTTCAGACATTCTGGATTACAGACATGTACATAACACAACTTTTCTCTACAAAGGTATTGGGCAATAGTTAATCTTCACATTCCTATTAATGTTAAAAGTCACTGAATATCTCTCTGTTTCTTATAAAAAGACCACAAAGGCTCAAAACTGGCAATGCCCCACTAAACAAAACAGTCACACAAAATAGTCACACTCAAGTGCATCACCAATATCGCAGAGCCGTGATGATGCCAGTGAGCCACATCCTCCATTGCAGAGGAGGGTAACATTTCTTTGCCCAGCTTTTGCTTCCTGCCAACCTGATCCAGAGAATTTCCACTGGCTGTCTGAGTGCAGAGTCATTAGGAAAAGCACATCACCAGGCACTGAGGATGCTTTGGGTATCACCAGCAATACAATTAGATCATGTCTCTGCAAGTTTTCACTTTGCATCATACAAGACAGATGGAATTCAACTCATTTTTATGAGTATTTTTATGTATTTTGATGAACACATTTAGAACCAAAGTTCCTCAGTTATAACTCATGAATGGCAGGTTTTTCACTTCAGTTTTATTTTGCCCAAAAACATTATGTGCAATTATTTGTGAGGATGTTTTTATGGCCTGAACTGCTCACAAACTTCTCCCTTTTCAGTTTGCTAGTCATGTTGTCTAGGTGGAAACGGTAGTTCACAGAGCATTATTTCTATTCCAGGAAATAATTTTGGGTTTTTTTCAACAGTAGTAGAATAACACTTTTCCAGTGTGGTGCTCCTGAAGTAATAATTATCTTTGTAGAATTTGTGAAACATTCAGAATATTCACACATGAATACTCGACTGAGGGGAGGTACGAGTATTCAATATTACTGAGCACCATGAGTCATGGCAATGAGAGTTTGGCAGCTTTATTTATGAGAACATTTGCAATTTCTTTTCCAGCACCCAATTCATGCTTCTAAATTACATATCCTCCATGTGATAAATTATAGAGCTACACTGGAAATTGCATCCATTTGCACTTCTGATTGCTCAATTGGCCAACTAACTCATCTCCACAGAGCCTGCTTTGTGTCGTTCCACAACTTTGAGGACTTTAATCATTGCTAAGATAAATTAAGGAAACAGAAGGTACGGCAAGGTAAGGCAACAACTTGATGCTGATGCCTAAAAAGTTTTGGTTTTTTGTATTTTTCATGTATTTGTAGCTCTGTAGAATACTATTACATAGTTATACAGCTCCTAGTGTTTTTCCTGCCCTTTCTCTTAGATTCTGGAACAATATGCTAACCTTCTAACACATTCCTGAAATACTGTTTAGTCTTATTTTCAAGTTGAGCACCTATGAGAAGAACATTTTCTTTTTCGACCAGAATCTAAGAAGACTTAACAAGAAGTGGGGCAGAGAAGCCAAGGACCAACTCCAAAAACTACCTCACCAACGGCTCTTCCAATTGCACATATTTGTTAAGAATGCAAATTTGTTAAATTTATAAAATTGTAGAGATCCAGTACCAGGCATGCCCATGACTATTTGGACACCTGGAAGCTTCCAACAAAGGTTTGCTTTTTATTTTACTATTCCAACACTGGTGCAAGGGGTCTTCTCTTTCAATATCAGGCAACAACACTAACAGTCAAGTGTGACAGGACCTTTCACCCCCTGACACAACAAAAGACTTATCTACTTCCCCCATGGCTAAACTAGGCCAGAATGGTTTGTTTTGTGATGAATTATCTCGGCTGAAAACACCCTTAGCCAGCAATAAACGTCCTGCCTTGAATGCATGGGAAAGGGATAAACAGAAATAAGTGACTGACAGACAAGCACTTTTGCAACTATAGAAGACCACTGTGATTTTCATAAAATCTGAAATCTCTTATACACTCTCTGAGTGTGTGGAGGGTTCTCCTTGATGCTGAGACATTGGTATCAAGATACTTCCCTGGGATTGAGAGAAATTAAGAGGCTTCTGCACACCGCTATCATTCATTGGTAAGTGACATTGGCTCCTAATCGATACTATTTCTTTGCTAGCTGTAACATAGGTACCTTTATTATTGTGCACTGTATTTTTATCTACTAGTAGTTCTTTCTGTGTTATCCTGTGTAGTAAGTCTGTTTAAAGTCTTATGTCTGTTTTCCTTGTGTCTATTTAATAAATAATTCATGTTGTAATAGACTGACCGGTCGTTATTAAGGACTTATGAGTAAGAGTGGGTTTTGGGGTGCTGGCCGCCTCAATAAAAGCTGCCGTCTACTGCCAGCAACCTGCTAAAGGCAGGGGCTTGTCTAAGCTCTCCTCTTTCATTCATAACATCAACCCGCGACCTACGTTTGACGTAGAGGCGCCCAATCATCTCGGCGGTGCCGTAGTTGTTCCACACCTCGCAGACGTAGCTGCCCGAGTCCGAGGGCCGCGTGTTCTCGATGAGCAGCCCCGTGACCGTCTGCCGGAAGCGGCTGTCGGGCTCCCAGGGGACGTTGTCCTTCAGCCAGCGGTACTTTGGTGCCGGGTGCCCTGATGCTTTGCAAGGCAGCTCCACTCGCTGTCCTGCCATGGCTTTGCGGTGGTCAAACCCATCTAGGATAGATGGAGCTGAATTCGCTGGGTCTGAAACAGGAAACAAAGAGGAACTCTTTTCAACAAGAGCCTTAAAATTAATCCACTAACCAATACGTCAGTATTTTTTCTCCTGCATTTTCTGACTCACCAGCCCGGTGTTTTGAGCACAGTTTGCTTCTCTGACCCAGCCACCAGTCTGAGTCATGGTGGCTGGGATCCAGCAGCACATGCTGCTGAAGCAACTCATTGCTGCTTGGAAATCCTCTCACTGGATTTTTTCCAGGTGGCAAATGTTTCGCTGGTCATCTTTCATGTTCCCTGTGAGAGGCACAGAGAGCCAGAAATGTGTTGCCTTAACAATTATTGGTACTTCTCGACTAGATTGAAGCCAACACATTGTCCCTTCTTCTCGGTGGTCTGAAGGCTTTGAATTAAAGGAGCAATTTATTCCCTTGTCAGGAGAGAAATGGGCAAAGGCACAGGGATTTCTATCTGCAGTCTAACTGACAGACAAGTCTTTTCTTCTTCTCTGGAAAAAGAACTTAACGTGACAAGACCAACTTACAGCTTAATAGTGCATCTTTCTGTGCTCAATTTGCTGACAATGGCAGCTTTCACTTGTGCAGCACCTGGCATGGATTTATGTATCTCACACAAGTCTGGCAGGACTGCCTTCACCAGAGGTGCATGTACCCATCAGAAATAGTGCTTTGTTTGTGATCTCAAGTTTGAAAACTTTTGGAGACAGAGGTTGACACAATTTTAAATTTTGTGCAGCCCATCCTGGAGCTATTGCAACAAAAATACTGAGCAAATATTCATCAAAGTATTTTCTCATCACACTCACCCACTTTGCTAAGATTTCGGTCTCACAAGGGAACTCCACATGCTGACCAGCTCCTACCTGACACACTGACCTCTTGTTGGGTATATCTAATCACAACTGACTGGATGTAGGTGTGATTGCCACAGCTCTGTCATTTTCAAGTGGCATTTTAACTTAGCAAACTCAGATGCTGCTCACAGGGCAGCTGCAGCAGGTCCCTATAAGGAGCTGGAGAGATCAGAGGAGCAGTTCATGCTGAATTCAAGCGATTCCAAAAGTAATCAGTACCTGAGCTAGCTGGTTAAAAACTAGCTTAGATATATCTCCATGAAGTGCAGCCACACCTGGGATGCTACCCATGACAGCAAACAGCTTAAGGCTATTCAAGTTAAACTATCAATCCAGAAACCAAAACTGTGATATTAAAAAAATGGACTAAATAATATTTTTTGGTGAATATATCTAGATAAAACCCCCAAAATGCCAAGTCCAGTGAAAGGTGACAACAGAGGTTCTCCTGCTTTCTAGGGGCCTGGAAAACACTGAGCCACTGAAGGCAAAGCCACATTCAGCTTGCTGAGTGTCTCATTAGGAAGGCGGCGGCGGTGGTTAAATGAGTGATTTTGGATGAATCAGTGGCCTCGAGGTCCGTATTTGGCACCAAGATGGGACATATTTTGAGCTTGCCATGCTGTTTATGTCTGCCTCAGTGAAAGCACAATCTGCCAGGATGCAATTGGGAAGGCCAATGTCAATTTGACTAATTGATCAGCCAGCTCCTCTCCCGCTGTTTGGGTCATCAGGCGTCCCTGTTTCCAGGGCACAGATTCTTTTGTGGGGAATCAACTGAGAGTAAAACCACAAGCAGGCAAGAAATTACAGCTTCTGGCTCTTAAGAAGGTTACATCTACATGAAATCAATTTCTTCAGTTGCAAGTAATAATTCAATATTTAAATAATAAAAAAGCAGAACTGTTTTTCAGAGGCATTGTCTGTGCATTCCTACTCAAGCAGCACAGCAGACCCTGGATTCTCTATCCCAGGGTCACTTCACTTTTTTCCTTCTCAACTTGAGCCTTGTCAGGAGCAGCACAGCCTGGAGTCCCAGTTGCAGGACAGCTAAACTGGGATTTGCCTACGTACTGAAGAAGACTTCACCCTGCTGGTATAGAGGAGGGTTTTAAAATATATTCAGGGATACACAAGATATGATTCCCGTGACCTGCTTTCTTCCACTCTGTACTCATATATTTAAATGGACATTAAAAACATTTATTTGGGTTGTCCCTGGAACAGACTCCTATTTAGAGCTCCTACAGTGCATATATTCCAGTTAGGGAAAAAAAAAACCAAACAAAAAACCAAGCAAAGCACAAAACAGAATCCCAGCATGCATTCACAATCACCTGCAATGAGGCAAAAAATAGCAAAGTAACATAACCCAGTTCCAATATGTGTTTAGGCTCTTTTGAATTATTATTTTACTATGCTTTAACAGTCAGCTGCAAATGGCTTCCAGCAAGGACAATGGTGAAAAACTGAGGCAAAAGACTGTTCTAAAATATTCTACTTTGGATCTTCTTTGAAGGACAGAAGAATAAAATTGTTATGCTTTAAAAATCAGAAGGATTTTTTGGAGTGTGGGGATTAAAAAGCAGTAATGATTTTGGGAGCTGGGATTCATGGCAGGACAAATTTACTATTGGAAAAGCACATTTTAATGGCTCTTAGAAGTATGTTCTGTTGCATGTTAATGGCTTTGATTTGAATTTTATTTAGAAAGGCCAAGTGATTTCAAGGAAGTGTTCTTACTCCAAATGAAATTTGGAATTTCATTTCGGTCATAAGCATATTAATTATTCACTATTTTTGCTATTTTTTTTTTATTTGCTATTATCGGCACATTACCCTTCTCAGTCTTTCAAAACAATAATGAAGCTTAACTTGTATTAAATGTGGCCAGGAAACATGAGAAATTTCCACCACAAACTACTTCATCCCCAAACAAGTAAAGAACATACATGGATGGAAAAGGCAAAATTGTAGGTTCATGCAAGAAGATCTTTCAGAACTGTGTTCATGAATTCTCTGCTCCCAGTTCTCAAAGGATTCACTCCCTTAAAATATAAGTTCCAGTTAAAAAAAAAAAAAGAAAAGGAAAATCCTTTGGAGAAATATAAAAAGACAAACTCTGCCCTTGATTGCTGCATTTGTTCAATAGAATAACAGGACTGGAAATCAGAACCCACTCTAGGTCTGATCAAGAATAATTAATCCTGCTGGATGAAAAAAGCCACTTATAGCACACAGGTAAAATTTGTTCTTTCAGTTTGGTCTGTGGAGGAGAACAGAAAAGGCAACTCCAGACAGAGCACAGCTTTTAGGGTGTTTGTCCTAAATTTCAAACAAGACAGAGCTTTCATTTTCCCCCTTTTGTTCAGTGAGATAACCAGAATTTTTCCTGTGGTAACCAAGATACAAGCCTGATTTTATTTATGTTCCCACTGGCTCAGCCTTAGCATGATTTCACATGGAAACAGACCATATTATGGAGCCAGCTGGAAGGGTAGAACCCTTCCTGTTCCTATAAGACCACAGCAGGCAGATTATTGTGCAGGAGAACTTCTTCATGTGGCTGGGGAAAGCAGAGGCAAGAGTTCTACCCACAAGGGACACCTATCAAAGGGGGAAACTCCTGGATCTGACTGGTAAGTGATTCTAACCTGAACAATCCCACTATTTTCTTTTTTTATCATTACTATATTTAAGAACTGGCCTGTGTGTTCACAGGGCTCCAAAATACTTCAATGTCCGTTTTGGAGGAGGGCAGGAAGTATGTCAGTAATGGAAAACCTTGTGCTCACCTTTGTGTCCCTTAGCGCTCTCAAACAGAGGAGTGGAGAGCTGAGACCTCCCCACTAGAGTTTTATTCTGACAAAAGGACCAAACGAGGAGAGGACAGGGTCAAAAGGGGAACAATCGCACTGACTGTCACATTGGGAAAGTCACCAAATCCTGACTGACCTTTAGGGCAACTTAGCAACAGGGAAAAGGAGACAAAGCAATGTGGGGCTTTCAGTGGGATGGTGGGCATGGTTTATGTAGGGTAAGGATATGGGGAGACAGTCTGGGATACAGCCCCAGTGAGCTCTGTGGATGTAGGAAAACCACTCTGGATTTGCTCACTTGCAAACACAGGGTGCACTTAGGGACAAGCAGCAAATGAGGGACCGGAAGAGGAGGTGGAGAAGCACTAATCCTACACAGAGATGTTTGAGAGCAAGTTCCAGACTCAGTCTTGGGTTCAGCTCCTCCTTCACCTCACTCACAACTGGCACTGCCTCCCACAGAGGAAAAATGGGGAAAAAGCTGGATTGGAGCAGCACCGTATTGAGAGCCCTGAGTGTGTGGTGACTGTGTGTAGGGAACCCAACCATCCATCACACACACAGCAATCAGAAGACAATTTAAAACTACAAGGAAAAGTTAAAATAGCCCATCCACCTTCTCATTTTCCCATCTGCTGCACAAATTGCCCTGGGACTCAGCCTTGAGCATGGAGAGCCTCCAGCCGGCCCCCCTGTCTGCCTGCAGCACCCCTGGGTGCATTGGCACAGGTCATGTGCTCCTTCTGGCTGGAAATCCCTCCTGGAATCAGGGGAACACGCTGTTTTCCCCAGGGTAGGAGTGAGATGAATGAAAAGGAAGGCTGAAAGGCACCTCAGCTAACCTGAGACTCCTGAAGTGGAAATATCTACAGCTGAGTGAAATGTCCTGAGCTCCTGCTGTGGTCAACAGAGAGAAATAGGCACTATGGGGCAGGTTCAGATCACCCTGAAGTAGGAGAGGTACACTACCCCTAAAAGTGTTCCTCTCCTTTGGTTACACAGGGAAGTTAAGGTGATTAAATCCTTTCCCTGCACAAGTCTACTTTTGAAGGGATGAATCCCATCCGCAGTCCTTTTACAAAGTACTCTAAACCTGCTAAAAATCACCATGCTGAATGCAAGTGAACCCTACAGGCCTTCAGGAAATAGCAACTAAGAGGTGAAAAACAGATGAAAAACAAAGGATTTTAAAATGGCCCATTTTATTTTGCAGCAGCTCCCCACTTCCATTTGATAGAAAGGTGGCTGTTGTTGCAGACAGGAACGTGCCTTCCCAGCTGAGCACACTAGACAGAGACACATGCAGCATTTCATTTAGCAGGATACAGAAAAGGAGCACCTGATACAAAAAGTCTTGCGCTGTTGCTTTGTCGTGTTTCTCCAGTGTATCTGTGCCTTGTGATACATCGGTAGTTGTACAGTCCATCTTCATTCTGTACGTCTAAAATATACAAGGCTCCCGTGGATGTGATGAGAAATCTAGGTCCTGAAAGACACAAGAATTTGCAGGGCTTAAAATATCTGCAGGTTGTTGCTCTCACACTGAAGGATGCATGAAAAAGGTCCTGAAGAATTTTTTTTGCCAGGTTTGAAGCTGCCAATTCCAAGCTTACCAAGTGCTCGCTGTAAATGCAAAAGGCATCAATTCATGTGTATTTTATTTGCACTTCATATGCAAAAAGAAGGGATCTTTAAGGAAAATGTGAGGAAAGAAGGAAAGAAATGTGCCATGGTCTGTAACAAAATTAATAACCATACAAGAGGCATCTGAAGTAAAATATGGGGTAAAGAACCAATGCATTAATCCAGTTTAATTCAATATTACAGGATGCTATGATGCAATTCAGCAGCAGAGCTGTGGGTGTCAGAAAGGCAGTGAAGCTGCTCACACCTGCAGTGCCTGCAAGTTAAACAGTGTTAGAAGCAGTCCCACCCCACCCCGCCCAGCAAAGCAACAATCTCTGAAACCAAACAAGACCGACATGTTCAAGGTCACAGTTTCTCACGGTATTCTCTCAAAATAAAAGTATTACAAGTTAAATTTTCTTCAAATATGAATTTTTTTATGCTTAGCCCTCGAATATGTGGAAAATACCATGGTGCATATGGTCACGTGCAGTTTAGATCATTTGACACCTGCAGAAGTGCCTCTGTTCTTTTTTATGCCCACTCTAAAAGCAAGGACACAAAACCCCCTGAAATCTACATGGTACATGTTTACTCTAAAGCACTTCTCATAATGCAGTAAGTTAAAATAATGTATTTAGAACACATTTCAAACTTAAGCCTCACCTGGTTAATATTTTCACTTTAAAAATACTGTAGTCTAAGCTGTGTGAGCTTTTCCAAAACTTTTACACTGAGGTAAATGTTAATATCTTTTCTTTTTCATGTCTGCTAAATTTCTCTAGTAGATGGTAGCTCTTACAATATATGTACCTGTATCTATGTATCATAAAATATATCAGGCTCCAGAATTAGGGGAGAAATACACAGGGTTGAAACCCATTACAAACTAGTATCCAGTAATATGCAGTAAGAAATAATTCCTTTTCTTCAGAGTTCTATTTGAGCAATGACTTTTTAATAATTAAGTGTAGTCAGGATGCTTGCCCCCAGATGCATCAGTGGGAAAGCAATCCAACAGAGAGAAGACAGAAAGGAAATGGTTTCATTACAGAAGGCAATATCCTTTAAACCATAATATAAAAGAAATTGGGAAAAAATTTAACAACCATTTAATGTCACAGGACAGGTCTGACCCTCAGAGCAGAGAACATTAAATAAAACAACATCAGCCCACCTCTCCCATCCGTGTAAGTATCGAGAATTCTTAAATAACCACACCAAGGTTAAATAAGTGGTGGGGTTGTTTAGCCTGAAGAAAAGGAGGGTCAGGGGTGATACTATTTCTCTCTAAATCTCCCTGACAGGAGGATGCAGTCAGGGGGGGTTGGGGTCTGCTCCCAGGGAGCAAAGGACAGGAGGAGACGGAACGGCCTCAAGCCGTGCCAGGGGAGGCTCAGGGTGGACACCAGGAGGAATTTCTCCATGGAAACGGTGGTCAGGGCTTGGAAGAGACTGCCCAGGGAGGTTTGGAGTCCCCATCCCTGGAGGTGTCCCAGGAAGGCCTGGACGTGGCACTCAGTGCTCTTGGCTGGGGACAAGGTGGGCATTGGGCACAGCTGGGACTCGATGGGCTGGGAGGGCTTTTCCAACCTCAGGGATTCTGGGATTCTCTGAAAATAAATCACCATAATGGAGGCATAGAAGGTGTTGAGCTCCTTTGCTCACAAAGAAGAAGCCTGAGCAAGGGAAAGTGTGAAGGGGAGGGAGAACTGGATGGGAGGTGCCCTCTCCTGCCCTCTCCTCAGCCATGAGCAACACTGTTCCAGCCTAGGTGGATTTACAGATTTACAGGCTGGAGAGGTTCTTTCTTACATAGAAGCCATATTACTTCATAGGCCTCTGAAAACTTAATTGCTTGCATAGAGAAGACTGAGGAACAAAGGTACTGTAGAGTGTAGCAGGAAAAGCACCTAAATGGCCAATATTTCAGTTTCACAGCCAGGTGTCTGAGACATGGCATTGAAAAGCTTACATGAAAAGAGCAAAGCTGTCTTATGTCTTATATTTTAATATGTTAGTTGTAATGTTTGGATGAAATGATACAGACACGTTGTAGCAATAAGTTAAACCAATAAAATTTACTGTAACTCCTTGATGTAGTGTATTGTCCTGTGCTGAGTGTTTCTTCCTTTTCTTTTCACATTCCCAATTACTCAGAACACTGTCTGAATGTTTACATTACTCAAAAACACTTGTGCCTGTAAAATTCTTTACAGAGAAGCTCTCTGAGGTAGCTTCTCCTCACACAGTGGTTCTCAGCATCTGTACACTTTAGCAAGGTTTGCCTTACCCCCTAATTTAGGTTAGGATATTTAGAATTTTGGTGTGAAAATCACGGGCTGTTTGATTTTGGTTCACAAGCAGTTTCCACGCTCCTGAAATATTCATAAAACAAATCTACCTTTGCCAGGGAATATGTTATAAGAACTACAGGTAATTGAGGCACAGTTGTCTCCCTTATGCTCCATGGGCAGCACAAAAGGACAGCTTCAGGAGATGGGAATCACATTCACGGGCTTGGCTTGGGGGATGCAGTGAAGACAACCCCGCCTTGCTTTTGTTTCCAGCTGCATGAGCATCAACCAGCTCTGCATTCAGACAGCACAGCGGGTTCAGCCGTGTGCCTGCCCACAGCAATGCCCCTCAGCCCTGCCTACTCCGTGCAGACACATCCTCTGCAGCCCAGTCAAGGCTTACATTGGATTTTTCCAGCTGGGATGTGGCTCTGGTACCAAACTGTGCTGGGGTGGATGTCAGTGGAGAGGCTGCAACCACATCACAGGCCTAGGAACACATAAACAGGTGCTAATGGGATGGTTGGGACTGGTTTGGTCCCTCCAGTAAATCTGCACATGCTGTGCATTTGTGTCAAGTGAGTGGAGCCTAAACAGCTGAGAGGCAGAAATGTGCCCCTTGTGCGAGAGCTTCCTGTAGCTTTCTCTTTCTGGGGCCCATTTTCATAGTTGCCAAATACACATAAATCCATTTCTCTTCATAATTCCATTTCTCCGTAATTCCACTTCACACCTTTGGACACTACTAGCATGCACAAGTTCAAGATCACACGAACGTGGCCAAAGTCTACAAATAAATTCCTTCCTCTGTGCCCTTCTAAAGCTCTCACTATTTTCAGATGCTCTGCACAGTTTTGAGAGATGGTCTGCAAAGAGCATCATTAATAATCAAATTTGTCTCTCTTCTCAAGATAAGCATGAAAAAAACTGCCACAGAAATTAAGTGAGGAAATCAAACTCAGATCTTCCCTTAAAACTCTAGAGAACAGCTCTGGAATCACAACTGGGGTGTGGATTGTGGATGTGGATGAGGATGTGGAGTGGCTGGGTGATGAATTTAATAGATTTGTGGGCTATTTCCAGATCTCGTAGTACTGACTGATACTTGCAGGCGAAGCCTTCCCTGCTCAGCCCTGGCAGTGAGTTTCCTCAGATGCAGTTACACTTTTGGCTCTGTGAGAACAGACATACTTATTAAAAGCCTACCACTTAATAAAAGAGGAACGTGAAAGCTGTGCAGAGCCAAGAGATTGTTCAGTGTTATCTTGCTGTATTTTCTGGAGAAGTTATGAACACACTCAAGCTATCTAACACTGCTTAGATCATCTTCCTGTTGGAAATTACTCAGGCAGTCATACAATAAAACCTTCACTTAAAGCATTATCTAGAGATTTTTGCCTCACCCTCTTTAAAGATAACTAAAAGTAAATAGTTATTGCCACACATCAGATGTTATCCCACATTTCCCACCAACAGACATTGTGTATAATTGCAGGGCTAAAAATTTTCCTTTTCCTCTTTTCTTCTTAACATATTTTGCATACTTATGTAATGCTTTTAATAACCAACCCCTCCTTCTCCTGTAGAAATGCGAGACAGAAAAGATGACAGAGAAATAAAAGGGGAAATGCATGTAATTTCTGTCATCTTCTAAACGGAGAGCATTTTCATTAAACCCGACAGGCTGTCAGCTGTGACAAAGCTGAAGTGTTGAGTGTTCTGCCTTCTGTACTTCAAAAAGTGTTTAGAAGGGCACCAGGATGGGACAGACAAGCTCCCACTGCCCTGTTGATCCAGGGGAGGGCTTTCTTCTTGAGGCACATTTAAATTAATCACCCCTGCTTTGCTGTAATGAAGTCTCATTTTTTTGACTCACCTACTTAATAAGCCAAATACAGATTTTTCTAAAGTGAAAAATCCTTTCAGATCAACTGAAGCTTTTTGTTTGTTTGGCTGTTAGCAGGCTTCAAGAGAGGAAGACAGAGAAGCCTCCTTCACAACAATTAAAAAAAACACTGTCAAAATATAGCTCATAATTCCCATTTATTATTCCTCCTCAGTAGTGTTTGTATTAATGCCTCGAATACTTGATTACAATAATTTCAGCATCCAATTTTCAGAGATGTTGAAATCTCTTTTGGCTTTCAATGCTGGATGCCTTTGAAAACCTGGTTCAATATCTGGAATATGTGTCTCATTCAAAGACTTCAAAGGCTTTCAGAAACCCTCACTATCTCTTGCCTTGGTAGTGTGGGCAAGCGTAGTAATATATTACCACTCAAATTAGTATTTAAACTTATTTAAAAATAGATTTAAACTCAAGGCCAGGTTGGATGGGGCTCTGAGCAACCTGGTCTAGTGGAAGGGGGTTTGAATTAGATGTTCTTTAATGCCCTTTCCAAGCCAAAGCATTCTATGATTTTATGAAAATTAAAATTCTTTACTGATAAACTCTCTGAGATACATGGGTTCACACAATTCATACAAGTCAGTGGAAAAACAGGGAATGGAACCCATAACTCTTTCCCCAACATCCACCATAATACATAACTTTGCCTCACTGGGAAACTGAAAACAAAATATATAGATCCAAGAACTAGAAAGACCATTAGAGTAATTATTTTCACCTTCCCTCCTTGTGCCATTAACTCCTGCCCAAAACCATATCTGGAAGTTACACTAAAGGTTTTTTAAAAAGACATTAGTCATGATTAAAGATTTCTTGTAAGTGGCAAGCATATGGTAGCCCTGGGTAAATTATTCCAATTATTCTTACTTTTGAAAATTAGCGTATTGTTTGGGTCCACCTGTCTCTGCCCCAGTTATTGGATCTTACTGTGCCTTCATTAAAGATTTCCTCCGCAGTCAGAAATCTTCTGCCCATTTAAGTACTTACAGAACATGAGGAAATTACCTCTTATACCGTCTTTCTCCTTAATTAGTTATACAGATTGAACTTCCTAAATCATTTACTCTGAATTATTCATATCTTTAAATATTCCTGTAGTTTTTTGCTCAACACCTTAACAACTTTTTGAAACTCCTTTTCAAGCTTGGATCATGCACATAAATTCAGTGACAGTTCTGGTTGTACTGAATGCAAAATGTCACCATTTTCCTCTGTACATATTTTTTTTCCACAAACCCATCCAGTAATTTAACCCATCATGGAAAATTGTGATCTCCTTTTCAGAGTCATGGATTCAGGGAAGAGATTTCCCTCCTTCTGTAGATGTGATCTCTCACCTGTCTGTCCTAAAGCTGGAAATAGTGGTATGAAAACCTCAGTGTTCAAATCAAACCTCTTTGACACAACTCACCAAGCCGTGTCATCTTTCGCCATCACACCAATATTTTAACAGTTAGCATATTTAGCCAACAGCTTTCCATAACAAAATTTCCTTCCCTAATTGAAACTCTAAATCTGTATCTTCATCTGAGATATTAGCAACCACTTGGTTTGGAGATAAAGAGATGGACCCCAAAGAGATGGGTCCTACTCTCCTAAAGAAAAAAAAAAGAAGAGGTGGAGGAAACTGGGTCATATCTAGGCTTGACCAAGGGCCCCAAATCCCTTGACATTTTTGAAACACACCCCTCATTTTACTATCTGCTGACCAGTGCCCTAAATAACCTTCTGACTTCATTAAAA
Source organism: Ifrita kowaldi (assembly GCA_013398055.1). Classification (NCBI taxonomy): domain Eukaryota; kingdom Metazoa; phylum Chordata; class Aves; order Passeriformes; family Cinclosomatidae; genus Ifrita; species Ifrita kowaldi. The sequence continues at coordinate 128,618 of VZRS01010109.1, read as the reverse complement.
TTGAGTGGCGTTAGCAAATCATGTGTTCGTTTCTCTACGTGAGAAGAGGTCACATTAACAATTATGAAATTGCTCTTATGTAAGGTTTTAATGCTTTCCTTTAGACTGTATAATATTAGAGATTAAAATAAAATTCTGTTTAGGTTTCCTGTGTGAGATTGTTCTCATGTATAATTCATAAGAAAATGTGAACACTTTCCTGTCGAATTAGCGCATCATATTCTTGTATGAAAATGAGAATATTTTAAAATCACAATGTTAATTATTCTTTTATCATGCCCTTTTCCCCCAGCATGCTGGTAATCTTTAAACAGGGGTAATGTTACCCTCAAGATGATTTAAAAAATCATATTTGATTTTTCTTTTGTTGGAAACACATCTAAGAGCGTTGTGTTATTGCAGCCTAAATTGGGTTGATCGAAATTAAGAGAACAGATGGCTGTTCTAATCATGTGCCAAATGATAATATAGAACAAATAAACTCTTGTCAGTGGTACTTGTCACCTCCACTGGATAGAATCGCTTCTGCTAAACAAGTTTCCAGTGTGACCTGTGCATGAAAGGGGAGAGAACTCCCCACAGAGCCAAAGGGGACAGAAATCTATAACTCAGTTTTATGGCACTGCTACGACATCATCCTCAAACAAACCAGTCTGCTGCTCAGAGCATGGGAAGTGTGCTAGAACCAGCTTGAACTGTGCCCTGCAGTCACAGTCCTGAAAATGCTTTTGATACCCAACCCAAAGATTAGATGAGGAAAGAAGATGTGGAGGGAAAGGTAAGGATTTCACTTTTCCAAGCATCCCTCATTCCATGTACTCAGCCTTCATGAGATACATTGAGAGGCCATCATGACTCATTTCCTGGGAGAAAAATTCAGTGGCAAAGCTTCTGAAGTGCCACCATAGTGCGATGTTACTCACGAGGAATTAAGGCATTTGGTGTTCCCATTTTTTCCTGACACTAGGAAAAAAAGTCATAAAATCCATAGGAAGTGTTGTCCAAGGTGAGGGAGGCTGCTGTCATATTCGATCTGTTACCCCAGGCTCCTCAAAGCTCACAGACATGTGTCTTGTCATAAGACCAAGCTTACAGGTCAGAAGTTTCCTTCAGTCCCAAAGCAGTCGGTTTTCCTTTCCCCCCAGAATTAAATTTGAGAATTTATAAAACTAGACAGCAACCTTACATGAGATGCTTTCCATTTTATTTAGACGCATAATCTGTTTAGACTTCAATAAAGAATAACTGAGATTATCTCTCTGCAAAGCTCTCTGGAGAGAGCTAAGGACATTCATAAATATTTCCAGTCCTATGACCTGATATGGTTCCAGCTGTAACAGAGATGGAATCTCAAGTAGGCAAAATTTGTGCAGAATGGACAGCTCAAAACTAAGACATTATTTCTTATATCATTCTTTACCCGCCCTCGCCTCATCCACCTCAGTTAGGGATAGAAGCACCTGTTTTGGTGGCAGCTCAGTCTGAATCAGAGTAAATTATAATTAAACCTGTTACTGATCAGTCACTCTGCCCCTCAGTCAGTGGAATTCAGAGCTGCCAAAGTGCGGGAGGCCCAACCCAGCCACCATCATCATGACTCTAAAATGCCAAGCAAAGTCATGGAATATTTCCCACTCGATTCTTCAAAGTAGGAAATATTAAAGAGGAGAACAGACAACAAAAAATTGCTGTTATTTTGGCATCTCTATCTCTAAGGAATATCAGGGACCAGCAATGTCTTTCTGCATCTTTCCAAAGAAAATGAATCTAGAGAAATTTAGATGCTGTGGTGTTTGCTCCATTCCAAAATGTCTCTCTGTTTCATAAATAGGGATTTTGCCATAGCTATAGTTTGCCAGATTTCCCTTGATGTTTGGCATGAATTTTTACTACCTAAGACAATAAACCTGCCTGTTTCTTGCCTATGGAACCATACGGTGAATACAATTGTAAGAGAAGAGGAGATAGAAAGAAAGAAAGAAAGAAAGAAAGAAAGAAAGAAAGAAAGAAAGAGAAATAAAGAAAGAAAAAAGGGAAGAAAACAAGGAAAAAATAAAAAAGAAAAAAGAGAATAAAGGAAAGAAGAAAAAAAGAAAGTGGAAGAGGAGACTGATCAAAATAAAATTTCTGTTTTGGCTTTGTAAACTGAGTTGAGAGAGATTATCTGCTGAGTCAATTACAGCGTTAAATAGGAACAAGAGTTGTGGTTCCCTATTGGTTTCTCATTGAGACAAGATGAGTGAGGCCTGAGCCCAGTGCTCCAAAATCAGACAGGTTCTGAATGCTGGTGGTAGCTGCATTCATGGTTTCAGCTGCTTTAAATTTAACAGTACTGTGAGTTTATTTGTGCTTCTGTAATCTCGGAATAAGGAAAGACATTATGCTCTTATATGTGCAGTGCTATAATTTTCTGAATGGGTTTGGCCATTTTGAAAATGAGACGGTAAATTACCCAAATCAGAGCATATTTTATTGCCCCCTCTGTGTTTCTTAGACTGCAAAAATGTATTTCCAATTACCAATGCCAATTGTCCACACCAATTCCACTTATGTTACATATGCAGTCTTCAAGTTTTATAAAGGAGGAATAAACATGTTTGTTTGTTTTGGTTTTGTGGGGTTTTTTTTCAAATAAGGCACAACTAGATGCAGGAGCTGTGTTTTTGTGTACACAGGCTAGGTTATGTTAATGGTTACTTTTCTATGATTGAATAGTATAGACCTGACTGATCACACAATGTTTTCATTTAATTGTTCCCCCTCTTAATCTTTGATGAATTTATTAAGCATGAGCAGCTACAGTTCTCCACCTGCTGTTGTTAACTCTCATCCTCGAGGATATTAAATAAAACTGCCATAATCTTTAATACCTCAGTTTTAGATTATTTGAGTGCTTGCGTACGTTGCTGTAGAAGCTGCTTTCCTCATTTCAGCTGGGAAGCAAGCAGATAATTTTAAATCACCAGCTAGTTTTAGGGGCTCTGATTAAAGAGGATTCAGCTTTGCCCATGATATATGGAGCTGTCTGGAGGATTAAAATCTTTTTCCTCAGGCTTTTACTGGTGCATCCCACATAAATAAATAGCCTGGAGCTGACCAGTGGCTTAGCACAAATAAACTTATGCTCTGCTCTTTATATCATCAAGGAACATAACCCATCCCCTCTTCTATCTACATGCAAATTTAACCACAAGTGCATTAGTTAAAGAGAAAACCTCCATCTCCTCTGGCCTGAACAGCAGCTGCTTTGTGTCATCACCATCAAATGCGCACCTTAATAGTCTTGGAGCTTTGAAGTCGTTGTGTTTCCAGAATATAAACTGTTATGGACAGTATGATCAGAATAAACCACAGCCCTGCAGACACAGAATTCCAACAGCAGCAGAATTATTTTGACTAAGTGCAAACAGCCAATATTATCCCACAGTAATTACAGCAGCTGCAACTCTCTGGCCCCGCATGTTTAACCACGTTTATTCTGCAGGTAACTGGGAAGGTAATGGAGCATCTCAATCTGAAGGAACAGTTTTATGAGAAATTTATCATAGTACCCACTCCCTTCCATGAGAAAATCTATTCAAAGCTTCCCAAGACACCTGAGCAGTCGGAATTTTTATTTAAAGCATAAGACAAAGCTTCACGTGGTACATTCTAGTGTAGTATTTTTATTTGGAGAGTGCAAAATGAGGGAAAGTGAAACAGGTTAATTTGGTTTTAGGGTAATGTCATGGGAAGGAATTAATATCTTCCTCGCTCAATTTGAAAAAGTAAACCTATGTTTGGATAAAAAATTATTCAGAATATTCATTGTGGGAGGAAGTAGTTCCACTAGGAATTAGAGATAAAATGAATAATTTCCCCTGGAGACTCTTGGCCAGTCTTCTGGGAAAAGAATTCAATGTTCAGTGAATAATTTTTAAAATGAAGAAGAAAAGCTGCTAATGATGTACATTTCTATCTTTTTGAACAATACAGTAGTGTTAAGTCTATGGTGTTGCTTTTCCACAGCTCTATAAAAATTAAAATATTTTTTACAATTTCTCCTGACTGAAACCATTTTTCCTCTGCTTTTCCCTCTCTCATGCACACTAATTTTTACTCTCAACATAACCACCTGTTATATGATGGGACCCTACTTCTGTCTCTGCTTTACCCTTCCAGACAGGCACGGAACTCCGTGTCGTGAATTTTATGTGTTAACTTCTTTCAGCTCTCACTACCACTCACACACCTACCATTTTTTTTTAAAAAAAAAGTCTCTGGATGAGCTATTCCCATATTTTGGGACTCAGTACACATTTTCCTCAGTATGGAAGCATACAAAACCATTTTTTACTCAGTGCTGCTTCAGAACAACTGATGAAGCTGAAAAAATAACAATAGCAAGAGGAGATGTAAAGACCGTTCTATACCATAAAACGAAACAAAAGAACTCCTGCAGACCCTGATCCAATGAAATTATTCCATAAAAGAATATTAGAAAAACAGCATTTAAGTATTACACAGGTCACATGTTTTATCAGCATTGCTGGAAGGAAAAAAATAACCTTGATTTTAAATTGAAATAACTGCAAGCAATTCCTGAGAATCTGTTTGCAGACTGAATTCCATCAGCATGTGAGGATTTAGTAGACCTTATTTTTTATAGGTTACAACTTTTATAGTTCTTGCAACTTCTCAATGAACAGAAACACTTCGAACAAGAGTTATATTATAGCAGTGGGAATAGATGTGGTTATCACACTATTAATGTTTTGTTTGCTGACATCTTTGTCAAACTAACTTTATAACAATGAAAAGAGTTCAGTAGATATGACTTTTCAGCAAGGAGTAAATTCACAGTGGTGATTTATGCTGAGCATCAACTCAAGATTATGGGATATTTCAATCCAACTTCATTTCAAAGATCTATGTGAGATAAAACTAGGAAGGATGTGTAATTCCATACCATCTCATAAAGATTACTGTGATTCTGTACTATTACTTTCCTTAGACTGGAAGCACAAAGAAAATATCATTATAGACACAACAAACATCAATCTGTTAGAATAAATGTAGGTATTTTAAGGGTTTTTATTTCCTTCTCTGAATTTCTCAGAGAATCATGACTTGGAAGCCTGTCCAAATATCAGGATGATTATGCAAATGTGCCTAAATACATTACTAAGATAATTTTTGTCAGTTGGCAATTTCTATTTGATTGCGAAATTGAGGCACAGTGAAGCAAATCAATTTGCCTAACTTTATCTTCCGAGTTTGTGGCAGACTCGGGAATCCCAGTTCTGGGTTTTGAGCACCCAAACATCCTTTCTTACCCCTCATTTTACATGCTGTGCCTGAAGACCTGCCAGACTGGATTCAGTCTTTTATGGAGGTGCACAACAAGGGCACAGTTTGGATGTGCAAATCTCTGTGTCTGAGTTAAATGATGTTATTGTTGTTCTCTTTCCGCTGTCAGAGTGTTCACCAGTGGCCAGGACAGGTTTTGTTTGCACCAGTGCTCATTTTCTGTGATGACCTCAGAACAAATTATTTTTAAAATACAGCCTTTGGCCAGATAAGTGTTTCAGGCAAGCTGTGTTAATTTCTGCTTTTCCTGAGCTTTCCAAGTACTTACAGATGCATTTAGTTCTACAAATGATTTAAAGCATCTATTTTGTTAACGCTTAGGTTTGTTTTAGGGTTACATTGAAGCATTTGCTAAGCAACTAGAGTCTATAATGTGTTCTGTTGTGTCTTTCAAATGATGAATATTAAGGAAACAGAGATGCTTTAGGAAAAAAAGGCTCAAACTCATATTCTACGTATGGGACTTTATGCTGAAAGTTGCACAAAGCATTTTTTCCACTTCCAAAACTTATTTTTTTCAGGAAGCATAGCACTAGATTATAAAAACCAACAAAATAAGTATGTCCAAGCAGACATAGACCTGCACTGCCTGGACCCTAAGCACCTTCCCTGAGCAGTCAAACTCTCTTTCTTTCTCTCCACAGGCCATTAAAGAACATGCTGAGTCCATTGAAGAATGTGGTGAGTCACAGAGTGACCTTGCCATCACCATATGACATTAACACAGATAGCCTTGACCATGCTAATGACATTTCCATATGAAGATCCATATCATTGACATTTCTTGCAATCCCAGAAGCTGCAAGCAGCGTGAAGTTGCCTAAACAGGATTGACCTGACTAAAAAGCCTCCACATGAACAGCACGTTCTGGCCACTCAAGACATTCGGAGTAGCATTCCCAGCATAAGTCAGACATATCCACATCCTCTGGCACTGCTGGAGATGGAGAACAACGGCCAAATGTGTGCATGGAATCACCACCAGGATCATCCAAAGCATTGTGGGAAGCAGGTCCAGGGAGGTGATTCTCCTCTCTACTCCGTTCTCATGAGATCTCACCTGGAGCACTGTGTCCAGTTCTGTTGTCCCAATATAAGAAGGACATGGAATTGTTGGAGCAAGTCCAGAGGAGGCAACGAGGTTGATAAGGGGACTGGGGCACCTCCCCAGTGAAGACAGGCTGAGAAAGTTGTGACTGTTCAGCCTTGAGAAGAGAAGGTTGTGTGGAGACCTCAGTGCACCTTCCAGTGTCTGAAGGAGGTACAAGGAAGCTGGAGAGGGGCAATTCATCAGGAACTGGAGTGACAGGACAAGGGGGAATGGGTTCAGACTGAAAGGGGGAAATTTAGGTCAGATATATGGAAGAAATGTTTTGCTGTGAGGGCAGGGAGGACCTGGCACAGGGTGCCCAGAGAAGCTGTGGCTGCCCCAACCCTGGAAGCATCCAAGGCCAGGCTGGACAGGGCTTGGAGCACCCTGAGATGGCGGAAGGTGTCCCTGCCCAAGCAGGAGGTGGACTGAGATGATCTTTCAGTTCCCTTACAACCCAAACCTTTCTATGAGTTCCACAAGGACATAAAATACACCTTAAAGCAGAGGATCACTATGAAACCTGTAAACCACATATGTGTCTCTTGTTTAAGCCATCAGACCATGGCCTCAAAGGGATTGAAAATAATATTCCAGTGGTCTGTTCTTATTTGCATTTGTCAGATCCCTAAAAAGAGACGTGACTCTGTGCAAGTGGTGCTTCCAATGCATAAGGTCTGTAAGTACTCTTTTTTGGACAAATTAATCTAAGGTAAGGATATTCACCCAGTTCGCTTTGATATACTTCTTTCTCCTGAGAAAACACAGCACAGTTTTGACATTTTACATGAGCATTCAAAAAATGCTGGTGTCACTTAGATAAGAACATTTAAAAATAATTATCCCTATTTTTCAAAACTAGGCAGCGGAAAAGTAATGAAGAAAAAGCTCTGAACTAAAACTACTTTTCTTCTCTTTCCCTGATACTCAGCTTTAATCTGGGTATACTCTTTTATGCAGTCAATGGCTTAGGGATGTGAACAGCCATAAAGGAATCTTAAAAAAGAAAATTAACGTGGCAAAATCTGACAGCTGTATGGCATTTATTCTAAGCAAATTCTGCATTGGTTCAATCTCTTGAGCAACTGTTATTTGGGTCAACATTATTGCTTTCATAGTTCACAGTCTTTATCTCCTGGGAGAAAGCCAATTTTTTTCTTCACTCCAATCCTCTTAGGCAGAGCCCCAAGAGTCTGTATCACTGACCTGAGGATTTGCATTCTACACCATGTCCATGGTCAGGACACACTATCTCCCTCCCTGGAGCATTTCCATTAAGAAGGTGGAACACACATCCAATCCCTGTAAACTGAGCCTCATGGACTTTTTTAGTTCTTTGTGGAGCAAAGGGAGCATTGTACAAAGCACAGCACACCCCAGAGCAAAGACCATGGAAGATAGGAGGAAATAAATAAATAAATAATATCCCAAAGATCCAAAAGTCAATACAACGTGTTTCATTTCTTTTTCTTTCTGACAGGAGCTCTGGCCCCAGAGCCTGGTCAGGGGCAGCTCAATAATAACGATCTAAGTCTAGTCTTCAATAGACACTCAACAGCTGACAGCTCTTCTGTTCAAATTGACAAGGGCACAAAGAAAGGCTTGAATAATTAATTGTGAATGGTTGGATGTGATTTGATTGTGTGACCAACCTGTTACATCGACTTGCTTTCACCTAATCTTTCAAAATGAGATATTAAAACTGAAACTCTATGCTTTTTTCTTATTACCTGGTTATCTCTTCCTCGGTGGCAGAGCCTGCAGAATGTGCCCTCCATGAGATGGAAGGTGGTGAAGGAGAGCCCTGAACTCGTTTGGGTGTATAGGACTGCACTAAAACCTGCCTGGTCTCTATAAAAAGTACTTTTAATTTCTATTATGCAGATGCAGCCATCAAAAAAAAAAAAAAAGCAGGGATGGGAAAAGAAAGTGGCATCAGGAAAGGTGAGAGCTATTCACTAATTAACTTATTCCTACTGTAAAAAAAAACACAACCAAACAAAAAAAGCAAAAACCAAAAAGACCCAAACCAAACCAAACCAAACCAAACCAAACCAAAACTAAAAAAACCCTACAAAACCAACCAACCAAAAAAACCACGACCTAAAAAACAAATCTAAACCCCAATACCTTTCTCACTTAATTTCTGAGACACTTTTTAGCTAACTTTTCCAAGAGCAATTTCCCACTTAAATAGAAACTGCAGACACTTGAACATTCAAAACCAAGTTATACGATGAACACCATCACAAACATCATCTGCATTTATTTTTAATAGGGACATAATCTGTTAACATGCATGGCTTCAGCATTGTCTTCTAGCCCAGATGCTGCTTTGTCAGCAACCCTCAAGTATAGGTGGCACAACAAATCTTTGTTTAACTCATTCATCACACTTGGGTGACAGAAAGAGCGGGTGTCCAATAATTCCTGGTTGCTAAAGTTCTTTGAATGAGAGAAGGAAAGAGAACATTTTAAGCTGCCCAAGGTCTGCTAATGTGTAATTAAATGCTGATTCTGTGTTTTAAAGGAGTATTTACTGCAGTGAACTGTGGTTACAGTGGTGAACTGCACCTTGGGACACTGAGAATCTCCCAGTGATTAATAAAAAATATTTTCTGTGAGACGCAAGCCTCTCTCTCCCCTTATTCAGAAAAAAATTCTCACAAAGTTTTACTCTGTAGGGAAAGACTGACTAAGGAGTGCATATTTCAAAGTTTGTTTGATAGCTCATCTTCTCAACAACAGACACCACTTAAATGAAAGAATCTGATTGTTCAGGCCAGTCCTGATCATCTCACTGTGTTCTAATCCCAGCTCGTGGTCTATAGAACTGAGTCTCCAGTGATTAATTATAAGAAAAAGCCTGTCTCTGTAAAATATGACTTGTGTTTAAGGTCAGCACTAGCTCTTAAAACACAGTATGTTTTGAAGAAGAAAGTGGGATACATAGAAGTAGAACATTAATAAGATGATAAAATTTTAAATTATCTTAATTCTTCCTTTCAAACAAATAATGCTCTGTGGAGAGGCATCACCTGTTTCCTATCAGACTGTACCTGGTGGTACATACTAGGATTGCTGAAAAAAGTGTTTTCCGACACTTTTAGGGGCAATATTTCCTTAAACTATAACCTCTGTTAAATATTTATACATTAATCTTTATTTTTATGTAGGAAAATATCCCATATATGCATGTGTGCACATGCATGTCCTCATCCTGCAGGTGATAAATAATAGAAGGTCCCTCTTTATGGTAAATTATGGATGAGATGTATAATATATGAATTAAAGTTAACAGCGGGAAAAATCATTCACACACAAGAAGCTGGGGGAGGAACTAAACGCTGCAAGAGAGAGATGGCAAACAATTAACATTTTAGTTCAGAAAAGTAGATCTGAGGAGTCCATAACTGTGCAGCTTTCTCTGCTCTGTTTATGGAAACACTTTCCACCAAAGAAACTGGGAAAAAAATAAATATAAAAAATTAAATATCACTTGACTGACATTCTATTGAAAATTTGGCAGGCTCAAGGAAGAGCTGCAGAAATGATTTAAGAGATGGAAGCCCACTTTTATAGTAGTGGTCTGAGGAGACAAAGACCTTCAGTTATGAAAAAGGAGTTGATAAAGAGAAATAACAACTGCCTTAAAGATGAGGTAGAAGACTTTAAAATTATCAAGTAAGTTCATAGCTTCATACTCTATCAGGAAGTGAAAACAGAATTGATTTAACATAGGCAGAAGATGGAAAATTCAAGCAACAGGGTATTCACAAACAATATCACGGTTCATGCAGAAATTATAAAGTGGATACAGGAGCTCTCTGGTAGATTCCAAGCAGAAATGTGAAAGGTCAAAACCTTAAAAGTGTAAAAGGTTCTTTTGAAAATAAAAAAAGCAGAACATTTGTCTTTCCTGTAGGAATTTCCACATAGTGACAAACTTGCACAGAACAAGAATTGCTCTCAACAGGTGCCAGTAGCCTGATTCAAGCATCACATGAACCAACCTCCAAAAAAATTGAGATTTAGAGGAATCAGGATAGGAAATGTATGTAAATTTTAGATCTAGATCGGTCTTCTTCCTAACTCCTGAAATCCTGGTTTAAGTCTGGATTAGGACCTAATCTATGTTAGAAAATTAGTAGAGGTACTTATGATTTCCTACGATTTCATCTTTCAGAATTACAAAAGCATGAATTTTCTCCTTTTTTTGAACCTAAAAGTCATTTTCATGTTAATATAAAGTTGTATTGTGCTCATTTTTTCCCACTGGTCCACTTCACTTTTTTTTTTGTGGTCACAGATGTCTCTTCAAGAATATATGCAAAATCTCAGTTAAAAAAAAGAAGTGCTTTGCGCTTAATTCCTTTTCTCTAAAGCATCCTTGATGTTTTCTGTGAATATTAATTCCTAGCTTTGGCCCAGAATGTGGGAAATTCTAATTTTGAAACAATGAAATCACTCCTTTAATTTTGGTCCTTGTTCTGGTGTCAAAATCTGGTGTCATAAATCTGAGAAGGAAAACATTTTGTAATACTGTTTCTAGCTCAGAGGTTAAAATTAGTCTGAAATTCAGCTTACTATTTACCTCAAGTAACTGACTGTACAGGGACCATTTTAAAAAAATGATAGAAAAGTCCATCAATTTGAAGGGATGCAAAAAGAGAGGACTATGGATGTTTTGATGAATGGTGGGACAACTCTGAGCTACCAGTGAGACACAGCCATGAAAGAACCTAATAGGATTCTAAGATAAAACATAAAGCAGTAGCACTGTTGAATAAGGTAAGAGCTCATCTAGGACATCATCTGTAATCCAAGATGATTTTATTCACACAGGAGATCTCAAACAGGAATTAAAAATCAGGTATATAAGTGCTTACAGGAAAAAAAAGAGAGCCTATTTCTTAGGGAGACCTTTAAAAAATTGGTTCATTGCTGCTGCCTAAATAAATGTAGCAATAAATGTGTCAATAATAATATTACAGAGAATAACAAAATACAAATGTTTGGGTGTATATGCCAGGGAGAGAGAAAATCGTTCCATTTAAAGAGCATTACTGGAATGAGATTTAATGGCTTTGAGTTATCCATTAATAAAACTTAGTCTAGACAATTGGAGGAGATTAGAAGATTGGAAGATGGAGAATATCCCAAACAGAGCATAGGGAAATCTGCTTGTTCCAAGATGGAGCCTGGGACAGAATTTGCCATGACTGTGTTAACACAATCTGGGAGTTTCAGAAGTTTTGGGCATTGAATTCAAGTGAAATAAAATTATGTTTGTTAAGATGTCTTGGAATTTATCATATTTTGTTGATTCAATGATTAAGATCTGATCATTAATTGTAGAGTTTAGGAAATTTTTGGCCACCAGGCTCTTCTTTGGTGTGTCTGTTTTCTTCTGAGCACTGAGCAGGCTGCTTCCCTTTGCTGCCAGGTGATGGGCAGAAACCAGCAACATTCTAAGTGCAAAGACTTAGAAAAACCTAAAGTGCTTAATTGGCATCTGTTGTTTGCATGCTCAGGATTATGAATGGTCTCCTAATTTGGGAATAATAAAGAATTATGGTACCAGCCAGACTGGCAAGGTCCAGGGGCTATTTTACTTTTCTCTGGGTCACTTGGGAGTTTATTTATGAGAGCTGTCCTGCCATGGAATTTACAGGACATCCGTTTTACATCCCTCCTCTTCATTGTGCCATATTTTTTTGAGCAGGTTGTTTTGGTTTGTTGTTTCTTGGGTGTTGGTTTGGGTTTGGTTTTTTTTCTGAATTTAGATTCTGTACAGCAAAAGTTTCAAGATTAGTTGAGGGAGAGCTTAGGGAGGGCTTTTAGTTTTGTGGGTTTTTTGGAGATTAAAAATAGATGTTCTGTGAACTCTTCAGAGTATATATTTATGTTCATGGAACTGAACTTGATGACCCAGGTCACCCTTTTCCTACATTCTAATGGAAGCTGCAGTTATTTGTTGCTTTTATGTCCCCATTTCAGCTGAGTTTCTGAAAGTTTCACAGCTGGGAATAAAGCAAAAGATCAATTTACTTTTTTCTTGTGAGGTTTTTCTTTTTTTTTTCCTCCCCAGTTCTGTGCAAGGAATCACAAGGACAAAACCGTTTTGGAACCTGGTTGAGGAGCTTCACTTCCTCACAGAAAAATTGAATGTCTAATTTGGCATAGTTCTTGCATTTATTTGCAGTAGGTTAACAGCAATGCACTCTGAAGATAGAAAATTAAACCATTTGGTACTTCTTGAAAATAAGATCTTCACATGAAGATTGTACTCTGAAATCTATGCACAGGGAGGATTATAAAAATCTCTGTTCCTGCCTTACATCAGGCTTTGCAAAACTACAGGATTTGTCAATGCACAAAAAAAAAAAAAAGGCCGGTGCACAGTGAAAACCACTGTTATTTTTTCTAATTTACACCTTGGTTATTTTTGTCACAGTGTCACTGAAAAAAATAGCCACCACAATATTTCTGCTGGTCATTGTTCTTAGCACAGGTGTCTTGATTTTATTTAGTAATGACTGATGCCACTGCATTGCTGGAAGTGCAGGCAAACACCAGATGAAGCAGAAATTAATGGCTCTCATCACAAAAACATAAGTTTGAACCTCAGGAAAATACAAATGCAACAAAACAGGTTTGTTATTCAAGTTTTCTTGGAGCTGCAGAGACATAGAGCATGTGTCAAATAATATCATATTTATCCAGACAAACCAATGACATCAAGAGCTGGCATGGGTGATTCTGAAGTTTCGTGAGGGATTCCTTGACAATATTTGTTGGTTTTGTCTCACATCCAAAAATATATTCACAATCAATTCCCCGAGAACTGTAATCTACAGTGGACCCAGGGAATCTACAGGAGGCCTTTCCTCTGGAAGAAGACAATCCTGAATTCCCAGAATCATCAGAACAAAGTTGCAAAATACACAAAATGAATGATCATAAAAGGATTTGAATCCTGTAAGGTGCTGGACAAAATTAATACAGGATGTCCCAGCACTCCATCCTCTAAATAAATTGGGGACAATAATGACTCAGAGAGCTCAGTCATCTCCTGCTAATTTTAAAGACAGAAAATGGGCACAACTGTTCAGAGGTGAGTGAATAATAAACCTCACTCAAAGACAATGCTCTGATTTGCTGACCACTTAGAAAATCCTGAATATTAGAAATGAAAATGTTATTACCTGTTGTATATAACCCCAAAGCTCCTTTGTGCTGAGAGCCTGAGCACTGTACCCAAAACCATTCCCTACAGGTCATAAACAACCTGCAAATCTCTAATGTTGCTCCTGGCAACAGGGAACATAAAAAGTTAAAACTGAGACTGTGAGAGCAAAGCAAGCTATGAAATAGTCATAATGCATACAATTAATTGTTATCCTGGTGAGCATTATGACTTCTAAAAATTTTGTTTTGAGTATTACAAGTCATCCTGAAGCAGACGCATTCAGAAGTCATTAATATTTTAAAGACTCTTGACCCTGGATTTCTGGAGAAGCCACTGACCTAGTTCAGTCTGGTTTTTCAGCTACTCCAAGAAGTTTTGTAACTGAATAGAAAAAGCGAAAAAGCTCTTTTCACATCTCAGGAGAGAGAAGAGAGAGAGTGTGGATCCTTTTAAGGGGTGATGGACATCCACAACCTGTACCACCTGTCTCTGGAGTAGAAGGACATGAAAAATCTTCCAAATTTTGTATCCACAGACAAGAAGCAGAAACTGGAGTCTGTTCCTCGACACCCTTCTGTAGGTAACACTACTTTGATTGCACATTCTTAAATATTAGTCGTGAATTAGGATTTAGCATATAATTATAAACAGAATTGGATCCTAGAAGAATCCATAGGTAGAATTCAAATCTCAAGTAAAAAATTACAATTACTCCGTGTCTAGATCAAGTCTATTCCTTAAATCTGACCTTTTGTTTCGCTTTCTTCTGGGCACTGGGATTATCTTCACTAAGTCTGCGATCCTGTGATTTCTTTTGAGTTTGGTTTTTTTCCTATGCTTTGCACTTACTGGGAAGGGGGGAAAGAATATTGGCATCTGCAAAGCGATTGACTGTGCAGCCTGATCATTTGCTAAGCATTATTAAAAGCTCCCTGAAATCACTCCAGTGCTTTGCCCTTTACAAGCCATCAGCCATCAATTCAGACCGTCAAATGTGATTACCAGCACTCCTCCTGAAGCTACTTCCAAGCCATTAGTCTGATCGAAAAGCTGTGTCTTTCTTTTCCTCCCAAGTGCATGTAAATCCACCAGAGCAGTGCTCCTGTGTTTGTGTGGTGATTCATTACACCTCTGAAGAGCATTTGTGGTGTTAAAACTCCAAGATGAGTCTGAATTAATTATATTTCCAGAAATCGTCCTTATTTAAGGGAACTTTTTCAGAGAGAGGCTCACATGTTCCTCTCTCTTCCCTGTGCCTCTATCCATTATGTGTCTAAAGTGTTCTGCTGGTATGTGCAAATGAGATTTGCTCGGAAAAGTACAATTAGACTGGAATCAAACTGTGCTATGAGTATCTACCAAACATCCTTTTTTAAGGAGTATATTGTGGTTATTTGGCATTTCTGTCTGAGCAGGAGTGGATGAGATGGCTCCTAGGTAGGACTCATCCGTGGCCTTTTGAAATATTTTGTAGGAAAGTGGCAAATGCTTTATGTTTGCCACAGATTGGTTCTGGGAACTCAAGCTCAGCACATGGATGATTTTCTGCACAGAGTTATAATTGAACTGAGGTGTTGTGTCTCCTTCCAGCCCAGCCTTCACTCCAAGAAAATTACACACAAAATTACAAACATGAACATCTCACAGAGAAATATCGACGACTATTGAGCTGAAATAGTCAGGACTAGCCAGCAAACATAAATGTGAAAAGCTCAACAACCTGCACCTCCTTAATTTCATCCTGACTAAAAATGGCGGAAACTGAACGTTACATGAATATTCCAGTAGAAATTCAGCTCTCAGGCATGTTACCATCTCCTCCTATTGTAAATTGAGCAAATGACCAACTTCTCATTCATTTGCGTGGTCCATGCCTTTCATGTGGTTTCTCATTCTATAATTGGAACACAATGTGTCCAGATTATTTATCTTCACCTGATTGAGAAACCATAACAAATCCTCATGAAAGGAAGAGGTCCTGTATCAACAAAAGCAGAAAAAAAGTCATTATAAATGCAAGACAGCAAGATAGGTAACTAGAAGATGCACCATTCCCTGCAAATAATTTATAACAAATCATTTATTTATCCAATTTCACTGTTTTTTTCTGCTCACAATGCATTAGCAAGATCCCAGAGTCCTAGAACTGACTTTTTACTTGAAATTATTCATGATTTTTCCCCTTTAAAGATAAAAAGGTTTGTCTTCTCCTTTCTTTTCAAAAAGATTTTACAAGGTTTGAAAATTACGTAGAGTTAAACTAGACAACTTTGTTTGAGCTTTAGAGTGCTGAAAGCTATCTAGATCTTAATTTTGTGGCACACTTATGCTTAACTACTTTTTTTTTTTTTTTAAGGATACTTTTCCAAGCACGATGCTTCAGTAATGCTATGGAAGTAGTTAAGATTTATTGCCCTTTGATTTTAAGCAAATCAGGTGTTTAAGTACCACATATGTCTAAGTCAGTCCCATTACTCCTTGTCCTATGACTGCAGTTCCTGGTGAAAAGCCCCTCTCTGTTGAAAGTTGAAATCCAGAGATTTTTTTCCTGTTACTGACAACTTTTGCATCTGGTTCTACCAGAAGCATGTCTTCTCTACTGAAATCCTTTCCTAATGAGAATGATAATCTCTTCTGGATGTGAATTTTCCCTTGCACAGTGGAATGGCTCTGAGAAACCCAACAGCAAGGTGTCTTCACTTTTGTCCTACACCACAGATGTTTTCCTAAAAGGCGTATTTCAAATAAGCAGGGATGGTTTTGGGAATCGTTCGGAAGGACTTTGGACATTTGAAATATCTCCAGTGAGGAGACTCCCCAGCCTCTCTGGACAATGTGCTCAGGGCTGGGCCCTGCCCAGGGCAGGAGTTCTGCCTCCTGTGCAGGGAATTGCTGGGCTCAGGCCCTGCCCGTGGCTCTGGTGCCACTGCTGGGCCCCGGAGCAGAGCCTGGGCCCTGCCCTGAGCCCTCCCTGCAGCCAGGGACAGCCAGGGCTGAGGGCCCCTCTCAGCTGGGGCTCCTCTCGAGGCTGAGCAGCCCCAGCTCCCTCAGCCTTTCCTGGGCACCGAGATGCTCCAGGCCCTTCCTCAGCTGCGCAGCCTCCGCCGGCCCCGCTCCAGGAGCTCCCTGGCCCTGCTGTGCTGAGGAGCCAGAGCTGGGCACGGCACCCCAGAGGTGCCCCCAGGGCTGGGCACAGGGGCAGGATCCCTCCCTGACCTGCTGGGAATGCTCTTCCCAATGCACCCAATCCATATTTTTAACTTTCTTCAGCTGCATAGTGTCAGAGGCAGGTGATGTTCCAGTAGTTACAACACCTGGTTAGGTGTTGACTTAAAGCAGTATACGGATACAAATCCCCAAAATTAGTATTTGAGAACTCATTTAAACACAGCCTTTCATGGGAGCAGCTATCACAGCTGGACCATGGAGCACGGAACAGGCAACGCAGAGCCTGAAGCAAAAGGTTCCCCTGCTCTGAAGATTCTCCTGAGAGCTGCGTAATAAAAATGACAAGGGCCGAGGACCTTTAGCGAAAGCTTAATCAGCAGTTTCTTTTACGAAGTAGTCCTAAATCTGTTGCAAAATTAATGATTTTAGTTCCTCAACAATAGGATACCTTTAACTCTGCCTGTGGCATAAAATACTGCTTTTAACATTTTGACTTTCTGTCAGTATTAGAATATATATTAAATGACAGAAAATTCATTATGTGTTGCAATATAAATTAAGGGCAAAACCCCATACAGATCAGCCACCTTGCTCACTCAGAAAGCAGACAGCATATTCAGAAGTATTTCTGATATGATTTTGCATTTTTTCATCTACCCTTGATGCTTTCCTTTTTCTACTGCGTATACTAAGCTATGTACATTTTACAAAGTACATATTTGCCAAACTTAATGCCTTTTCCTCAGAAATGCTGCTCATAAAGAGAAGGTGCATAAAGCACATATTAAATTGACATATGCCACCAAAGGGAAAGAGAAGAGGAAAGCCAGAAGGTCTTCTGAATTTTTACAGTCCTCCATAATTTTTCATTTATTAGTCGCCAAGACAATATAGGTTTTAAATAAACTAACCATTGCTACAACATTAAACACACCCAAGGATCACATTTTTACAGAACTGGTACCCTAAAATCACTTATTTTTCTGTCATAAAAAGACTGTCAGGTAGAACAACTGTTTTAAAGATTGTATCTTGAAAAGTGGCATTAAAGGTATGCAGCATGAATTGCTTTTACCTCCTTCTGCCAAAAATACTGTCATATTCCAAGTAAACTACAGCTGAAAATCTCAGAAAAAAATTCCACAGTTTTAGCACTGCTCACAGTTAAGCAGAAATATGTAAGAAATGGGATGCTGTGGGAATTTCAGAAGCTTATTATTTTAATTAGAGAAGGTTTAATTTTTGGTACAAATATTTCTGAAGCCGACACACTGGTGGGAAGACTGAAGCATTAACACAGCATAACTAGACAATCCATTTTGTTGTTGGGACTGAAAATATAAATTATTGATTTATTGATTATTACCTTTTGCAAAAGGATCAAGCTAGTTTTTGTGCTATTTTATCCACTGCTATGCCATATTTCCATCCATAAAAGAATTTATGAGCAATTGGAAGAATTTGCTGTTTCAGTGCCTAACAGCTGGAATGATCTTCCTGTTTTAAAATCAAAGTTTTAAAACCAGAGGCTGTAGTATTTCACTTACAATAGTCCTAAACTTGAAATACACACTTATATGTTGCATGTTTCATACTTGAGGGACTTCAAAGGTGATTTCAGAGCTGTTTTCGGAGCTGGATTGAAACACAAACCAACTAAATGACTTCAGGACTAGCAGTCCACCTGCACATTAAAGTATTACCTATAGTTTAAGACATCTGGACTTCCACTGCCTTTGAACTTGTAGCTGTGCAATTTTGCTGAGCCTGGAGATGAAGTTTTGCTGAGTGGTGAAGGATTTTAAATTAGACTCAGCACATATGAACACAGTAGGTTTTTGGCTTGTGCACTAGAACTCAACTGCACAATGCCCAAAGCACAGGAAAAGCAAAGCCTGGACTACTTAGAATGATGCAATGGTTTGGGTAGAAAGGGACATTAAAGATCATCCAGTGACACCCTCTGCCATGGGCAGGGACACCTTCCACTATCCCAGGGTGTTCCAAGCCCCATCCAGCCTGGCCTTGGGCACTGCCAGGGATCCAGGGGCAGCCACAACTCTGAGCAATCTGTGCCAGGGCCTCACCACCCTCACAGAAAATAATTTCTTCCTAATACTTAATCTAAAACTACTTTCTGTCTGTTCAAAACCATTCCCCCCTTGTCCTGGCCCTCCAGCCCTTGGAAATTGTCTCTCTCCAGGTTTCCTGCAGCTCCTTCAGGCCCTGCAAGGCCACACTGAGCTCACCCCAAAGCTTCTCCTCTCCAGGCTGAACAATCCCAGCTCTCGCAGCCTTTCCTCCCAGCAGAGCTGCTCCATCCCTCTGCTCATCCTGGTGCCTCCTCTGGCCTCTCTCCAGCAGCTCCACGTCCTCCCTGTGCTGGGCCCCAGGGCTGGGGCAGCTCTGCAGGTGGGGTCTCACCTGAGCACAGGGGCACAGGGGCACAATCCCCTCCCTACACTCCAGTTTAGGCAAATGTATATATTTTTGGTTTTGTGTGTGTATATATGTTTTCTGCACGAGTTAAGCTCCGCTTTTCTCCAGTGACAAGGAGAACTTTGTGATTCACTTATTTAAAACTGAACCTTTCACTGTGCTCTAAGATAATACCCCAAAGAGGGTTGCTCTGTTTACACTGAGCGTGTAAAGCTGCAGAGCTTCTTTCTCACTCAAGACATTTTTTCATAATTCTAGGTTCATTTCCATGATGAAAACGAGTCCTCTGAGCACGTACAAGCCTGCAAAATGCTGCATCTACCTAAATGTAGCACTGCACTTGGCAATCCCTGCAACCTCATTCATAATTCTAGCTGACATAACCAGTGTTCCTAGGTTGATGTATCTCTGATTAATGAGGCATTAGTTCTGTATCAGGTAGCAATTTCGGAATAGTCTATTTCCAATGAGTTATGAATATGACTTGATTATTACCATTTGACCTACTCTTGTGTTGAGATGATTTGTGGCTGCGTTTTCCCAGAGGACCCACCAAATGTCACCGCCTTGAAAAACCACCGTTATGTTCCAGTAATTAAATGGAGATTAAAAAAATTGCATGGTAACCCTGGAATCTGTGCTTGGTATTCAGCAATCTGGAATATTTGTACACTTCCTTACAAGAGAATTTCCTTAACTTGAATGAAAATGAGCCACATAAAAATTCTGCAAGTGTTGACCCAATACAAAATACAGCTGCTTCTGTCTCCCTGACGTTTGGAAAAATCAAGTTCTGTGTCTTACCCGATTTAAACGTGGCAGTTAAAAAATAAAGCAATCATCAGGCACAGTCACCATGGGCTCACAAAGTGTATTCTATTCTCAGTCTAGGAAGAGATCTAACCCCAATGTAAATTTTAAAAAACCCCCAAAACCCTACCAACAACCAAACAAGCAAACAACTTAATCCTTTAACCTTTACATGGGAATCAGATACAGATAATTTATTATCCTGAGGCCAACTAAACATTTTCCAACTTTCCCAAACTATAACTTGGCTAAAAAGTCTCTGATAAAAGTTGAAATAAGCAACAATAGACTTATCTACACCCTGGGAAGGAATCCTTCTGGCATCTCCCACTTCTTGCTAGCTGGGACATAAACTAGTTGCCACAATTTTAATGACTTGCTCTGCTTTTTCTGATGATGAGGGGAATGGATTTGTTATCCTTTATTTATTATATAATAACAAAATTAACATTATTATCCCTTAAGGAGATATTTAGAGTTATATAGGCTTGAAAGACACAGAAGCCTTGAATTATGTGGTCAATTAATGAGAAGACCAAGAAGTAACACCAATAGCAATCTTGAATTTTTTGTAGAATGCCAAGGTGCAAAATCATAGTTGAACATAAATTGTCATGTGCCATCTGTTAAAGAGAAGTCATTCTCCTTTTTAAAACGATGACAGAAATGAAGGATACCTTGATTTAAAATTCTCTTTGCCCTGTGACTTGCTGCACCACTGTCACACTATTTTTCAGAGTAATCTTTTTTCAAAAGAGTATGAGAGCTTGAGTGCTAACTTGGGTGCTACTGAACTTCCCTTTCCTGCCAGTTTGATTATTCCACAACAAAAGACCATCCTTCAATTCACTACTCAGTTTATTCTCAAGCAGAAGGGCATCAAATGAAAACCTGGCACCCCAGCTTCAGGAAAAATCAAGCGAACCTGCAAGCTAGAAACAGACAATTTCATCAGACAGCACCAGGCAGAGCAGGAACCGTAAAGCCAATTTAAATTCAAATGTTTTCAGGGGCAAAGCACATTTCATTGAATTTGTTTGTGATAAGGAGGTCCTGATCACAGAATCACAGAATCATTGAGGTTGGAAAAGCCCTCCAAGATCATCAAGTCCCAGCTGTGCCCAGTGCCCACCTTGTCCCCAGCCCAGAGCACTGAGTGCCACATCCAGGCCTTCCTTGGACACCTCCAGGGATGGGGACTCCAAACCTCCCTGGGCAGACCCTGCCAAGGCCTGGCCTCCCTTTCCATGCAGAAATTCCTGCTGGTGTCCAAGCTGAGCCTCCCCTGGCCCAGCCTGAGGCCGTTCCCTCTCCTCCTGTCCCTGTTCCCTGGGAGCAGAGCCCGACCCCATTCAGCTGCCCCCTCCTGTCAGGGAGTTGTGCAGAGCCACAAGGTCCCCCCTGAGCCTCCTTTGCTCCAGGCTGAGCCCCTTTCCCAGCTCCCTCAGGGCTCTTCATATTTCTGACTCTCTAGTAAGAGCATGAAGCTTCTCAATGCCCTGAGAATCACCACCTTCACTGCACAGGACTTCCCAGGCTGGGAGAGCTCTGTGTGTTGTTCTGAGCTGTAGAGGAAAATAATACACCCAACACTAGCCTGCAGGTCGGTGGCAGAGAAGGGTTTGCATCCTCTGCATTTCCAGTCTAATTTCCTCCTCCCTAGATGATTTTTCTGTAATTATTTCTCTGCACTCGTGTGAAGTCTTTCATTAAACCTGAAATATCAAGTAGTGCAATAAGAAGATAACTGCAGCCATGTGCTCTCCAAAGGATGCAGTTAGCCTAACCTAGAGTGGCTACTTTCCACAAACAAATAGACAAGCAATTTTGCTCTTTTTTTTGTTTATTTTTTATGGTTTTTTGTAGCAAGGGCTGTGCAGTTCCAAACAGATTTAACAGCTTTGCTTCACGTGCTCTGAAGGTCTCGAGTTTTCACATATATTAAAATAGAGAAACCAGAAGCAGCTTCCTCCCCATCACATGCACTGTCCCTGAACGAAGCCAAATACCACTGCCTTGGGATAGGGAGTGTGCCCCGGGGGCAGCCAGGAGCACCACCAAAAGTAGGGAAAGAGGGAAAGTGATAAGCTCGGGCATGAGACGAGGCAATGAGTAAGGAGCGCTGTCATTTAATAAGGTCTGTTCTCAGTAATTACAGCGACACAATTTGATCAGCAAGGACTAAGTATCTTCATCTGAAAGGGATCAGATGAAATTAGTGCTGATGTAATAAGTGCCATTTGTCACTATTAGGGAGAGAGGTGTTGACAGGTCCCTGCCGTTGCCGTGGCGACGCGGCAGCGCCGTTTCTCCCGGCGTGGGCTCCGACTCCAGAGAGTGGCACAAGTCTGGGAGGCAGAGGATGCTCCGCTGTGATAACCCAGGTACCCTCTTCCCCAGCTGGGTCAGGCAGGATGCCCTAATGCTAATGATGCCGGGATTCCTGGGGCTCGGTTTGGGGCACTGGTCTGGACTACAATGCTCTGCTCGGATGTGCCATTCCCCGGCCTCAAGCCTGCCTCAGTTTCCCTGCTACCAGCGACCTCAAAGCATCCTTGGGGATGTTCTCCCTGGATTATTCCACCTTTCTGCCAGTCTCTTGCAGCCTTGCAGCCAGCTCTCACACAGGCCCTGTGGCAGGTGGGAAATTCCTGCATTTTCTGGTTATTTTGACAGCATCCCTACACACCTGCTGGGTGATTTTCTCCCACACAGCCTTAATGCGAGATTTAGAGGGCTTTGTGTTGGCCAAACTCGAGCTGAAAGGTGTCCTTTCCAGGCAACCATTTTCCACCAGGCAGCCCCATAAAGGAAATTTTCATTGCAGGCGGAAGCTGAGCTTTCTCTGACACTGGAAGTCCAGCAGTGAGGTTATTCACAGGTAGATTACATATTGTTACAATATTTTCCACTGACAGGTTCCATGATGCAAAATAAAAAGGGGAGATTTGCTGCCAGCAGGGTAAAATGCTAAGTGTGAAATACCACATGAAAGGAAAAAATGAGAGATTCTCTTGATCAGATACTCATAATCAATGCACATAGCCAAAACACAATCTTAATTACTATCAGTGGGTGGAAATTTCCTGAATGTTAAATTACCTGCAGTAATTATGAGCTACTGAGTAACCTGTTTACAGCTTCCTGAAATTATCATCACATAATTTGGCAATCTGCCATATTTTATTTCATTAAAAACTTAATGTACCATAACATAATAGCCATAATAAAGCTGTCAAGATCCACTCATTGCCATTTACTTCGATATTATCTGTTTATTATCTCTCAAAACCAAAAGCCAAACAGAAAGGAAACCTGGAAACTCACAGATCACATGAGAAAAGGAGACTATGAAGAGCTCCCTCTTTCTGCTGTACAGCCCCAGCATCCACCTCTATCCCATTTCTCTCACAGTCAAAACCATGTACAGAAAATACCTAACAACCTGTTTTTGAAGATGTGAACTGCTTGCTAAAGTATGATGCACGTAGATGGGACAAAACATAATTTGCCAGAACCCAGCAATAATTATCAGTATTTTACCCTATAGCTAGCATTAGCAACACCAATAAAATCATAATGATTTCCAAGTTGTCATTTGGAAGAAGTGCTTCCTCTGCCAGGATATCTTTAAAATTAAACACTGAAGCATTTGAGAAAACTGCAGTAGCTGGAACGGATGTAAAATCAAGAAGTCAGTGACCGTCACAAAATACAAATCTGTTGGATGAGGAGTTAATCTCTTCAATTAGGGCCCAACAGCTTCAGCCAAAACGAGGAGAGCTTGTGACTGTGCTGTGGCCAGGCTCTGCTTTCGCTGAGGTTTCATGGTTCAGGTGGAGTGTAGGTCTGGAAACTCGAGTATTTATGAGCCATTGAGAAACCCAACTGCTCTACTTGCAGCACAAGTGTTGATTTCCTTCCCCAGCTCCCTCCTCATGGCCTGACATGCACCACACCTGATGAGGGTTTGAAGCAGATGAAGCGCTAAGGGATGCAGGCTTTGGGAAGAAATAAAGGTGCATTGCTATGGTCAGGTGTAGGTTTCACGGTTTCACAGTTTCACAGGTGAGTAGCAAGAGTACAGCACTAACAGAGCTGAGGTGCTCCAAAAAACCCCACACTTCGTGAATTTTTTGCACTAATTTCCACCATGTTAATGACAAATACTATAATAGTTTAACCTACTTACATGTATGATAAAAGTAGACTTACTGAGTAGCACATTGGTTGGTTTATTTTGCCCAGTTGTTTTCTTGGGGTTTTTTTCCTGGCTTATAAATCAAGAAAATAGATAAAATTCCATTAAGTTTCTGTGCATCACTAAGATACTGAAATCACAATGACAGAGCATTTTATTTGCAAAACATTCAAAGACAATTTCACAAATGGGGCAAATAAACCAAGATACAATGCATTAAGTTTTCAAGTAGTGAGGGATAAATTAACGCTGTGTTTCAGAGCCCATAGACAGCTAAAAGAAGCATTAGTTGATATTATTTAGGTAATTCACAGTTTTAATCTTCGAGTTTTCAAGCAAGGGAAGAACTGCTCGATATACTCAATTTACATGCAGTATTTCTCTGAGTTTTAGATTAATGCATCAAATAGAAGACAATCAACACATACAAGTGTACTGAAGAAATCTGAAGGGAACCTGTAATAAAATAAAACCCACGCAGAGCAAAAAGAGCACTTTTCATTAAAACAATTCTGCTGACATCATTTTACCCCTGGGTTGGGCATTAACCGTAAGCATGATGTACAATGAGCATTTCTTCTGCTTACAAGTGCTGCATTTCCAAGGGTGAGCTGAAAAATGAGTACATTTTCCTCAGTTTCACGCTCAGAACAACTGCTTATGCTATGGCATCTTTATCACAGGATATTAGCTAAAAATGAAAAGCAAATACTCATTTGACTTTCAAATTCGTATCCAGATGTATCCTCTCAGAAAAAAAAACCCCTGTCACAACACTTATACTAAAACCTCCACGCTGCTTCAGTTGCACTATGAGATCATGGAACCATTAGGGTTGGACCTGAGCACAGGGGCAGCAAGTCCAACTTTTGACCAAACACAATCCACACCAGTGATATCTCAGATTTTTCTGCAGGTTTTCCCCTCTTTACTTCTGGGTGCACCCGGAAAGTGCAAAGGAAAGGGGAAGAGCAGAGGCTCTGCTCTTATCCTCAATTTGAAGCACCCTACAGACAGAATAAACAACTAGGAAGAGCAAAAATCAAGAGTCCTACACTTGAATTAGGGAACAAAATCTGAAAAGTAAAATTTGAGGTTTATGCTACACCAAGTTATAAGCTAAAATAAGTCTGGAAGGGACCTGAAATGCCAGTTCTCAGGAGTCACTGGTATTACTGGACAGATCAAATTCAGTCAAATGGGTTTGAAATAAGAAAAAATTGTCTGGTTACCCGAGTGGGAATTAGGCAATGACAACACTTTGCCACAGCTGAATCCAATTACTTGGTTATAGTTTTGAACTAAAATAAAGCATTAAACCTGAAATTTACCTGACTCATATTAGAGGCTTGAATTCTCTCACTCTTTTTAATGTATTTCCTCTTCTGCCTAAATGGACTCATTGTGATCAATGTTACTGCATCTATAAAATGTAAATATTCTCTGTCCATCTTCCTTGTAGCTCCCTTCAGGTCCTGGAAGGCCACAATGAGGTCACCCCAAAGCCTTCTCTTCTCCAGGATGGACAATCCCAATGCTCTCAGCTTTCCCCCCAACAGCGCTGCTCCATTCCCCATCATCCATCAAAGATCTGCATGACTGATGATTTCCTCGGTGTGGGAAAGGCCAGGAGGCCTCAAATGCACCAATGCCATCAGAAATGAGTGACAATTGCTGCCCCAACCTTAATTTCTCTGCTTTTGCTTTTGCTGTTATTTGTTATATTAATGACGCCACAAATAACTGGACTCCTTGAGAGGTTTTCAAAAACACTTTTTCAAGATTTGCTTTATTATTTTCAACTGTTAATTGTGGGTTTTTTTCAACAAAAGATTTGTAACCAACTCACTGAAATGCATCCTCAGAGTGAGCTCAGGAATGATTACATCATTCTGTCCTTCATGCTGTTATCATCAGAAGGGCTGTGCTATCATTAATGCCTGAAATTTTAAAAAAGGCTTTAAAAAACCCCCAAACCACCACAAAAGCACATCAACACTGCTGAACATGCTCTGGCAATATTTTCAGCTTTTACAAAGGCTTTATTTAATCTGATACTTGTACTTAAAGGGACAAGGCCCAAAATAGTAGCTGCTCACAGCACAGCAGATGGTCCAGACAATAAAAAAGGCAGAACTATTTGAGGAACGTGAGTTGTTCACTGATATAGATAGAGCCAGTTAGCAAGTGTGCAGTGAAAATGGCATTTCACTGGAATAAACTGATTTGTAAATGTAGGGATTAACCTTTTTTCCCTCTACTTAAAAAAAAAAAAAAAAAAAAAAAAAAAAAAAAAAAGTTTTGAACCTGCCCAAATAATCAATTTTTAAACAGAAATCTATGTTTCAAAATGCTAGATCATTTAGAAACCTTTGATAATTGCAGTAACTCCTTCAAATATTTTGTGGGGAAAAACTTGGGATGATAGACAGATTTCAAGCTAGGGTAGTTTCAGACATGTGTCCTACAGGCACCTTATTGCAGGGTGAGAGAAGAAATTTTAAATCATAGTTTTCCTAGGACATAAAAGTTATTTCCTATTTCAAATGAGGGTTTCATGTGACTGAGGAAAGGGGATGGTAACAATCATGACAAAGAGCAAAATACCTAACTGGGAAATCATAGTTAAATATTGAAATTACCTGATTAACAACTTGGGGGTTTATTAGCACACAAAGCTATAATCCATGTCAGTGAGTCCTTTAAAAAGCCACCTCAAGGTGGAAACATTAAAGTCATTTCCTAAATTTGCAGTAGCAATAGAGTTCACTCATTAATTAATGATATAATCTACATGTACCGAGTTTCCAACTATTTCATTACTTTCAGTAGTAAATTAACTCTTGAACTTTACCATGTTCTTCCTTGCAGTTAAAATGAAGAAAATGTGCTATTTAACCTGAAATGCCTTTGGTCACCTTACTGTGCACTTCCATTCAGGTCACACACGAGTTCTTTAGGGATTATTTGGAAGAAAGTGGTAGTTGAAGGGATTTTCTCGCATGAACCACCACTGATTCTGGCTTTAGCAGGAAAACAAGATGTAAACTTTTTGATAGACCCAGGAAGCACCACACAGGTCTCTTTTGCATCCACACCGCTCTCTCTTAAAAGGCAGTTTCAGAACTTAGTTTCTGCTGATGCCTGGAAGCTTTCTTCCATTTTCCAGGCTAAATGTGTTTGGGATCAATTGATATTGATGTTTTCCTTTAGCAGCTTTTCACCCTCTCTGACATTTATATAATTTTCTTCAGAGAAGCCAATGGTATTTCCCTCGTATATTTATTCTAATTAATTGAACCAACCACAATATTTTAGCATTGCTTCCTAAGAAATTTTCTCTGTCCCTGATTCCTGTCAGCCAGCCTTCTCTACACTTGCTCCAGTGTGAATTTATCTCTGTGGATGATCATCCAGGAGGAGAACACTCCAAATGAAGGGTTAAATTTGTTTGCTTAACAATCCTAATGCTTCCACCTCTTTTGTAGAAATAGAACCCCTACCAACTATTCCATCTGGATGGTACTTTATTGACTTTATGCATGACCAGCAACTTAGGTTATCCAATGTCTGGAATTCACAGGATTTCTGAAGAAGAAAAAAAAAGATTTATTTTTATTGGAATATTATTCCCTACGGAGTTGAAGGGCCTTGTGCCATCAGAAGCCTGGAAATTGTTTTCACTTCTTTCTAGTGACTGCCTGTTTGTCACTGGAAAATATTTTTGTTCCTTCTACAAATCTAAATCCTGGGACAGAAATCACTGATTTTCACAATTTTAAAGGGAAATTCAGTGTCCCGTGGCTCCCGAGCTTTGGCTAGCAGCTAAAACACCCCATAATTCACACTGCTAATGAGAAAGCAATCACTGGGACAAAGAATTTCAATGCTTCCACATTAGCAGTTACCATTATATGCTAATCACATTTTAATTGCTAACCAGCCGCCACCAAAAAAGAACAGGCTACAAAAGCAGAAAATAAAATTCATGAAGCAGAAGCTTCAGTTTGTCTCTGCTTTCATGTTTAATTTCCATTAGTTACTATCTGACCTGCATCTGTGAGAGCTACATTAGTTTACAGCAAGCTCAGAGCCCTTGGATCAGGTAATTCCATGAAAAATTAATCTGACAAGTATTTATTTTTCGGTGAGTCTAAGCCAAAATTTTGGATTTTCACACTTCCAATCAGGTTTGGGGTGGATTAAAAATTTTTTTGTTGCTTATTGCTCTCAGCTTAAGGTCTCCAAAGTTGACTATGTCCAACCTGGGCTTGTTTTCATAGCCAAACAACCAAAATTACACTGGTGTAATTCACTCAGCCCTAAGCACCAAGAATTCACTCCTCTGTGCTTTGGAAAGCAGGGAAACCCCCTCTTCCTGAGTAATCCTACAGAGGGAAGAAGTTTTCAGGAGAATAAAGTAGAACAGTCAATAAAACAGCAACCCTGTCCTTTTTAGCCAGTTGCAAGTTATTTCTACCCAAATACAGGTTATATATGTTATGTCTGAACCCTTGAGAGTTCCTCTGGCCCACAGAAGGCCTTGGAAAGGAGTTTCACTTCATCCTGTTAGCAAGATCAGAAATCTTTCTATTTAAGTGCTGAGCAAAAAGCAGGGAACAGCAACAATTATTCGAGAGGCACATGGGGAGAAAATTCCTCTGGTCCCTGAGGAGAGGGGAAAAAACCCTTCAGGACAAAGGACCCTCCTGGGGGAGGCTCGAGGAAGGTGGTGGAGGACGGAGGTTGACCTCACTGCAGGTTCTGCACCAGAGGACCTTCAGGTTGGACACCAGGAGGAATTTCTTCCTGGAAAAGGTTGTGAAACATTGGAAGGAGCTGCCCAGGGAGGTTTGGAGTCCCCACTCCTGGTGGTGTCCAAGGAAGGCCTGGACATGGCACTCAGTGCTCTGGGCTGGGTGACAAGGTGGGCACTGGGCACAGCTTGGACTCGATGACCGTGGAGGTCTTTTCCAACCTTAATTATTCTGTGTTCCTCTGATTTCACTGAGGACATAAGGCCTTTGGGTTTCTTACTGCCACTACCCTGAAGGAAAGAGAAATAAAAGACTCAGATATTCTACAGGAAACTGGAACAGACTGGCAAAAGACAGTCCCAATCAACACATTTATTTGCCTTTGACCCATAACTTTTCAATTTTTTATATTCACCTAGTATGTATTTTTCCATCAGGAGAGATTTTTCCAAGCCTTGTTGCTTTTGCCAATAAAGATGTCACTTACAGTAACAGTCTGATGTTTTTATTTTAGATTTAAAGAATTTCCAAATCTAATTGCTGCAAAAGTTAGTAATGCTAAAAATCACTTACAACTACACTGGTCTGGGGGGGAGACACAGCAGTTGAGCTATGAACCTTTTGCTATGGTTCTTAATGTTCTATGATTTTTCAAAATACAGCTTCATAGGAAAACTGAAACAAAGTCAACACGAAAAACATCAAAACCTGAAGTTATTCATTTTGATGTGAAAGCACATCCTATAAAGCTACTGATTTCTTGCTGGTAGTTACAGCCTACTAGCAGTGGTAATTACTCTTAAATAATATCCCTGTGAAGCAGAGATACAACAACACTCCCAGGCACAGGATGGAATTTTGGGGCGTCCTGTGCGGGGCCAGGAGCTGGACTGTGATGATTCTTGTTGGTTCCTTCCAGCTCAGGATATTCCATGACTCTCTGAACACCTCTGCCTTGTCACCTTCCCCTGGTAATTGTCACCAAACGTCCATTCCACTCTTCCATTAGGTGGGATCTGAGTGCATTTTTTAACTTCTACAAAACAAGAAGGAATTTTGCCCACATCAACAATGGGCACATTATGACCAAGCAACAAAAAACCGGAAAACAGTTTTTCACCCACTTGGCCAGGAGAGAAACTTCTACTAACAGATATCAGGAGTCAAACCAGATGCTCCCTTTATCTTTCACTGGCTGCAAAAACAGCCTCACACTTGTATTTATTGACAACATTTCTATGGCATTTTCGGGTTCAGTTGTGCTGGAAGAGGGCAGAAACAATTATCTCAACCCCACATTCAAGAATTTTTTTTAATTTCACTTGTGAGCTGTCCATCCCTCTCTCTCTCTGATTCTTACTGGCATCTAGTGGTACAGTAGGATTTTTGTAGAAAAAAAAGCAAATTCTTTGCTGGTCAAAACCGGAATTGCCCAGAAAGCAGATCCAGCAGGTCCTGGACTCTAGAGGGTTAAGAGAACTGGGGTTTATAGGTCTGATGGTGTCACTAGGCAACAAGTAACTTGCTGCAGCCAGCTCTCTTCAACCTCCTTGCTCCCTAATGAAGTCTCGTCTGCAGGCTGGTTTAGAGACAATAATAACAAAAAACATGTTCATTCCCTCTGCTTCTCCCTTCCCACCAACCAGTTAAATGAAGCAACCCCCTCAAATTCAAGACTGGTGCTGGAATTGCAGGTGCACCATGGTGGAAGCAGTTAAAAACACTGATTTTTTTTTTTTTTTTTTTTTTTTTTTTTTTTTTTTTTTGGTAGGGG
>VZRS01010109.1:0-86301 GCA_013398055.1 Ifrita kowaldi | reverse complement strand
AGCAGAGCTGCTGTGATGCTGATGCAGTTGTTAAGAGACTGGATTTCTGTGTCAGACCAAGATGCTGTCTCAGAACAATATAATCTAGACCTTTAAAAAGTCTTTAAAAACGTCTAGATCCCAGCATGTCATAAAAATATTTTAATCTATGAGTTTACCTCGGGTTGAAGTGGAGTTGAGGGAAAAAGAAGTTATTTCTGAGGGGCTTCAGCAGCACATTATTTGTTAAATATTTGCTATTCTGCAACACATTTATTGTCTGAGATTTTTGTAAACAAGATCGCATGAACGATGAAAAAGCTGGATGAGTGACAAGCTGCAAAACACACAACAACATCTTATTATAAGGTTAGGTGGCTTGTGACAACTCCAAAGGTGCTCTCAGCTCTTTCTCACTGAATTATATTCGCAGCTGTAGCTAGCACCATATGCTATTTGGCATTAGCCAGGGTGTGTTAGACACCAGAACCAGACTTCTGAGAGAGGAATGGAGAGAGCAGATTTCTCCTGAGGCTCCTTGAACCATCAGTGGAAACCTAAAAACTACTTTCAGTAATTCCTGACAATTTAGAGCAGGGCCCATGGTGAAGGGTCTGGAGAGTCAGTCCTATGAGGAGCAGCTGAGGGAGAGGGGAAAGGGGCTCAGCCTGGAGAAAAGGAGGCTCAGGGGGGACCTTGTGGCTCTGCACAACTCCCTGACAGGAGGGGGCAGCCGGGGAGGGTCGGGCTCTGCTCCCAGGGAACAGGGACAGGAGGAGAGGGAACGGCCTCAGGCTGGGCCAGGGGAGGCTCAGCTTGGACATCAGGATGGATTTTTCATTATAAAGGTTGTCAGCTGCCCAGGGAGGTTTGGAGTCCCCATCCCTGGAGGTGTCCAAGGAAGACCTGGACGTGGCACTCAGTGCTCTTTGCTGGGGACAAGGTGGGGATCAGTCCCAGGATGGACTCAATGGTCTGGGAGGTCTTTTCCAACCCAAATGATTCTGGGATTCTATTCTATGATATTATCCTAGGAAACCCTGATCTAGAAACTGAGGGAGATGGTCAGAATTCCTCCTTGTTCCTCCTTTCAGTCTAGTCCCAATGTCCAATTGTCCCTGGGGGGTTCATATGGGATTGGAAGGAGAGATAAATGGCTGACCTCAGTCCTCAGAAATTTTTGCTTGAAATCTGTTAGCCAAGTCACATGGAGCATTTTTCTTGTATCTGCTGTCACCTTGTCATGTCTACTCCAGCACCTGTGCTTTCTCCTTTTTATCCCGTTTTCAATATCCATTTACTACCTTGGTTTCCTCTTCATGCTGAACTTAATAACTGCTTTGGTCAAGGAACTTAGTCAGCATCTCTCTTTGGGAAGTGTTAAAACATGCAAGATCCACTTCCTGGGACTCAGAAATCCTAATATGACCCTATCCTTTCCCTCCACCAATTTCCTTATTCACAGCAAGTAAATTTTTGCACCCTGTCCAAGCCCATCGATACCATTGTGCCATGGGGGGGTTTTAACTGCAAATCAAATCCTTGCTTAAGATTCTGAAAAATGGGGTAATGCAGGAATAACTGAGACAGGCAGCTCTGCACTCCTCCATAAGAGGAGAGCCCAATACTTGGTCCAAAAATTCTCACATCATCTCCACAGACTGGTGGTGGAAGAGCAAAAAAGCACAGCCCACCACATCATTTCCTCTATTTAATACTCTTTCAAGTTATAGGTTCATCTTGAGATTTTTTCTACAGGTGGACTATCAGTAATAAATAGGGAAAGGAGGCAGAATCATGGGGAGCATCAAATCTGTGGCCACACTCAATCCTGCTACTCACTCTGTAAGGCAGGGGCACCTTCTCTGCCTTGCAGTATTTCATTGAATGGCTCAGAAACTTGAAGGACAAAATAGGGATTTATAAAAACATCTCAGAGGGACTGATTAATGTATCCCAAATGCAACTAATTTAGAGATAATATAAATTCTATTGTTGTCTAATTCAAATTAGGCAAAATTCAAGTTGAAGGAAATCTTTTCCCCTGTCCCTCCACAAAGCAACAACAAAAATTAACAGCAGATGGTTTGCAAACTATTAGTCATTTCAATAGTCATTCAAAGTCTATTTTAATCCTTTCACATATGATTTTCATCGTTTTTCCTTCCAGTCACGGTTATATCTTCCCTAGTTATTTCAGCATTTCCCATTCCAGCCAATAGCCAGAAGTGAACGTACAACTATGGTCCTGACTTGTGCAGAAGGTTTGGCTCTGATTGGTTGCTGTGAAACCAATATTTATAGCCAAAGAGGGAAAGGGAAAAACCCAACATTTTACTTAGGCCAGAGAAGTAATTTAAAACTGGTTTTCTATATTCAGAGTTACAGGCTTAAGATAGCAGCCTGCAGGTATTGGGGTTCATGCCTCCTAAGCAGTGATTTTGCCAGTGATTCCACCCCAAAAAACAGGTTTGATATTTTCTGTTTACTTTGTGTTTTGTATTAATTGATCCCCCACATTAGAAAGAACCCCAAGGTTTCCTCCATTTTCAGCTTGTCAAACGTTGTTCTGCCTTCACGCACACTCTCCTCACCCCTTCAACACTTCACACCAGGCCTGTACATCCCAATTTATTCTAACACTCTGTAATGTTAAAACATCTTGTTTTCAGCATCAGTAATGATATCTCCAAGGAGAACATGATTTAAAGGCTGTTTTGTGCATGAAAAGATTGCGCAAATTAAGTTTCATGAGTCTCAGAAAAGCGGAATTAGTTTTCAACAGTTGAATTAAACAGAAACTACAAAAAATGAGTCCTTAATTGCTCATGTTTTACAAAAATCTTCGTCTTGCACTGCTTAGTGTCTTTTAAACATGTACACTCCAAAGCTGAATGAAATCTCAATGTGTTCACCCTCAAACTTTCTTTCTTCATTTTGCTTTCCTCCCTTCCAGCTCACTAGCTCTTCTGGAAACAAGTCTGAGATCTTTCCAAATGAAAAATATTGTTGAAAATATTGGAAGTTATCAAAACTCGCAGAAGACATCACCGGCAAACCATGAATCCAGAAAGGGCTGGTGGATTCACAAAGACTTTACAACTTATTTGACGTCAGAGGGCATCGAACTCCAGGACACCTCTAATGGGAAGCAATTTTTTTCACTCTCCTAAGAGCTGAGGAGGGAAGTGGGTCATGATTTGATTAAGCCAAAGGAAAACAGGGAACTCTTAGAAAACTTTTGGGTTTACCTCTGTTGTATTTGCAGAAGAAAGATGTCTTTTAAAAAATGCATTTCTCCTTACAGGTGAAATCACAATGGAATTAAAAATTTCGAAGAGATTTCGGAATCAAAATAAAAACCTTTCTGTTTCAGAAGACCAAAAAAAAGGTTCCTGTCACTTTACTTCCCTCTTCCAAGTGCAAGTGGCTGTGTTTCCAGGAAAAGAAAGGAAAGAATCACCTCTGTACAGTCTGCAACACCCTCACCCCAGGAACTACTAAAAAAAGCAGAACAGCTATAGGGGATAGCTACAACCATGAAATGAAATGATGAAACAACTTAAATAGTCTTCTGTGTAAATATAGACATCCTGCCTATCTCAGACAACACTTCCACATGGAAAATGGAAAGACAGAATTAGGTAGATGGAAATAAATATGGACATGGAAAAAATGAGCGATGCACAATAAGTTAACAGAGAAANTGGAAAGACAGAATTAGGTAGATGGAAATAAATATGGACATGGAAAAAATTAGCGATGCAAAATAAGTTAACAGAGAAATTGCAGAATTGCAGTTGTATCTTTTTTGTTTGTTTGTTTGTTTGGGGCTTTTGGGTTTGTTTTTTTTTTTGGGTTTTGGGGTTGGGTTTTTTTTGGTTTTTTGTGGGTTTTTTTCTGTTTGCTTGTTTGGTTTGGTCTTTTCGTGTGTGTGTGAAACAAACTGCTTGTTTTTATCAAAGGATAATTTGCCCAAACACAACTTTTGCCAAATTTGCTCCACTGCATTCTTTATCTGTAAGACAAGTGACACACACAGGATGTGCTTGTACTGTCAATGACTTCTATTTGCCAGGGAGAATTAGGGCCTCGTTGATATAAATGACTAAACTCCCAATAAATTTAGAAGGATGAGTCTTCATCCAAAGTTTTACTGCTTCTCAGTATTCAGCTGTAGTTAAGCGAATTCAGGAAGAAATTCTTTATGGAAAGACTTGTCAGGTAGGTGGAGTCACCACCCCTGGAGGTCAGTCAAAGATGGTCTTTGAGGTCTTTTCCAACCTAAATGATTCTGTGATTCTGTAATGGCTTGATCTTGTGAATTTTTGTGTGGATGAGTGGCTGTACTCGCTGAGAGATCTCTCGCTGAAAAATAATGATCCCATTTGTAGGATTTGAAACCAGGAGGCAAAATGCAGCTTGGGGCAGCGTTACCATGGTAGGAAACCATCCTACAACTTGTATTGCTTGTGAGCTCTGCAGTCTTAGAGCCTTGTCTGACATTTGACGCGGGAGAAGGCTCTGATCCAAAGGGCAGCCCTGGAGGCCTCTGGTGTAAAATCAAAATTACAGAAAATGCAGCAGAGGAGAGAAATCTTTGCATGCATTCACAGCTTCCAATTATGGTTCTGGGACAGAGTCAGCTGGGATCTTTGCCAAGTGACCAACCAAAGGCAAAATTCAAATTTAGATCTCTGTGAAAGTCATGGATGGCCCACACCATAGCGAAGTCTGGGTACTTTTTAATTTGACCACATTAGACATAACTCATTAAATCATTGCTGCCTACAGAGCAATGGCCTTTTATTTCTGTGCCATGTCAGTACTTTGGGTTTGTTTTCCTTCTTCCAGCCGGATGGTGAATCATCTCCTTTTGTTCACAAGACATGACTAAGGTAACGTTTATTGCTGTCATAGTTTATCAATAAATGAAAATTTAGACCAGTCTTGATCTGTTATTAATTTCTGTAGATTCTTAAATGACTAGAATCACAATAGAGACTCCAACATAAAAACCACCCAACTTATAAAGACATCTGATGCATTAAAGTTTTTATACAAAGTCTAATTTTCTTTCACAGTTACTTTATGTACTGGTGATTACGCTGTAGTTACTGAATAAAATCCAGTGATGGAAAGAAACTAATTTATTGCCAAGTATAAAACGCTCTTAGAATTCAAGAAATTCAAGCTCTAGCTTTAAGAGGAGAAATTATTTCTTTGCCTTGCCTTCCTCTGGAGCATCTCCTGCTTCTCCACATCTATCCCGACAGCTGTGTTCCAGCTGTGACCTCACCAGCACCAGCTAGAGGAGGAAAATAACTTCCCCCCCTCAGCTGACCACGATCCTCCTAACATAACTCAAAATTTGCTTTTCTTTATTCCCAATGGAAGTTCAATTTGGAGTTCAAGGTTTTTTAGTTAGGAAAGAATGCATTTCATTGTGTCCACTTCAGTAAGTACTCTATGGTTAAAAAGTCATACAGTGTAAAAGCTTTTTCATATTTCCTTTTCATTAAATTATGATGATTTTTTTTCTTTTTTCATCATTGGAGTTGAATTAGAAACGTAATTATTGGTACTGGTGGTTTCCCTGGCTCAGAGACACTGCTGTGCACCATAACTCTGCTTTAACAGACCCTTTGCAAGCACCGAACAAAAAATTGTGTCCATAATAGAATTTAATTTACCTTCAGGATTCTACTTCTCAGTACCATGCTGGCCATTCTCAATCACCTTCTTCTGACTTTTCATGCCCAGATTCACTGATTTTCTGTAATATGATGGGCTTAGACCCTGTAACATCAGCTTTAACATAAGGTCTTTCCTTTTAAACACGAGTGTATAGTTTCAGTTCATTGGTTATTTGTACCACTTAGGAGTCTGCTTCAGTAAAATTACTCCTCATTTAAGGAAAAAAAATTAATAGCAGAGTAGTGCATCACTGGACCAGGTTTTCCAAACAGGTTATGAAATCCCAACATTCAATTATCAGCCATTTGTAATTTATTCCTTTGGAAAAATGTCCTTAGGGTTCTTTGCAGTAAGCACAATAAAAATAATTTTCATTTTCTTATAAGTCTGTACAATTCCCTTTTATGGCATAGAAAATTTCAGTGTTCAAGAACCATTTTGCAGAAAACTAATTTGCAATTATAATTTATCCCCATATTGCCATCCAAGATTGCACTTAGGAAGACAAATAGAACAGAATGAACTATAAATTTCCCTCCTCGTTATGAATTATCAGGATCTTGCAAAGGCATTATGCTAGATATAAATATGTGAAATATGGTCTTTCACTAGTGAATTTATGTAAGGTTGGTTTTATAAAATGTGAGCTGAAAATATTTTTGTGATCATGGAAGATCTCAAATTTTCCTGTGAGGGAGAAAATGGCCAAGATGGAAAAAAATATAGGAGTAACAGCATTTCTTGAGAGGTATTGCTGAGCACCTGAAGTTCTGAATGGATGAGAAACAAGCTACAAAAAAGCCAACACTTGTTTCTATTTGGGCCTTTCTTCTTCTTTTTATTTCCCCAAATGCAGGGAAATAAAACATGCTACAAGAGCATTTACACTAACAAAAAATAATTATGGCCTCTGAAAAATGTTTAAATTGAGGTAATTGCTTTGTATGACCTGCTGCTGACTGTGATTCTACTCATGTTTTGCTCTTTTTTTTTCCTCAAAATATTTTGTTACTCCATTATGGGGTTTTGGTTCAACAGACGTCATAAACTTTAAGCATTTTATGTTATAAGTACTGAGCTTATCTCACCATTGTTACTGAATTAAGAATAGTGACATGTTGTTTAATCACATTTTTGCGTGAAAGTTGAAGGTGAGTGATTCCCATCCCCTTCCTTTACAAAAGGATATTCTGGAGTGTTCTTTCCAGGGAGGACTCTCTGAGGTTCATGTATATGAATTTAACAAGCATTTCCCTTTGGACAGATACCCTACAAATATTTCCAAAAACAAAGTTTAAAAGCTTTTCTTTATAAGTGTTTTAAAGATAAGTTAGAGTGAGATATCCAGAGAGGGACTGGCCAAGGGGTGACAGGCCAAGGCGGAATGGCTTCACACTGCCAGGAAGTAGGGCTAGATTGGATATTGGGAAGTATTTCTTTACTGTGAGGGTGGGCAGGCCCTGGCACAGGGTGCCCAGAGCAGCTGTGGCTGCCCCTGGATCCCTGGCAGTGCCCAAGGCCAGGTTGGACATTGGGGCTTGGAGCAGCCTGGGACAGTGGAAGGTGTCCCTGCCCATGGCAGGGGGTGGAATGAGATGAAGTTCCATCCCAGAATATTCTACCTGAACAACCTGGGATTTCTTGTGCTTGTTGTTAGCCAAAGGACCAACAATCCCTTCTATACAAAAACTCCTTCTACACATTCACAGCACAGTTTTGTCCCTGCCAAAATAATTTGACTTTCCAATCTCTCCCCAATATTCCACCTGAAGACAGAGCTGTTGCACCAGTACAGTTCTAGTTCGACTGAAACTTATGCACGAGAAATTTGCTCTCTACATCAAGGTAGCAGGGTTTTCATCATTAAGAATACATTTATGAAATGAAAAATAATTAAAATAATCCAAAAGGCTGCAGAAACTTATGCTACGGATGGTGCTAGAAGGTTTTAGAACCCCAATGATTTCATATACCTGTAGATACATCAAGTGGCACAGGAGATTGTGCCATGACCATCAAGTCTGCCACATGACTTTTTTCTCTCCCCCTGCCTTAGACATTATTACTTTGGGCCTCAAAAAACCTATTTATTCTCTCCTTAGTTTTTACTACATCCAGTACAATTGCATTGTAGCAGCTTTCTGAGGGGGAAAAAAAGATCAGCTCACACTTATTTTCATAAATTCTAAAAATGTAAGAAAGCAAAACATTGGTATGTATAACAGGATGGCTCCCAGGCATTGCAGGAGCTGTGCTGGGCACTGTTAACATCCACGCTGTACAAATATACACTCAGCCTGTCACAGAACCTTATCCAGAGCCTCTAAATGGACAATATAAATGGACAGGACAGAGGGAAAGAGAGAGAAAACCGAATTACCCAGAAGAAGACCTGTCCAAGGTCACACCGCAGCTGCCTGAAGTCACCCTGTTGACACAACAGAGCCACAGTGGCAGCACTACTCAAAGTTCTCATGTTTTTTAACCTTGAACTACAACCCTATCCACGGGACCACACTGCTCATCAACTTTTAAATTCACTGAAAGTAGCAACACAGAGAAGGTTTAGTCACTGGAAGAGAAGATAGGAGGATTCTTGCAATTTAAGTATTATTATTCCAGTCTGACAAGTTGCTGAAAAAACAGGAGGTGTTAAAATGCTGCAGAACAGTAGTAACTTTCTCAGAACTCATATTCAAAAACTGATTTATTTCAAGCAATAAGAGACTCCTGGAGTTGTTGCCAACATTGAAACAGTCTCATGAATGGCTTTCTTTTATTCCTTATTACACCTTCATTCACAACTCCTCAGAGGAAAGGCTCAAAAGATTGGAAAGGGTAAGAATAAAGGAAAAGCAGTAGAAATCTTTCTGTCTCCAATACCTAATAGTGAAAAGAGTGAAATGGGCAAAACATCTAAATATACTGCAAGAAAGCTGATAGCAACTACAACATGAGAGCAAGCTGCAGGGATGTGTAAAAGCGATCATTTTTGTATTATTATAATCATCACATGAGACATTCAGAGCCCTGAACTAACACATTTTAGAGGGAATATGATTTCTAGCCAAATACTTTTACAAAAACGTGTTGAAATAACCACAATAATACCATATCAAACTGAGGTCAATTAAACAGAAGAACTAGAAATTCTTTACTATGACAATAAAAAAAGTTACTTCAGAATAATTGCTTCCAACATATTCTGCTAGTTATCTAAAGGAGAAGATGGGAGCGTGGATTATGGAACACAATTTGTTCCCTCAAGTCTATAAAAGCAAGAGGAAACAACATTATCAGCCTTGTGATTTGAGATAACACCACACAATAAAACCCATGGAAAGCATTAATAAATTGAGAAAGGGAAAAGAATTGTATCTGCTGTCTAGAAAAGTTACTGCAAACGTAAAAATTCACATATAAAACAGCAACAACAGCATTTAGAACAGGTTTTTCTGTTACAGATCAACAGCATGAGCAGAGAAGGAAAGCTCTTGTTTTATGGAAGGTTGTAGATAAGGTTCATGTATCTGTGCTGGTTTAAGATGAAAAATCCAACCTCCTAATTAGAGGAACGTCCTGCCTGATACAATTAATTTCTAATAAATGTGGCCCATGCTTTGGGATACCCAGGTCATAAATATTATCACTTCAGTTTCTGCAAAAGCTTCAAACATGCCATCATTCTCTCTGACTTCAAATATATCAGGTTTCTTCTCTGAATACTGCAATGGGAAATGCAACTTCACACAAGAACCGAAAGGAATATTTATCTATAGGGAATTTATGGTCACTATTATTTCTCCAGGTTACAGAAACTGCAGTTTAAGCCAGCTCCTGTACAGAATGAATGAGAATTCAAACATGTCCTTTCCAATAAAAAGGAATTAATTTTCTCTTCCTCAACAACCTTTCCCACCTTCCCCTTTCTCGGGAAAAATGACTTTTCAGACTGGTGTGGGCAATCTAAGCTTGCATGTGCATGTTTTCATCTGGCTGGAGATGAACTGGGTACAGTTTGGGGGATGTCTACCCATGTTAAGTGTAAAATACTGAACAAGAGGTTTTGACAGGGACTTTGGATGCAGATCTCTTTAGTGTCTTATCCAGGAAAGCAGACTTTAAAGATGAAGCTTAAAAGGAATGTTTTGGAAAAAAAACCTCTTTCTGCATCTGTTAAAAGGCACAGTGCCCAAGCCTGGGCTAAAGCAAAGTACAGAGCTTCTCAACAGCTTAAGAACTTACAACATCAGATAATTTAGTCCATCTGGAGGTACATAAATACTAGGAATTGCCAAACTATTGCTCCTAATTTGTATTTCTTTAAATGCAGAGGTTTGTCACCTGTCAGTGTCAAAACCAAGGTACTTTCAACCACACACACAATTCTGAATATCTCAAAACCTTTAATTAGAGCCACACGGAAAACAATTTACCTTTTGTGCATGGCATAATATCCTCTGCTATTTCTGCTACTCTGTTCCATGAAATGATCATTCCAAGGTCATGATATTGTTCCTGCCATCCATAGAGCAATGCCACATAAAAATACTAGATGGTGTCCAAAAATTTGCTATGCTGGTACTTCCATCTTCTCAGCAGTGAATTCTTAGTGCAGTACATCTCTATTAAGGCAAGGCTTTAAGCATCACTTATAAAGAAACACTGATTTTGCTTCTTAATCCTATGACCAGATGTAAAAGTCAGATCTTGCAAACAGAAATTAGATCACCTGTTACCTCCTTATCCTTTTTCTTCCACAGCCTAATGACTTGTTTGCATTGTTCCCTACTGCTGGGCACCCTCTTGATTACTTCAATGATTTCTCCACAATAATCAACATTTGTTTCCTCATCAGTGTGCTGGATGATTGGTTTCCTTTTCCCAGATTAATTATTTTACATATTTCTATACCACACTCTTTACCATCTGTTGACCCAATTACCTAAATGATCCAAATCCTCCTCAGTCTGGTTGCAGTTTCTCATTATTCCTTTTAAATTCCATTTCAGTAACATCCATAAGCCATGAGGGCTTTTTTTCCATTCTTTCTCTGTGTCAGTAGATCTTAAGATTGTAATTTAGGGGATCAGATGCCACTGGAGAATATTCCAAATCTGATGCACAGGACACTTATTTCTTCAAATGATATAAAAGATGATACTAGCCAAGATGGAGAGGGACTATTCACAAGAGGATGTAGTGACAGGACAAGGGGAAGTGGCTTCAAACTGATAGAGAGTAGGGTTAGATTAAATATTAGAAAAAAAATTCTTCCCTTTGAGGCTGGGGAGGCCCTAGCACACATTTCCCAGAGAAGCTGTAGATGTCTCATCCCTGGAAGTGTTCAAAGCTAGGCTGGATGGGTTTTGGAGCAACCTGGGGTAGTGGAAGGTGTCCCTGCCCATGGGATGGGGTGGAATGACATGATCTTTAAGGTCCCTTCCATTCCGTGATTCTATATATGAAACTCCTGGCTTACTTTCAAGTCTAGGTCCAAATGTTCATTCATCTGCTCAGCCTATTCCGAATTTCTGAGGACTTCAGAGATATTTCAGAAGTATGGAGCTATCACTGCACACATAAATCATTTGCTTCTCAGCTTTGCTGGGTTTGTCTAACACCAGCTAACCACTAACCAACACAAAGGAGGCCAACACACCACTGGCTGCTCACGTCCTCAGATGCTCCTGACAACTTGAGTTGTTATTCTGATATTCTGCAAGGATTAAACATTGCACTTTCCACACATGAAAGTGGGTTTCTGAATTATATCTCGCATTTCATATGAGAATGGCTGTGATACCAACTCAAGATGCTACAGGAAGCTTCTGTAAGCAGCAGTGGCTTTGAATTTTGCAAGAGAAGATACCAACACTGTTTGTTTCTGAGAAGGAGGAGGATGGAGGAGGGTTTCTAAAAGATGGTAAAAAGCCTTTTCTCACAGTGATTTTTAAATAAGTGGGAGAAATCAGAAGGGAATGGCAGATGCACAGAGAAAGTTAAAATGCTGGAGGGTTTTTAGGGCAAGGGATTTGCTGTTTGCTCTAATTGCCTGCTTATTCCTTCATTATGGTTGAAGGGTTCTGGTAATTCACCATTATTAAATATTCAAGGTCTGGTCTGGAGGAAGCATTCTTCAGGGATTGCTCTCATCACTCCAGTGCCAGTTAAAAATCCTGCTTTGTGCCTGCCCATGTGTGCAAATAAAGCTCTGCTTTTTCTGTTCTATTGACTCCCTTTACTAAAAAGACTCCAAGCATTGTGGTAATGTGAGATTATTTAGGAAATTAGTGCTTGTGCATCTTTCATGGAACTTTCCTCATTGTGTGTTGGCTTTTTGGGAGAAAAGAGAAAAAAATGTTCCTTTCCCTGAGTAGAACTTTCATACATCCACACTCCTTCCAGTCCCACCATGCTTTTATTCTCTCCTACCTTCATCTTCCTCACCTACAGACCTCATAGCATAAAAAGCCCTTTCTCTTACTTCCTTGTCAAGTTGAACCAGTATGAAAGCACAATTACAAGTTACACAGTAGTTTCAAGTCCCTTGAAGAACAAAATGTCAGTTGTGCTGTGGAAATATTGCATTACTGGAAGGGCTCCACCAGAACCAGGACCCTGCCATGACAGGGAGCATTTACATGTGCAGGGATCAAGCATCCTTTCTCCAAGTCTTCAAAACAAAGAGGCACAAAATACCTTCTTCTACTGGGTAGGGACAAACACAACCGTGAAAAACCTGAGAAGAAGAGTGTTTGGCTACTGCAGAGTTTTGGTAATGTTCTCACTGAGGGCTGAGTGCTGTGGTGGGAGTGAAAGAGGAAGTCATAGAGTCATGGAATGGTTTGGGTTGGAAGGGATCTGAAAGCTCATCCAGTTCCAACCCTCCCGCCATGGGCAGGGACACCTTCCACTATCCCAGGCTGCTCCAAACCCCATCCAACCTGGCCTTGGACACTTCCAGGGATCCAGGGGCAGCCACAGCTGCTCTGGGCACCCTGTGCCAGGGCCTGCCCACCCTCCCAGGGAACAATTTCTTCCTAATATCCAATCTAAACTCTCTTCCAATTTGAATCCATTTCCCCTTGT
Organism: Ifrita kowaldi; assembly: GCA_013398055.1. Taxonomy (NCBI): domain Eukaryota; kingdom Metazoa; phylum Chordata; class Aves; order Passeriformes; family Cinclosomatidae; genus Ifrita; species Ifrita kowaldi. The sequence continues at coordinate 73,533 of VZRS01010109.1, read as the reverse complement.
CCTGTCACTCCAGTTCCTGATTAATTGTCCCTCTACAGCTTCCTCGTGGCCCCTCCAGACACTGGGAAGTGCTGTGAGGTCCCCACACAACCTTCTCTTCTCCAGGCTGAACAATCACAACTTTCTCACCCTCTCTCCAAAGGGGAGGTGCTCCAATCCTTTTATCAACTTTGTGACCTCCTCTGGACTTGCTCCAACAGCTCCATGTCCTTCTTATGTGGGGGACCCTGGGACTGGAGGCAGCTCTGCAGGTGGGGTCTCACTGGAGCAGAACAGAGGGACAGAATTCCCCCCCTTGACCTGCTTCCCACTCTACTTTGGATGCAGAAGTCCTTCAAATAGTACAAGAATTTTGTCACCAGCAAGCACCTTCTAAGAAGTCTGAAAGTTCCCCCTGGAATTGCCATGACGTGATTTGGCACTTCAATGTCCAGCTCTGTAAATGAGTTTTCACTTTAGCAGTTTCTAGTGAGCACATAACATAATTTCAAATTCAAATATTATCCCTTGCTACAAAAAAAAAACCCCAAAAAACCAGAGGAATGGAATATCCTTTCTCAGATCCCCATGTATGATTCCATATGATTCCATACCCAACTTGGCATGGATTGTCCTGGATTTTATTTTGGTTAATCTTGGAGAGTCAAAGCAGCTATGGATGGACAATGTTCAATGTCCTGGATTATAATGAGATATTTTCATTTAAAATTACATGTAATTTATCTTCTGCCTGAAGACAAATTCTGCTTTCATTTAAATTTCAATAACCTAAGACAAAATCTGAAGAAAACAAAGTAGGAAAACCTTGCATTGATCATACAGAAATAAATGAAAACCTCTCAACAACCTGATGGCGAATTTCAAACTGTGAAATCAGTATTAAAGTGGTAATTTACATTTTTGAGGATTGCTCACTCCCCCTGTTTATATCTTTGAAAATTTTAGATGCAAATTTTCTGTGTCGTTATTACAACTCCACTGGAGTTTGACACAACTTTTTTTTTTAATTCCTGATAGAGATGGGAAAACTTAGATTTGCACTCCAATCCTAATAAAATAAGAAAGACTTTTTTCTTCATGGAACCACCAAATAAGAAAATTCTGAATAGAGAAGAGAATCCTAAGCAAGGATTTTCTGAAAATGCTATGTTTGCCGAAGACAAGACAACCTGGTCAGACTCAACCTAGTTGCAAATTTGGTTGAAATTCACCCAAGATTTTCACCTAAATGAAAAAAAAGAGTGTTAAAAGCTGATTTTCACAAAACTGTGGTTTAGTGGTTTGAGCACTTCAAGACACAGATGATCAATTTCTATTCTGCCTAAATAAGCTCAAAACACAAACCTTCCCCTCCTTGGAGAGTACCCTGACTAGCAGCCTGTAAGCATATTTGGGTTTTTTTCCTCTGCTTTGCATAACTGATTGAATGAAATTGATAATTCTTTCACATCTGCAATAAGCATTCTGTCCACTGCTGTTGGGTTTTTTGTGGTGGTATTTTTTTTAAGGTGGCTCTGACTTCAAACTCATCTTAAAATATTAAAGTAGCAGCTGAAGCAGAGAGGTGGAGAGGGAAGGTGGCATTCTCTGGTTTCAAAAATCATTTAAGAGGATTCCATGGTTCCAGAATGTGCATTACTGAACATTTCCTTATTTACATAAAATGAAAGTCTCAACAGAAGAGACAAAAAATGTACTTTACATTCCTATGAACCTAAATAACCTATACCTGTGACTGTGGGTTTCCTCCTGAATGGGTAAACAATATAGGATTGATTCTCTTCTGACAGGAACCTGGACCCGTGTCTCCTGCATGTTTTATATTTGATCTACTGCATAAAAGGGCACCTTTTCTCAGCAATTTTGAAAAAAAAAAATTAAAAATCATAATAAAAGCCAGAGTTTTCATTAAAATATATTTATATATTTATTAAAAAGAGGCAGCCAGACTGCATCAGATCATCCAGTCTCTGATGGTGAATGGTGGCGGATGACCTAATAAAGACTGTAAGAACAGGGCAGGCACATACTGATTATTTCAGAATACTTTCCCATTTTCTAGCAGTCTGTAGCTTAGAGCCCTCCTCTAATGGCACCTCTGCATTCAACAGTCCCCAATGGGATGCTTCCTGCCATGAGTTTGTCCAAGCACTTTCTAAATCCATGTAAATTTGTAGTGTCCGTGACAATCTGTGCAATAAGGTTCTCAGCTTAATTATGCGAGGTGTGAGGACGTGCATCCCATTGCTCATTCCAATCTTCCACCAGATAATGCAGTCTGATAGCTTGTTCTTTTGAGGGGGAAAAGGAAGGAGGAGAGAGAAAGAGAATATTAATTTGTTACCACATCTTCTGTGGCACTTGGGATTTTGTCGTCTCCTGTCTACACTACATAATAATTAAGTTTTACACTATAGGATAATTCTGCACAAGCAGATCCATAAGAACAAACTGTGCCACCTCTCTCTGAATCTATCCTGAGCCTCTGTCACCTCACCCTTCACACCTTCCACACTCTTGCTGGTGACTTCCCAAAGAACTCTCTTAAAACTGTGACCTGCTTCTTAGACAGGTTTTTATGCAGGTGCAGAACTCTTCTTCCTCAACAGTTCTGGGTTTCTCTTGGTGCTTTTTGGCACTTCTTTTGTCATCTTGGTTGAGTTTTTTTCTGATATTTCAGTGCTTTTGACTGTCTGGTGCTAGCAATTTGCTAACATTCATTTTGCCTCTCTGTTCCATAGACCTCTTTTTTTGCAGCTGATCCATTTTGGGTTTTTTGGTACAGCCTTATCTTCTCTTAGCAGCCCTTTCATCCATTTCTAATCTACTGGCCCTCAGTACACTCTGGCAGAAGTTTTATTTCTATTGTGTCCATAAATAAATGCATTCTTTCCTCAATACCTTTTCAAGTTGTTTCTAAAAATCTTTGTGCCCTGACATGTTATGTTTTCACACAATAAAAACTACCAGAGGTTGAGTTATTCCCTGTTTTCTGGTTTTGGACATAACATTAAGTTTCTGAAGGATGATTTCTTTCTTTTGCTATCCTTCTTTAGCCTCTTGTTTGACCATAGGAGCATTTGATAGATGATAGCTTTTTAACAGATGACATTGTCTCCAATATCTGATCTTTCAGCTGTAGCCATGACACCTGCAAATATTTTGTGCTCTCAGATGATCCTTTTGGTTTCCTTTTTAAAAATGCTTCTTCATTTTTCTTAGGAGTTGCCTTTTTGCCATCAAGTGTATGCAAAGTGACCACTGGCCTCTGCCACTCCTGTCCTGCTCTTCTCGACCCTGGTGAGGCCACAGCCCAAGTCCTGTGTCCAGTTTTAGGCCCCTCATTTCTAAAAGGATGTTGAGGTCTTCAAGTGTGTCCAGAGAAGGAAATAGAGCTGAGGAAGGATTGGAAAACACATCCTGTGAGGAGCAGCTGAGGGAGCTGAGGGGGCTCAGCCTGGAGAAAAGGAGGCTCAGGGGGGACCTTGTGGCTCTGCACAACTCCCTGACAGGAGGGGCAGGGAGGGGGGGTCGGGCTCTGCTGCCGTGTCCCAAGGGAAAGGAGGAGAGGAAATGGCCTCAAATTGCACCAGGGGAGGCTCAGGTTGGAGATTGGACAAAGAAATGTCACTGCAGGAGTGACAGGAATTAGTTTGCCCAGGGAGGTGGTGGGGACACTGTCTCTGGAAGTGTTCAGGAGGAGTCTGGATGTGGCCCTTGGGTGCTGGGGTGATGATGGGACTGGATAATGCTGAAGGTGTCTCCCAACCTTGATGATTCTGGGACTCTGTGACACGTGGAAGGGCCACATGGCCACTCCAAGGGAGCCCCTCAGTGCCCACAGCATTTTGGGCAGGGCCTGAGCACCCCTCAGGACCAAGGCAAGGCTGGCACTTCCCCTCCCTGGTTTTCCTCCATGAATTTGTTGTCTCTCTGCAGCAGGGAACCCTCTCCATTCCCATCCAGGTCTGAGATTCCAATCTGCCCGCTGTTTCACATATTTTAGGGATGTCAATTAACTCTAAGTTTCTCCAACACTCATACCAACCTGACCTATTTTATAACATCACGATTCAAAGGGTTTGGGAAAGGCAGAGTCTCACTGTCCTCACTCTGCTACTCCAGTACAAGTCCAGCAGATAATTTTCTGAATTTCATTTCAATTGGGGATTTTTTTTCCTCTTCCATTTTTAAGTTTGCAGCCAAGCCAAGAGACAGCTATTCCTCAGCCCAAATTTCAGCAGTTCTTATGGAAGAAACTAATTTTTTTCCTTCTTTCAGTGTTTTTCCAGTTGGCCACTATTTGTCACTGAAAGTTAGATTTTTTTTTTTTTTAATATTTGCATATATATGCATTGAACAGAAAATGTAAATTCAAACTTAATTACACTGAAATATGAGGTGAAATATAGTTATTATCTCAACTTTTATAGTGTCAAGGAAACAAACATATTTCAATACTTGAGTTAAACTGCAGTTATCAAGATCTGCATTAAATCATATGGTTTATGCTATCCAGAAGGGCAAATTGGGTAATAATTTATTCCTTCCACCTTTACTATTTCTGCATGTTCATAGTCCTCTCACATATCATAATATCTAATTGCTTTTTCTCATTCTTTTTTTTCCTTTCTCTGTCTTTTTTGGCCCTGAAGGCTTACATCGGAACATCAATAACTTGCTACACGAATTATTTTGACTTGATCTACCTCTGTGTTACTGCAGACACAGCAGCCTTGGCTGGGACTACAACTTTTGACAGGCAAATTCCAGTTACTTTAGTCATCAAGCATTCTGAATTACCAAAGGAAAACTATTAACAAATTTCTGACATGAAAGTGCTGCCTCTTATCACTGTCATGCAATAATTAGAATAAGCAAGCAAGCAAGTGCTTATTTTCTCATTGAGCTGACACATCTTTAGTCTTACCCAGCAGAGCTTTGATACTTAGCGTGTCACAAACCTATAAAAAACATGAAATTTAAAGTGGAAAACTTTTCCAAAGAAGGTTCCAATTCAGTTTAAAACCCTGTGATGTTCTACACTTGCAGAAATGGCATTTTGGAGGATGCAGACACCTAATAGGTGCAGGAGAAGGAACTTTTTTTGGTTGAACTACTTGTCCTTTAATTACAGCTCCAAAACTGAAAGTTAATCAAAGCTTGAGACATTGCAGGGCTTGAGACATCACAATTCAAATAAAAACAATGTCAGCAGGAGAACTTCCCCAGTGAGTTTTATCCAGACACGGTGAAGTGCTCCTGTTTCTGCCTAAGTTTACTCATGTAATGTCAAGGATGTCCCTTTAAAACAATGAGCTTTTCTTCAGCCTAATTCAAAGACTTTGCTTCATTTTGGGTGAATATGTAAATCAGTGAAGGGAAAGGAAGGCAGGTGCTCATTTTTCATAATATGAGGATGGCCTGCTTGTCTTTCACTGTGTTTCTCTAATCTCCTCATCCCTAATTTCCAAAAGGTGTCTCATTAATCCAGCTACAAACTAAACGTATTTTCATATTACAGAACTTTTTCTCTGTCCTGCCCATAACAAACATGATAGCAACAATTTATGTCTGTAGGCACAGGGGTTCCCCAAATACTGTCAGTAGTGACAGAGCTGATTCGGTGATAAACCTGGGTGTATATTTTTATACTATCTGTCAACTCTAGGAAAGAGACCAGAGTTTTCCTGTTCTTGTTATTTTGAAAATACTCTTTTAGAGTGATATTCATCGGTGAGAAGTGAAGGTTTGAGTATATAACAGCAGTGATTGGATCAGCGTTCTTTCTGAAATGATCTTCTTTTCAAAAGAAGAAAAATCACATCTTTGAGCAACAAAAAAATCCTGTTGAACTGGCATGATATTTTTTTTTTAATCTTTAAAGCTAGGTAGAGAGTTTGGGTAGAATCAGCAAGTCAAATCCCTTAGAAACCATGGAAAATATTGAACTTCAATTAAAGTTGTGGAGATTTCACCTCTTTAATTTTTAAAAGTTGCTTACTGCTATGATACTTCACAGAAATCCTTTGGGCCAAAAGAAGTGGTAGCTGTTTCCCCAAGCTGTTAATGAATTTAAATACTAAATACTTTGTAATCTTTAGAAACAAGGGACTTAACCTAAATTGCTTTTCCATCATTTTGAAAAGATGGCAGTCTTCCCAACTGTAACATCTGCCTTTTTTTTTTTTCTTTTTACTGGCACTCTAATTCACAGCACGAAAATCTGACTCTGATGGTGTTGTCCTGATTGAGTTTCCCTCATTTCAAACCTCCTTGCAGCACTCACAGTGGCCTGTGCTGGTGACCAACCAGCCCAATTCACAGATGGTGGGCAGAGAGTAACTTTCAGTTTCCAGGACTCCAATTAAACTCTTCCCCTGGGACTTCCACCCACCCAACAAGGTCACTTGGGGCCTGCCCAGTGACAGTGACAAACAGTGTTCCTAATCACAGAAACCCAAAACCCTCTTAGTGCCATTTGCAGTTTCTCAAGGACCAATGAGAAAAATGTTTTAACACCATACTTTGCTGATTATGAAGAGATAAACATATATTTGCAATTAATGAGAACGAGCAGTAATAAACATTTGGCCTTAATTTCATTCAAGAGCATGGTAACACACGATGATATAAATTAAGAGGACTGGTGACAGGTTTTCAGGGTGGATGGAAACAACCACACTCAGAGGACTTGCGTTGCAGCAAAGCATCTTTTCAGGCTGCTGGAGGAACATTCATTACCATGTACCACACTCGTGTTTCATTAATACATAACCAACGTGCAGAATTGCTCCGTTAATCTTGAAGACGAATTACTCCTGTCAGGGCTTTGTTACAGACTTATCTCTACCACCAACACTCATGCACTAAGACAATAACAGCAACACTCCACTTGCTCTCGAGTAAGGGGAGAACGAATATTCCAAGTAATTAAGAATACTCAATTTAGACAGTTGATCTTATATTCCAGGAGCTGGTCCTGTAGGTTTCACTAATGAGACACTGCAAGTGCCAAACACCAGTGCTAACCTACACATGCTTAACCTGAAGGAAAAGCAATTAATGATACTGTGTGATTGTGGGATTTTAACCAGCTTCTTTAGCTTCTTGCTTTCAGCCAGAAACAAATGTACGAAAATGCCAAGAGATAAAAAGTTCAAAGGTCAAGGAAGATTCAGCCGTAATTGACTTCTGAGTGCATTGCTCTGCTGAGAACTTGGTTTAATGGTCACGTTCATATGCTCGGGTTTTTTTTTATTTTCAGCTCGACTCCTTGTCAGATCAGATTAATGTGCCCCTAAAATGATGCTTCTGCAAAACAGGGAAAAAAGAAAAGGAAAGTTTTGCAGACTGCATTTGAATTCTTGTGATTGTCCTGTCACAAACGTGCACTTCTCTGTTTCAGTCTCCACCAGGGAGGTGTCAAAGCCCAAAATGGGCTCTGTTCACCCGCACAGGAAGGAAGCTCCCTTAGATCCATCCCCAGGCTCTCTCTGCTGGGAATGCAGGGAAGTAAAACCTTCAGGGAATACATTCCATAGTCCACAGGTCCAGCCTTGCTTCACAGTGGGGAAAAGTTAAACCTCTCCTAGACTGACGTCTACCAACACAAATTTTAATGCGGGGTGTGTCCCCATCGGGTGAGCACTTGGGTGAGATGGGTGGGATTGGGTCCAAGAAACATTGTTTTAGTAAGTCACAGATTACCAGGATATTTTTTTTATAAAAGAAGGTCACCTTTTCACCTCTTCTGCAGTCAAAAAGGAAAGGAAAAGTAGATTCCAAAGAAAAACATATTTCATTCTGTTAAGGCAAAGAATGGCTATATTGGAAAGTGTATTGAATAGAAACATAACATTAAATCAGTTACACAACCAGTGCTTTTCCTATAAATCCAATATATTACTGCAATTACTTTTTCAGATTATTTTTTTTAAAAGTCTGCTTTTTGTTAATAGGGAATTCTGTAGTTCAATACATTTAACTTCATCTTCCCTATGATCACTCTTCCTATGTTTAAATTAAACTGTGCTCTTGTTTTGCAGAACGTGGATCATTATCATGATTTTGCTATGATCATTTTATTATATCCCATGGGAAAAATGTGACATGTTAGTTTGGCAACAATTAGGCTATCCCTGAAAAAAAAAAATCAACTTTAAACACCAGTCAAAATTAAATGTTTTCTGAGGGGAAAGGAGAGGCTTGGTAGATAATAGGTTATAGAATACTAAGTATTTGGGGTTTCTAAGACTTTTGCATTTAAAATTGCTGTTAAAGCTTATTAAGGCAAACTTATTTAATGCATATATTTTACAAATATTTAAATTTGCTGCTTGGGTTTATTTCTTAAGCAAATGGCACATTTGCTGGGGCAGTTCTTTATGGAACAAGTTCCTATCTCTATGTTTCTCCATTCTATCTTATGACTAACATCTTATTACCTGACATAAAATTTTATTTTTATGCACTGCTAAATTTTACCTCTTTACCCATCAGTTAAGCCTTGTCTCTAATCCATTAATTCCATGAAAACAATTTACAACTTTCAAAGTACATTGACCTGGGATATTTATTTTCTTGCCTGTATTTGGAGGAGACAGAACTACACAGCGGCAGAGAAACAAGGAGATAAAAATGGCTTTGCAAAGTTGTGGGTTGGAGATTAGAGAAATTCAGACCGACATTCTGCCTCGGAGAGGATGGGATCTGTGGCCTGGGGAGGGAGGATGAGGTTACAGCCTTTAAGCCAAGCCATGCCATGCAGGAGGATCCACAAGAAAATCTGGGTCAGTCACTCACTGAAGATTGCAAACTGCTCAGCAGTAGTGGCAATCTATATTTGGCATTTGTGTGAGAGAGAGGCAGGAGAGGATCCTCACTCGACCCCAGCACAGCACCAGCCAAGGGGTGAATGTGTTAGAGGGGCTAAATCTCCATCAGGTGCCCCACTTCCAAGTATTCCAGATGTGAACTCCTTCCTACAGGCTTTCCCCTGATTTAATTCCTATTCCTGGTAACTGGTAACAGAGAGCTCCTTTCCTTTCTTTTATTTGTTTTTAAATGCATTTTAATATCTGCAGTTGACTACCATTTTGAGTTGCTTGAACATTTATGAAGAAAATTAGTAATTTCTAGCAGAGTTCATGGCTCACCTCTACTTCTCAGAATACTTGGAGGAGAAATCAAGTACCTAATACACAAAATATAGTGAAGTCCCTCAAATAGTACTGGTAGGATATACAAATTTCTACAGAAAAATTTCTACAGAAAACAGGAAAGAAATGGGTCAGGACAATAAACAGATTTTGGGTTTGCAGAAACTGGAAAGAGAGGCTGCAACTTTCTGAGCACTCTGCAGAATTAATTTTGCTTCTGCTTGACGAGCGAGGCACCAACATTTTCCTTGACAAGGTTGTTTTTCCTCAGAATGACCAGAGATGCAGCACATTGCGTTTCCTAATGAAAATGAGGTGAATGAATGGCCCTGCTGTTTTCCCTATTATTCTTCTTTCTGCCTTTTAATGGCACATTACCAAAATGTGAGCTGCCTTCTCTGGATTGCTCCTGTATTTACAGATCCCATTAAAACCATCCAGGTTGCACTGATGTGTGTTCTAATGGTTGATGGCAGCATCTAACGGTGTGAACAAGATGGGAACTGCCTGATGTTCCTTTAAATGGCAGAAGAGTGGCGAGTTACAGGTCATGGAAACAAGGACTGCCAGCAGGCAGGATTCCCTGGAAATGTTTATGCCTTCTCTGCATATCATTCTCACATGCTGTGTTTGTGGGTTTGATAAAAGCTAATCACCCTTGCCTAACGGGGAGAGCATTCCAGGACCATCCATGTGGATTGTGTGCTGGAAGGGCTGGGTTGAAGGCACACCTGTGGGTCCCCTCGTGATAAAGATCCATAGCACACTCCCTGGAACATGGGCCACAAGCAAAACACATAATAATCATTCTTAAACAAACAGTCATTGTGTATATTAGCTCTATAACCAAAATAAGCCATGCTAGTACTGCTGGGTGCATTCCCAAGGTGTGTGTGAGGAGTTTTGAAGGCAGTATTCCCAAAAGAATACATTCACTGAAACATAATGCCAGTGCAGAAGGTTCCCCAAGGAATCTGGTGGTGTTTGGGTGACAATATTTGCATCTTCAAATCATCAAAGTGGGCATCCTACCATTTGCTGTGTTATAGGTAAAAGTTCAAATAAACACAAATTGGCCAAAAGTGAAAGGCATTACATTAATCATTATTACAAATGAAAACTTACTTTGTCAAAAACATCAAATATCATCGAAAAATTAGTGAGAGATCAAAAAACTAAGGTGAAAAACACATTACTAGAAGTCACTCCTAGTGGTTTAAATACATTCCACAGTGTTGTAATATCATCCAACAGTGGTGATGAATCCATAAAAAAAAGAAAAATAACATGGGGCTACTTTTTATGCCTATGCGTAAACAATCTTTTCTTCTGAGGCTTTGGAACATTTCAGTCAGTGAATGTGGCCTTTTAACTACCTGAGCATACTTGTGGTGCTCAGAATGGCAGGGAGGAATGATGCATAAATCTGTTAAAACCAGCAGAGAGGTTTGAAAACCCTGATTCTAACATAATCCTAAATCAGCTTGCTTTTTGGGCCTAAATCTAATTTATACCCAAATCTAACTCACCTGGCAGGTCAGTTACTTCATGAAGCAACGACCCACCAGTAAAGTCAACTGGACCACTGGTCTACAGAAGCTTGATGATAAATAAAGGCAGAATCTCTCTCTCAAACAAAAATTACTATCATTAATTTAAATTACTTCCTTTCTTAATTTAAATTATACTGATTGTAACCTCTGGCCTTCAGGAATGCTTTCATTTCTACCCAGGTTTAAGTGGTAAAATGCACGTTTTTTTCCTCCAGCTTGAGCTGATTTTCACTTTCCCAAGACAACCATTAAAAAAACCATCACACCAACTCCTTCCTGACGACCTATTTGCACAGGTTCCTAAAAAATCAGCTCAGGATTGTCTGTCTCAGTTTTTTAATTAAGTTAATCAGTTGTAATTACAGGTCTAAACACTTCCTCTGCACTTGCCAAAAAAAGCCTTACTTTTTTCCTCACTGCCTCCCATCAAATGCTCCCATGAAGAGCTCGAGCAACACCTGCTCCACATTAAGAACTCCTAAAGACAGGTAACAGTGATACCAATTTTAGTATCGGGTGGTAATATCTAATTACTCACAGAACATCATCATAAAAAGGTTATGAAAGTAATAATTTTGTTCTTCCTCGGCAAACACCGCCATAAAGTCTAAGAGAAACTGATTTACTTCCATTAGAATTAATTTCAAGGAGCTGCCTAGTTTTGTCACCGTAACTTCAAAAAATGCTAATTAATTCTAAATCAGAAAGTATGTAATTATAACGGTTTTCTGCTGAAAAACAAATTACCTGGTGCCCTTGGGGTGAACGACACAGAAGAAATTTCATATTCCTTTCAACGGCATAAATATTTTACGTTTTAGGCCATGAAAATAATGTGCCAACCAGAAACATCCCATCTTTTCCCTCTCAAATGTTTAGAGACTGTTTTCTTCCTCCTAGCATGAAGACACTAAACGAGTTGACAGTCTGCTTGCCAGTCAGTTTAATCTCACTCTCTCTCTGGGTTTGTGGGAAAACTGTGGCATGCCAAGTTATTTTTGGCCAAATGTTACAGTATAAAGAGCCTTCAGGAGCTGTCGTTCAGTGAGTGGACTAACTGGCAGCTGTTTTACCTGCAGGATAGGAATTGATGTTGCCATGGAAATAGAATAACTTTTTTTATTTTCCCCCCGTCTTTGCACATTTGGGTTCGCCCAAGCACAGAAATCAGTTCAAGAACAATTTCCAAAAGCGGAATGAAAGACTAGGAGGACGCTTAGAGGGAGCTCAAGAGCTGTTTTCATCTATTTCAGACAGTGGTCATTTATGGACAAACCACTTGAGCTTCTCTTCCTAAATGGGAAGTAGGTGAAAAATAAAACTCCACATTTCATCCCTGTCTGTTGTTGGCTGCCATATTTTTTTTCCATTGGATATTTCGTGCTGATCAAACTTCCCAAAAATGGGCATCTTTCAAAAGGCAACAGGGGCAGTTCTGTTTGCTTTCATCAACATTTTCATTGACACAACCTGTAGCACAAAAGAACATCATAAATGCAGATAAGCCTTACAAATATGCAATGAAGGAATCTATGGTTTTGCACATGCTGCAGAACGTACGGCAGGACTCTCCAGCTGCATGACAACAGGAGCCCAAGCAGTGAAATTTATGTGTCCTGAGATGACGTAGCTCCCAGAGAGACCTCCCCACCCCAGCCTGTCTCCATCTTTAAAAAACAATCAAGGAGACGTTTCCATCCAATCATGTAATCATCGTCCTTTCACGAGACAGTGCCTGAACCCTGGACTGTTCAAATTCCCCGAGTATGAAGTCACTGGAAGTGCTGCAAATCATGTTTTCACAGAGGGAGGATTTCACAAAAGGGTGGCATCACTGACACAGTCACGCTGATTTGCTGTTGCTCCTTTAAAGACCTCAGCCAAAAGCAAAGGAGCTGAAAACCTCGGAATTTACCTCAGTTTGACAAAAAGCCAAGAACTTGCGATGCCTGTGAAGTAGGACCCCGGTCCTTGCAGACAGACAAACCACAGTAAGAACTTAAAAACACCCAGGTTAAGTACAAGTGATTTCTGCACTAAGAGGGATGTTGGTGAGAGACAAATCCACAGCAGGTTGGGATTTTCATCAGCACAGATTAGAAGCACGAGCCTCACCAGAAGCCAGTAGGGTTTGTGTCCTTTGTGTAAGAACTTAAAAACTGATGAGCGCTTTGTGGCACAGCATGTAGGATTTTTGGGGGGTTGTTGGTCTGGATTTTTTTGTTATGGTGGTTAAATACACTGGTTTTTATATTGTGGTAATTTCATCTCCCACTCAAACCTCAGGGGAGAGGCAAGATCTTCCAATTTACTGTAACAGTTACACTTAAACAGCTACACACCAATCAAGGAAGAAAAAATGAGGCTTTTTCTTCTTGTTGAAGTTCTTCAGATTTAGATAAATGTAAACACCGTTGCCCCTCTAGGTCTTCACATTTTCTTTACCTTTCCTCATTTAGTTCCACATCTACTTTAATAAATATTTAACCACATGCACCAGCACTTCCCATTTACTCTCTCCTTAGCTTAAAGATTAATGTAGATATCTGAGGAAACATCTTAGCTTAAAACCATGGAAAGATCATTTTGTTCATACATGCATTTAGGCAGACCCACGTTTACCTGATTTGCTTAATGGGATAGAAGATTTCACAACTGCATATCAGCCTGAGAGTCAGGAAATATTGAAAGAAAGATGAGGAAAGGCTATTTCCCTGTGAAAACTTTTTATTGACTCATTTGTGATTCTGATTGAAATTTTGTGACACTGGAATCAAAAGGAAAACCACCACAGTCGGCAGCAGAACAAGAATTTCATTCCCATTCTAATTATTGCTTTTATTTTTTCCCCATAAATGAGCATTCCTGCTGGGTTCTATAATTTTCTTTTATATTCCCAGTGCAAAGTATGAAACCACAGTCTAACATGCGAATGAGGCCTAAATTTCCTATCAGACACATCAAGGACAAAGAAATTGCATTGTACCTGCATTCACCCTGCACAAACTCACAGTTTAGGGGTTTTTTGTACTCTAATACTGCAGATAAGAGGTTTTGCTTCCGGCAAAGGCTGAGGAGGGGTCATATCTGTAACTCACTGCTGATCTGACCTTGCAGGATCCTGGGCCATTTCAGCACATTATGTACAACAAGAAATTGCATTTATCACATCTATAGAATATTCGGATTATTTCAGGCCTTGACAGCAACCATACTACCTCTGATTTATTTATCAACAAGGTCACTTTTTTTCCCCAGATCAGCCTAAATGTTTTGCTTTGGTTCTAGACTTGTGGCCTGTAAACTCAAGCTGCCATTTACCACACCCCTTGTTGCTTTTGAATGATTCAGGGCCAAAACAATCTTGTGGTAAATTCACCAGTTTTTGTGGGCTCTGTGGTGATGAACTTCAATCCAGCTCCCTGTTTTTTATACAATATGAACATGAAGGGCTAATAAACAGCAAGAAACCCCTCAGAGCAAACTGTATTTCAATCATCCTGCTTGTATTTAATGACTTCTAGCCCTGTATTTTTAAATGGCACTGTATTTAGGCTGTGGAATTGCATCCACAAATGCAATGGAGTGCCAATAAATATTTCTCTGCTGACATTCAGTGCAGGATTCTCACCACAGCCATACATCATAATTTTTGTCAATCCAGCAGCCTGTCTGACTACAAGTTAATCTTGTTTCTGCTTGCATTTATAACCTTAGAAGAGTCCAACTTGGGCTTTGCTTACTCTGAATTAATCCCTTGGATTTTTGTGAAAATTTTCACATATTTTCATCTAGAGTATCTATTAGCTCTTGATACTTAACACACGCACATTAAAAATGAACAGTAACTCCAATAATGCCTGTTTTTCTTCTTTCTTCTCAGTTTAACAACTTCATATTTCCTTATCCCTCTTCATTCTGTTGTGAGTTCTCCTGCTGCCATCAACCAGCTACATCAAGCAGTTGAAGCTACATCAAACACTTCAATTTGGGTTGAGGAAAGGTCTTGGATTAGAGCAAACTTGAGTTTCAAATCCTCCTCATCCATCACAGAGGACACAAGAGAAGGAAAAAAAAAGGACATAAATGCCCACTTTTTTAGCTCCTTAATATAGGTTTAGAAATTTTGGACTAGTAACAAATGAAGGCAGGACTGCAGAAGCTGGCTGTGACCATGAGGAAGGACAGTCCCTCCCTCAGCTGTGGGCACTGTCAGCACCTGCATATTCACCGAGCACAGAACAGCACAAAGTCACAGCCAACAGCAAATGCCCTTTCTGAAATGTCTTTTCAGACCCCTTCTCCAAATTTCACTGATTTTCATACCCTTTATCTAATGATCAACATGAAATAACTCTTATTTTAATCCTTATTTATAAATATCTAAGGATAATTCTCCAATCCCACACAGCGTCACTAACGCTGGATGCAGGCTGCTTGAGAAGCCTAGCAAAATAAACAACAGTTGTGAATCACAGATTCTTGAAGATTATTCATTTTTGCTTTAAAAAGAAAAGATGAAAAAAAAAAAAGAGGAAATACCAATAATTTGTAAATGCCAATATTTCAGATTAATTTACTGCCTGCTGTTCTTCCAACAGCATCTCTTCCCCTAGGAAAGACATGCCATAAAATGCTTAAAGGGTGTTCTTTTTTTAACCCAGTAAGGCTGCTTCCCAAACCTCCTTGAATGCGATTTCCCAGCAAACTTTCCAACACCAAGCCTGACTCAAAATCAGCGAAGCCAATCCACAGCCACTGCTTCTAATGACCAGAGATCCCCCTGCCAGAGAACTTCACTGCACAAGCAGGTATCCAGATAGGGAGAATTAAAAAGCAATCATCTCCTGCTGAGACTAGAACAGATTCCAAACTTCAGCCAAGGTTTTTTGGGGGATTTTTTTCCATGGATGTGTGCAGGCTTTGTAGATGAAGTGCCAAAAGCAGAGAGTCTGATTGCAGTGACCTTATTATTGCTCTAAAGATCCTTCAGTGGACAGCAAATGTGATGAGCTGCTAAATAATTGATTATTTCAAGAACTTAATGCTGAGTGCTTTTCACGCATCAGTACAACAAATTATTTTATAGGTGTTGGTGTGTCAGCAAAACTCTGAACCACTCACCTACACCTCTTGCTGAGCAGAAAATAAAAAGGAGAGAAGTGGGAGTCAGAGGAATTCCCTTGAAAGCTGGAAAGCATGGATTGCCATCAGCCTCAAAGCTGAACTGCAGTAAAGTTTTGCTTCACCTCTTTGCACTTACATGCAAAAGTCCTGATATCGGTATTGCTGTGCAGAAGATGTTATTTGTTTATGGCAATAAAGCAGCAAATTCTCATATGCTTGGAGGATTTAATGGAAATTTTCCCAGCAGGTAGAAAGTTT
This sequence comes from Ifrita kowaldi, assembly GCA_013398055.1. NCBI lineage: Eukaryota > Metazoa > Chordata > Aves > Passeriformes > Cinclosomatidae > Ifrita > Ifrita kowaldi. The sequence goes on along the minus strand of VZRS01010109.1, from coordinate 57,434 downwards.
TACTACACCCACATACAGCATGTTGCTGAGTGGCAACTGATTTTGCTCCTGGACATGGAGCAAATATAATGCAACTTATCTTAATTTTTGCTTCTCAGATGACCTTGTGACTTGCCAGGTCAATAAAACTCCAGAGAGGTTCCCACAGTGTTAGGAAAGAGGGCAGAAACAGACCTCTATGATCAGAGAACACACAGACACTGGAGCTCTGTGTTTTTGGAGGTGTGCTGTGAAAAGACCTTTTATTGTTGTTGTTGGTTTTTTTCATGATGATGGTAAAATACTGGAAGAGAGGCTCAGAGAAGTTGTGGGACCTCTGCCCTCAGAGGTGTTCCAGATTTGACCAGTCATGGCCCTGAGAAACCTGATCTAAATTAGATCTTTTCTGAATAGGGGGTTGAATTGGATTGGCTTCTGGATGAGCCCTGAAATGTAATTTATGGTACTGTGAGACATGAGTAGGAGGGAAATACTTGGCATCTCTAACCTAATTTCCAAACTAATACAGAGATAGAGAGATCTCTATCTAAAATATTACCCATTTAAAAATAAATGCACTTTGTCAGGACGATAAAACCTCTGGTTCAAAGTTCAAAGCTGTTATGAACATTAGCATTTCTAACAGGGACTTACACATAAAACCGTCTTGAATACTTAAGCTAAAAGAAGAGAAATTCAAACAAAATATGAACCAGAGAAGAGGGAATAAATAGGTAATTGACCTGGTTTCTTTCCCCTAATCTTAGCCATCTTTACTGGTACCAGATCTAAGGGAAATCTTCCCCTCCTCTGCAACGAGCTTCTTTTTCCCAAAATGCCATCATATCTGGGAGGCATTTAGGAGCAAGCTTGACATTCTGAAACCATATGCATTCACAAGTGAAAGAGAAACAAATAATAGTGACAACCAAGCTGTGAATAGCTATTAACATCTCTGGATATTGTGAACTCTCTTCAGACAAGCCTGAACGAGAATACATTTGGTGTTTCAGTTATTTAGTCACTCTCAGTTTTCCACAATTCTGGCACTGATACACCCCAGTGATATCACTTGACTCTGAGTAAAACAAATTTGCTGTAATTTGCACCTATAGTAAAAATGACTGGTTTTGGCTCCCATTAAAACATGTAATTTAAAAAAAAATCAGAGCTAAACAGGATGCATGAAGATATCCATGTACAGTCTAATAAAAGCATCTTAGAGATCCAGGTGCAAAACACAGCCTTGGTGCAAATTAATTATTAATGTTTTACACAACCGATTTACTGATAGGAACCATTTCCTTTTTTAATCTCCCTCCTGTCCAGTTTCTTTGACTCTCCTTTACTTGGCATCCTTCTTTATTTAATATGACTGGATGGCCTAAAATGATAGTTACTCTGAGAACCAGAGACAATTAGGACAGCAAGACATCAGCAGCAAGACCAGAATGCAGGAACAAAGAAACTAAAATGGAGGAACATAAGGTTTGGTTCAACTCATTGTTATCTCCCTCTCTGATTTGTGTCTCTCTTATTTCTACAAGATAATACATTCCTCTCACATACTCTCTTGGTAAGCTTTGAAGTAGCAGGTAACTCCAAGACTGAATATTTGTGTGTATGCAACAATAAAATATCCTGAAATGGTTTGTTGCTCCGAGTTTTTAAGTCTTTCTGTGTGCTGTGCACGTCTTTCCCAGTGCTCCAACAAATATGGAGCATCAGTGCCACAAGGAAAGAAAAACATGTTTTTAGGTTGTTGAAACACAGCAATAACTTCTCTGCAAAGATGAAAAATCCCTGGAAAAGAAGAGTAGTTTTCAATACAATTACTTCTGGATTACTATTTACAATTATACTTTCGTCACCAATAATGAATTTTTGCTATTCTGTACTCAAATCAAAATAGAGATATCTGTGGTCAACAGAAGTTAGTGACAAACTAACTCCAGCACTCAAAATATCCTGGGATTTCTGTAACCCTGGGGCAAACAGAGCAATTCCTGTGGCTGCTCCTCCATGGGTGTCAGCAGGTCAGATGGAGACCCCAGAGTTCATGTCGCTGATGTTCGCCCGTGCTCCCATTCCAGAGGTGTGGAAGCAAAGGGAAAATCATCCGACCTGGATAAAGAGGTCTGGGGAACAGAAGGTCTCATAGCAGGCGGATCATGTAAAGGGCACCAGCAAAAAGAAAAAAGGACAAAACACAGCAAAATCAGAAAATAAAGAGGGATGGAAAATGTCTAAAATTGGTTAAGAAAGGTCTTTCTCTAAACTTGAAAATACCTTTGGATTCTTCTCTGAAATCATAGATACACAGAATTTTCCCAACATCTAGATATTGCTGAAGCCAAATAAAGAAAAATATCGTTTTCCTGCCACCCTTTCCTCCAAGGGCAATGCTGTTGTCCAAAACTGAGAATTCATAGGGGACCTAACGACGTGCATATGAAAAAGATATTATTTAAGCATTCTTTCTACGTAGGAAAATTGACATCAAATTTTATATTGACAATTTACTTGGATTACAAAACAAGCAGGCAACCAGAGGTTGGACAATGCCTGACAAAATAGGTGGTGAGAAATTATTCTTTCTTTTTTATCCATGTCCAAGTTCTAAAAAGCAAGGATCTAACAGTAATATTTGTGTATTTCCCTCCACCACATCCTATTTTCTGTGGCTATTAGTGGCTGGAAGAAGCCGGTCTCTGTCTCCTTGGAATGTGTGCCTCATTTAAATGCAGAATAAAGGGGATGTTTCATGTTTTCTTTCTTGCATGCTAATTGCACTGATTGATATGACACTGGTCTTTATGCTTTGTACTTTCTTTTATTACCTCCTATAAGCAGTGGAGCTCCATTTAAAAAGACCTGAGATAAGGCCATGGTAACATCACAGAGAACAAAAAAATCTGCAAATAATACCCTGGCTCTGGGCAAAAGTTGGTGGGAGTTTTTTATTTCAGTGCGAGTACTTGTTCAGTCTAGTCCAGACATTCCTGATAATAATAAGTATTCTGCTATATTTCATCTTTAGTCAATGGGTAATATACAGTAGTTTGACTCATATTCATGCAGAAATCTTGGTTATTAGATAAAGCAAATATCCTCATTACTATTAAGAATAACATTAGGTATTATCAGTAGGATGAAATAATCAACAACATTTGAAAAGTAAGATTTTTTTTTTTTTCTGGAAATACATTCCATTTCCCTCTTATTCTATATATGAACTCATGTACATGCATAATGAATATGTCTAGAACTCTTTTATTTGCTGGTTTGTCTAAAAATTCAGGTGTTTCTGGCAAAGATTCAGCAAATCAGGAATTTATATTCATATTTATCTGAGATTACACACAACATTTTGCTGTGGCAGAAGTTTCCCTAATGCCTTTAAGACTTTCGTATTCCTCTCCTCCCATACTCCTAATTTTAATTCAAAGGCAGGCATGAAAACTGGGGATGTAAACTGTTCCTTCCCCCTGATTTCATAGGAAAACTTTAGCACCTGTTGGAAAATACGATCCCAACTAAAAGTTGGATGAAAAGCTGGCTCTACAATCTGACAGCAGACAGTTTTTTAGCTCCCACACCCCTGAGTAGCTCCACTTCAGGACTGTGCCTCTGAAAGCCAATGGCCCAAAACCTGTTCACCCCAACAGGAGACTTTTCAGAGACTCCACTGCATTATTGGATTGGGCTCAAAAAGCTTAATTTAAAGGTCTTTCATGACAGAATGTCACTCCAGTGACAGCATTATCCCAAATCCTGCTGTTCCCCAAAGCACCAATGCAATACACATTCTAACACCTGAGTTGATGTTAACTGCTGCAAATTTCAATTCCAGAATGTGGGGATTGTCCCACCTGGCAAATGCTGATTATTATTCTCATCTCCAAAGAAAAGCTCTATCTATAGAAAGGGAAAACAGTTGTTTTCACACTGATAATTGAGTCATGGTAAATACATTTCATGTGGGAAATATTTCCTGTCTAATTCAGGTTGTGAACAATTATGTGCCCCATGCCAATTATTGATTGGATGTGCAGCAGTTGGGATGGGCTCCTGATGCATCACACACTTCATATAGACATATTTAAACTGAGAAAAAAAAGAAATCTATCCAGGAATATCCCACTTTTGATGATAAGCAAAACACTGAATTTTCAGATCATGAGAAATTATTACATTTCAGCATCTGTTAATTTTGTATGGAGGATAAAAGCTGATGTGTCAAAGTTCTTCAAAGAACACGGAAAATAAGTTCCACATTCTTAAATATATCATTTTAATGTTCCAATCAAAGTGAGACATTTTAGCATTCCCAAAGCATTTTTTGACAAGAACAATGCTAAACTCCTGTTTTCTGTCTGTTCAAAAAATATGGAAGCTGAGGTTCGGATCATCTTTTTCACCAACAGACCAATTCCTTGAAGGTTTGCTCCTCCCAGGGGTAATGTAACTATTGTTCTAGCAGGGCCCACATGTTGCCTTGTGGGAACTGAAATTTTAGAGCTGAATGGCAGCATTGGTATTATTATTATTATTATTATTAATTTCGTGTGCACACCTTTCTAATCCAGCTGTACCTGCTCCAATGCAAAAAGCTGACCAAAATAAATCTTTTCTGTCTTCTGAGAAATGTGGATGCCAAGCAAACCTGACCTGTGGGGAAACATCTAGGCTGTGATTCCAATAAGGCCGTGCTGAGCTGGGGGACTCTGTCTTGCTTAACTGCTTTGGAAAACAAAAAATATTTCTGGGAAAAAACAATAGAATGTAACTGAAAGTTCTTTCAGGGGAACCAGCCTCAAAAGTCAAACCTGCACACAGAGAATTGGAGCAGGGGGGAATCCTGGGGTTTGCTGACATGCCATATCTGTGATTTAGTCCAACAGTTAGGGCCGTAATCATTCCTCGAGGCTGTGGCAGGGCATGCCGGGCAGCTGAGAAATGCAAAAAATGAGAGGAAGCTCATCTTTAGATTGCCTTCCCTTGGGCCAGTTTGCCAGGCTAGGTTAGATCACTCTCTGGTGACAGATGGCTGCAACCCCTGGAGGGCCAAGAACCCGAGCCAAAAGTTCGCGGAAGTCCGCGGGAGCGCTTGCGCCGCATCGCGTGCCGTGGGTTCGGGCAGCTGCACTCCGGAGGGACACCAAGGGCATGGAGCCTGAAAACAGCTTCCAGGAGTTCCAGGCTGAGGAACGGCCTTCCCTGCATCCCAAAATCCAGTCCTAACGGGAGCTCTAGCAGTTTAGAAGAATTACCGCCCTGAAAGAGGAAAATGACCCTTTATTTCTGCAGACTATTGATTGCCATCCTGCAACCAAGTCTAGACCTACACACCAGCTGAATCCAAAATATGTCTGGTGTCTTACAGGAGATGCTCTTTCCATGTTGTGTTCCACATCCTGTTCAGCCGGGTTCTGGCAGTTTTCAATGGAAATTATTAAAAATATGACAAATTAATGATTTGGGTAAGCAGAAGATGACCTCGATTTGGGACACACCCATCAAGAAGGAGAAAAGGAGAGACGTCTCCTTGTGGGATTCTTGTTAAATTCTCAGTCACTCCACATTTTCTGAAGGCTGTCGTAATTTTATTGTTGCTGCTTCTGGAAATGTTGATCCAGTGGCAGTTCTTGTCATCTGACATTGGCACAGCTGCATCTGGTAATGCTGCCTGGCCAAAATCAACACCCCCATGGAAATCCCCCTCCAAAGACAGCAGTGACAGGGATGTATGGCCAAAATACCAAGGAGGAAATACCTACAACAATCATTTGGCTCAACTGTTTCCCAAAATGTCTTGCAAGTGTATTATCAACAATTCTGCGCTTGCCAATAAGTGCTGAGAGGAATTCCCTTAAAACCTTTCAGAAAAGAAAGGACATAATTTCATTATTTGAAAAGATATGCTGCAGCTCAACAGAATATGCAAGGGAAAACTAATAAAGGGAACGCTCAGCACAACATTGACATAATTATCATTTGCTTTTTAATACTGTAAACTCACATAAACACAGCATGTTCTGAGCTAAGTAGAGAAGTTTGCTGAGAATAAAAGTACATCTGATATCCTAATAAATTAGAAGAATAAGGAACTCCTTTAGGAAAAAAAAAAACAACATAAAAAAGACCTTGCAGTCACTCTTAGATGTCAAATACCATTAAACACAACTTTGTCTGTTGCTAGAGAAGATAAAAGCTGTATTTAAAAGCCTTGCCAAAAATGTCCTTTTCAGTACTAATTAGCATCAATGGTCAAAGCCGCTAGAGCAAAAGAAGAACAGAGAAAGGGAGGACAAGAGAAATAAGTACCATCACTGACACTAACAGGATTTTTTTAAGCTTTGTCTCATGATACATTAAAGGATATTTTTCTTTTAATATAATGTCCAAAGCTTACAAGTGCTATGAGCAGATGCCCTTCTCAATCTGCATTAAAATCAAGTCTAAAGGCACGCAAAGAACAGCCACAGCAGAAAGTGCCTCTTCCCACTGTTTACCCAGTGAGAAATTAGCAGTTCTACAGCGTAAAATGAAGCTGAGATCTCCTTGTCATATTTGAGAGCACTTTTGCTTCCTACTTCAGGATTTTTCAGCCCATTCTCTGGATCAACAGGAAAATACTGAAGCACAGTTAAAGAGAGCACGTCCACCTGACTATGTGGATTTTGCCTTAATGCTTTTTACAGTCACATGAGTTTGTGATAGAGTCTCAAAATGGGCAATTTTACTGTTGCAGCAATGAAATTCATTGGGAATTGCAACGGGTCTGCCTTTTCCAGCGTTGGCTGTGCAGAACAGCCCCTTGTTGACAATGAAAGCATCAGAGGTCAAGAGATGGAGGAGTATCTCATGTATCAGAGTGGAAAGTAGGTCATCAGGTCTGTTCTGCCATGGTGCCAAAACCAGCTTGGTCTTATCTTTTCAAAGTGCTGGGGGCCAAGCTGTGAATCTGTCTTCCCTGCTACCTCCAATGCATCTGGCACAGCCTAAAAAATAAACATAACCAACCAAAAAAAAAAGCCCCAAAACACCCCAACCAAACAAAACAAAAAAAACCCCTCCAAACCCCTGAGTCTTTTCACTTCCATGATCACCTGAATGTCATTCATTTCCACAGCATAATTTCTTTCAAAAATACAGTCCCTGCTCACTTCTCATCCACACAGAGTTAAGTCTGGAGCAACCGTGGGAGTGCTGCAGTTCCATGGGTATAACCAGACATGAGAATTCCTACATTTCATAATTACTGCTAACTCAAAATATGGGTCAGAGCCTAAAAACTGATTAGCCCCTTGAGCTTTTCATGTCTCTTCTTGTCATGAGTGGCATGACAGGGGAAGGAGAATAAACAACCCTCCCCCTCACACGCAGCCCACAGCCAGCCTGGGGCGCTGAACCCTCGATGCACAGGCTGGGAACAGCATTGCCACAATAGATACACCAGCTTCCCACATCCAACCTGTCATTCTGCTTCAGTCCTTCTCATGAGGGGATCTTTCACATTCCTTTCAGACTGACCATGCCCCAAATTCTCTGAATCTGTGCTAAATGCTTGAACCAAACTTCCCTATGTCAAAACCTGGTTTGCCCTCAGCATCCTTGATTTATTACTGGAAAAATCATCACAAGTACCAGCCTACAAGTATTAGATCTTAGACTTGGGTGTCTTTTCATTATGGACAGGATCATTTTAGACTGTTCACATCAAGCTGAAGAGATGGAAATGGTTTTGCTCCCTGTGAGTCTTGTATGAGAATCAATGAGTTAATGACGAGCTGTTCGACTATTGAGTCACTCTGTATTTGGGATTCCAACTGCAGGGATGTTCACACAAAGAAAACAGGGGTTTTCCTTGTGTTCTTAAAAAGGTGTTGCAAAGGCCTGAGGACCTGATTTTTTAGGGAATGATCTTCAGTGTATGAAGTGCAGCAAAGCCAATCTCTTTCCATGTAATGAAAACTACAAGTGACCAACATCAGCATCTCCACAGCAAACAGGCACAGTGAGGCACAGCATGTGAACTACAAACATTTTTAGGATGCATTATGTTTCTGAAGAGAAACATAATACTTGGTACATATACTAATTAAATCTTCCACTCAACACCAGACATGAAAACCAAAATGCTGAGGAAAAAAAAAAAATAGGGTTTTGGTAAGACAGAAAAAGGGACTTTTACCTCAAAACAGAAAATTGGCACTGTTTATGGAAGTTTATGGTATTCCTTTTCTTCATTTATTTTAAGTTATTGATCTCTGCAGCTGCCATGACAGGAAATTATATTATTGCTTATTTTTTCCTAAGTATTAATGCCGTTCCATTGGACACCCCCTCCTTGTCCCAGGAGGCACAGATACAAGGAACCCAAATTGCTGCTTAGCAAAGTGAATGCCCCGTCCAGATCTCCATGGAAATCAAGCTTCTCTATCAGAAGCAGAGCCTCAAATTGCTGCAGGTTAGTTTGTATAAGCAATTCCAACCCACATGGGGTGAAGAGAAGACGAAAGCCAGCAAAGAAACCCCAGTTCTTCCTGTGTAAACGCATTTTGCTTCACATCTGAAGTTCACTAGGAAGGGCTTGATGCAATGCAGGAGGAGGAATCAGGAAGGCAACACGAGATTTTCCTTTCCAGCGTGTCTCATGCAGCCTCAGAAATGCTTTCTGACAGCTCCTCATGTGTTGGAGAGGAATTCTTCGATGTGCAATCAGCAAGGGGGTCTCTGTAGATGCAGGTTGGCATATGGTATCTCAAATTTCTCAGTGACAAGTGGCATGTTAGCAGAGCAACAGAGTAGCAGGGAAAAAGACGTTTTGCTAATCACTCCCTGTTGCCCACACCCTCAGGCAGAATCATATTGCTTTATGCAGATGAGCTCATAACAGTTTCTTCAATTTAGCTTTTATATAAAAAAGTGCCAGCTCCTAACGCTGTGTCAACAGGCACCCGAGGGCCTTCCACTTTACATTGCAAGTGTATTACTATTTAAAGATGAGCTTTTAGCTTAACATCATTGCTTGCCTTCGGAGTTTAATTACCGCCCTCCCCATGAGGCCCAGTGAACCATCCACTCCTCCCACGGGAGTTCTGCCTGGCAATGATCTTTAACTAAATAAGTAAATGCCAAATAAGCACTTCTTAAAGATGCAGTGGCTTGTTCCCTGCCCAGCTCTGATGCTGCAGAAGCCAGGCTCTGGGTTGGATCTCCCTGGCAGCAAGCCATGTAGAATTTAGAGCTCTCAGTTATAAATCTCATCTCGCTGATATGAACTAGAAAGGGGGATTTTGAAAAAATGGAAAACTTTTTTCCTTTTTGCTGTGTCTTGTGCTTAATTTTCCCACATCATTACCTGGAGGCAGACATAAATCACTAAAACAAGAGACTCTGGTACCCAGTTACACAACTGTCTGTCACAAGACTCTGTACAACCTGCATTTCTTACATTATTCCCCCAAATTATTTTCCCACATTTCTTTCCACCACCTCTATCTGCAGGATTAGAATATTAGTATTGCAAAACAACTCATTCCCTTGAAATAAATATCCAAAATTTAAAGTAGGTCAACACAGATGCAGTTAATTTTGTAACAATTCAAGCTACTGGGCAAGACAGAGGCTAAAAACTCAACAGTGTCAAGAGAAAGAGGAATGTAAACAGATGGGTTGTTTTTTAGAAAAAGGAAATAACAAAAGTTGTCGCAACCAGGTGTGGTTTCAGGGATGTGGGAGTGTTACAAAGCAGCTACAGTAAAGATGATCCCAGATCTTAGAACCCTGTACCCAAATAGTACCAAGCTGTACTTCAGGACAGCACACACAGCTCTGACTGAGCTGGAAAGAAACTGAGCAGGGCATCTGTCTTGCCTGACTTCTCTGTGAGCAGGAAAATAACCCACTTTGGGCATATCCCACCAGAGCAGTCATCACACCATCAGACACTGGCTGTGCTTTTTGGGGCACTGTTCAGCACACACTGCAAATTATCATAAAATCACATTGTGAATGTGCCTCTTGGACCTGTCCCTGGCTTGAGGAACAAAATTCGGGCCAGAGTGGCTTTAAAGAACATTGGGTCTGAAATTAAAATGAAGCTTTCCATCATATAATTACATAAACATAATGGGGTTTTTTGTAGAGTTGCAAGAAATCACTTTTTTCCTCTGTGTTTCAGAATGCAAAGTTTCTAATCATAATGTTCTGGACCAAATAAAAGTGCTTCCATTTAACCTAGAGAGGGAAAAATACTGTTTTGTTTGTGCATCATGTTGGAAAAACATGCAAGCATCAAGTAAACGGAGTGCACAACATCACCATCTTCAGAAGAGAGCAGAAAGCTGCAGTTTCTTGCAGGCTCCCTATGAATTATGGATGTGGCAGCAGGCCTCTGGCAACATTTTGCTATAATGTTAATTTTTCTCTTTTTTGATTTTCTCTTATTTGTATTTATAAGGAAAGCTGTCAAGCATCAAAACCCAGGAATGTTCTTAAAATATTTACTTGGTCTCTGAAGGTGTGAACTGCAGTTGAATAAAACTGGTGCTTCCTCATCTTTAAGCTTTTATTTTTATATTGTTTTCCTCGCCAGGGCATTTGAGTGTTTTACAAACATGACCACTCCTTCCTTTGAAAACACTAACTAAAATGAAAACTAAGCGCACATTTCTCCGCCTGTCTACTCCTGTGCACGTTGCAGGGTTTGTTTAGTACTGTGGAAAAGCCAAACCAGGTAATTTCTCTTTTTTTCTTTCTTTTTCTGTAGACAAAATAATTCAGAATAATTGAAATGGACATGGGTACCACTGTCTTTATGCGTTTTTAAGCTCTGACTGTGCTTATTTACAAGAATTACATCTAAACACTGACTTCGCCTATTTCTTTGAGAAGATCCTTCACTAGCAGATTTGGAGAATGGCATCACAACAGGGGCTGTGCTGCCAGCACCCTTCTTTGAACAAGGCTGAAAATACTGACAAATATATCCAGGTACAGGGATCCTGGACTCAGATCAGCCATTGCTTCTCTCCTCCTTGATAGTCTGCTTTTGAATACTAAATAAAATAAAAGATAAAAACAATTCTTCCTCAGCACATTGTCACTTAGGGCTTCTCTTCGATTCTGTTCCCAAGGCATTCACTTCTGTGGGTTTTATCTCTGATGGTTTACCCATGGCTGGAATAAAAGGCTCTTAAAGCCTGCATTTACCACTTCAAGTGAGCAGGACCAGAGTGAAAGGCTGGAAAACCTGCTGGAAGTGAGGAGTAAGCAGATGCTTGTGGAGATAGAAGTGACAGTCTTCACTACTTCTCTGATTCTGAAGGGAAAGGTGACTTCCCTCACTTTGCACATGTTCACACCTGGAGCTGAGGAACAGGCAGGAACACTGTGGCCAGCAGGAATGCTCAAAGCAGAAGGGAAGCCAGGAACAGACCTTAAACCTGCAAACCTAAAGAGTGCCACGATGGATGGCTGCTGCTGCAGAGCAGCACTGAAAGCTTCTGTATTTTCTGGCCTTTAAGCACCTGCCAGTGCGGAGAGATGCCAGGAGAGGGCAGGGAGCAGGGATCCCCAGCACTGCTTGTTCACAATGGTCTTGGCTGTTTATCTATGGACCACCCTCTGCTGACTCCTTTCCTAAGCAGCTCCCTGCTCCTCTCATCCAGGAGGACTCAAAAGGGTGATTGGGTTTTACATGTTATTAAATCACTGATGTCGGAGAACCTGGAAAAGCACCGCAAAATTCCTCTTGGATCAATGCTGCAAGGTAACAAAGAAAAGTAAATTCACATCAAATAGTCCCTTAAATTTTGATGTGCAAGCATTAAAGAATAGGATCTTCGATTTTTAATAAACAACATTGCTGTCTTTAGCTAAAAAAGCCTTTTGCTTCATCAAAAAAAGACAGCCTTCAACACCTGTACCAAAGGGCATGAAAAGAATGTGTTGAACAGGAGAACTAATTCAGCAGCAGCTTTTACTGTCTTAGGCAGTTTATACCTTCTCACATGGTACCCATCAGGCCCAAGCAAAGCACCAGCTCAGCTACAAATAAAGACCAAGAATATTTGTTGAAAGAGGTGAAGTAGGACAGGATTATCTACGGGTAGAGGAGAAAATAAGTGCTATTGAAGTGCTATAGTTTATAGAAATGAACTTCTTTTACCAGCTTAAAATGTCTAATTTATAGAGTCATGGCAAAGGGGATTTTGAACCCCACCAGGACTCCCCACCCTGCTTTGACTCAGCTAAAAGTGTTTCACAGCCTTGTGACTTCTACATTTGCTCCTGTCTGTGTTTTCGGAACAGGAAGACAGAACTTCCCAAAAAGACATTGGCAAGTGAATCATTCTGGGAGTCTTCAGCTATTTTCTCCACATTAAATAATCATACAGAAGAGTTTCCCACATGTTACCCAATTCCTTGACAGTGCTGTTCCAGCTGTAAAATCAAACCTCCCCTGTGTCACAAGACCCGTCTTGCATGGTTAAATGAAAGCAGCAAGTTATGCCATGAGTAGCACAGACTGAAGTGCTGGATGCTGCTACAGAGCCTTCCCACAGATTTATTCCTGCTTTAAATATGATAATAGTATTATTTCATGCACATACTGTAATCACTGAAATATGTCAGCGATCTGTAAACGAGCATTAAAGATCAGATAAAACCAGATTTCTTATGTTTCAGACATGGATTACTGCTAAAATCCAACCCGGAAATTGAAGCAATCCTAAGCATCTTTTTTTTTTTTTTTCTCCTTTTTTTTTTTATCAGCATTACAGCTCCAAACCATCTGTACTTAATTGTAAGACAACAAATTGTCTAAAAACCAGCAAGGATTAAGAGGACAAAGCTTCTTATGGACTGTTTATATCAGAGAAATTTAAAGACTTCTAAGATCACAGCACTTCTTCTGCACTTGTTTTATTTCGGTCGAGCCCCTGTGCTTATCTTCCAAAATGGAAATACATAGAGCACGTTGATCACTGCCACAGCAGCACTAAGAGGTTTATCAGGGTCTTAAACTTTGATGAGAAATCCACTGATAGCTTAAGAGCTGGCTGACATTTACCCCTAAAGGTCACGCAGGGCAAGAAGACCGACTGCTGAGCTCCAGTGCTCCACTGACTCCCAGAGCCGCAGGAACTGGGCCAGTGGAGTAGGGTGGGAGACATTTTGTGTGTCACGCTTCATGTGTAGCAGAGGAAATAATTTCATTTGTGTGGAATGGGGGACAAAGATTTGGCTGCAGCTGTGTGGAAGAGAGAAATGGAAGTGTCACCAAAAGGGTCACCCAGGAGTCTTTGGTGTGGACGGTGTTATGTCCATCTCCTCCTGATGAACAACTTCAGCATCCTGAGCACCTCCAAAGTGTTTTGGAGTGTGGTGCTCATTCAGCTGTGCTTGCATTCTTTTTAATTTATTCCCTTTGCCAGCCGTGATTTGTTTCCATCACTGGCTAGAAAGTAATATTGTGCAATTAAATAACAATTCACGAGATGAAGAACCAACATCGACCTGTCAAAGTCAGCACTTTGCCCACCTGCCAACTACAGCTCTCTCCATTAAGGCAGCACTTGGTGCATCTCCCAAAAAAATCTGTATCTGCAGAAGGAAAAAACCTGCACATCTGCCAACAGAAACATCCTTTTAGGGCTCTTTCTTCTTGGCTTTAAGCTCCTCTTTAAATTCTTTTATTCTCTTAGATCTCTTAGAAAAGAAATTCTTAAAAAAAAAAAAAGAGGAAATTCAAGCTTGCTCTAAAACACATCAAAAACTCCAAAAAAGCTCTTAGTGCCATTTCTGGGACTTCTTATGCCCTAAATTAAATGCAAATTCTTTAAAAATAACTGGGAAAATATTTCAATGTTACAATATTTAAATGTTATGAGATCTTACAACTAATAATCAACTCTTTAAAATACACATGCACGTTTTTTAATACAGTAATATAGATTTGTCTGCCTGGCACACAGACGGCGCTAAATGGTTTCTTCTTTGAAAAGCTGGATGGTATTGTCTCAGTCCAGATTACAAGTTTGTCTTCAACACTTTCTTTTTTTTTTTTTTAGGGGTGACTTATTTATTTCCAGTACAAAAACGTCAAATCTCATTTAGGACAGTCAGTAAACAACACCATCTCTACATTTTCTTCGTTAAAAATATATTTAAGGTCACTATGTTTGAGGTTCATGCAAATGAAGATTACATTCTTTTTTCCCTCCTCAAATTCTTTCATTACCAGTTGTTTTTAACGTCGCCATTTTCATTTTAGTCACCTGCTTTTCAATAAATTAGCAAAAAATAGAGAAGAACCATTTCTTCAATTTTTTTTTTAAGCAGAGGTTGCTTTACAACCTTACACTTAAATGTTATTTTACTAATAATTTGAAAAGATGACAAAATGAAAAGTTACAGGTATCCAGTCTCACGTATCCCTCTGTATTGAGATGAAGATTATTTCAGAATTAGTGCTGTCTTTAAGCCCACTGCCTTACTGGCTTTGCCAGCTCATAAATCCAATTAAGATTCCAGGCTGCATTTTAAAATCTAAAGAGTCAATGTGTAAACCTACAAACAGCACATCCTCCAGGGCAAAAGTCTGTGGCCTCATAACCTCCTTGTCTCAAATGAAGCTGTTTAATTTGATTTTTTATCCTCTTTTATATCTATACACATGCCTAGCTCTTCTTAGAGGTAATCTTTCCAAAGCGAATTCATATAGTTGTGCTAAAAAAGTGCATTGTGGCCATATCTCCGGGGCAAGATGAGACTTCCTGAATGGGACATTTCAGGAGAATGATTCTAATATTTAAAATCTTAATTTTATACTTCCAGACATTTAAACAAGATCCTATTCCATCATAAAGAGAGAAGATGGTAATTTTGTACCTAGGAGTATTTTCAAGAAAAAAAATTAAAATTGTGTTTGTTTAGGAAACAGAACAAACCAAAAAGAAGCTCTAATAGTCTGTAGGGTGTTTACTCTAATAATTGATTTCATTTTTCACACCTGCTAGACATTGTAACAAAATGAAACAGTTAAAAATACAAAGTAGTTTTTATTCAGGTATTTTTTCAGTGCTGATAATTAGTTCCAGTCTGTACCTCTGACTGAACTTCACTGACTAATTTTAATTAGGCAAGATCTGGTCAAATGAACAACTTTTTTATCTATTTCTTAGAATATTTTTTTTCATTTTATTACCCTTCTTTATCATTTTAAATTACAAGACAGACTGTTTGTATGAGTTAGTGGTAAAAAAAAAAAAAAATTAGATATCTGCCTAATAAAACTCAGCTCACAAATTTATTCTGCTCGCATAAACCCACACAGCAACTTCTCTCTTGCCCATATTTTAAGGCTTGTTCTAAACAGACAATCCCAAATAATGTTATAATTCCCATATGTGCACACCACACTTCTGTCAATGAAGTTATTGCCACCCACAGCGGGAAACAGAAAACAAAAAATTAAAGAAAAAAATGTGAGGGTCACAACACCAAACTGAGTTTGGCTTCCAACCTCTAATTGTTGAGATTCCTCTCAAGCCCTGAGGAAAAGCAAATAAAAATACCAGTGAATGCAGTCTTGGACATTTGCTCATTATATGTTCAAAATCATGGATATTCTAGATTTTCTAGATTGCCTAAAGTGGGTCAGGAAGTCCAGGAATAACTGGTGAATCCCAGCTTCTCTAGGATTCAGTAACGATGCTCAGTAACCACTGTGAAAAATCCTCATTTATTCCAGAGAAGTTACTCCAGGACTGCTGGACACCCCCAAAACTCAGATGAACATTGACTTCTGATCAAAGACTGCAGAATAACACAGACTGTAAACCAGAAAACTCTCTGGGGGAAAAAACCAACCCCTAAACCCCCCAAAATTTCCATTCATTGAAGCTCCTCAAAGTGAAAGATTTGCTCGAATTTTCAATAGAAAAAAACCCAAACCAAGGCTAAGTCAACTGAACCATTCTTGTCAAAGCAAAGTTCTTTTTTTCAGGGCACGTTTGAGCTGCTCGGAGATTGTTCAGGGTTTTTCCTGACCTTTTTTCCCCCTTCCAAGCCAGGACCTGCAGTCCTGGATGTCTCCCAGGATGAGCCAGGCTCACTCATGGCCACGTGCTTCCCTCCTGCCTTATCCAAGGGAAGGAAGTTGGTCCTCCGAAGATGGATGGGACACTTTGAAAGGGTTAAACTATTGCAGTTAAATCTTGCAATAACTGAGTATTGTCATAATCTTATAATTTTTATAATTACTAGCTCTGCCAGCCAGATCCTGTTCTGTTTTCTGCCATACAAAGACACACAGACATTTGAGGTCAAAAAATGACTGATCTTGTAGACCTGAGGAAATAAAGCCACTATTTATGTGTGGAAGGATAACAGCACAGAATTCCTAAAAATTTACAAATCTGTGAAGTCTGAGATGAACAGGGAAGTATTTCTTAGTATGGTTAAAATATTAAATTGCAATGAAAGCTTTGCAGGTATTGCTTAAGAGAACCATAATAACATGAATATTAATTTAATTATTAAATTGTTTATTTAGTATTCTTTCTAACCCTATCGCTTAGATTCTTAAATTCAACGCAACAGAGCAATTAAATTGATCTTTATAAAAATTACGAGATAAGGTCTCTTTCTGACTAGAAACTTATGAAATAACACCAGAAAAAAGCTCAGAAAGCAGCACAAATGGCACAACAAACATACAGCTCATCTTTTTAATAATCATAAAGAAAATTACCTGGTTGTACCACAACTCCAATGTAAACACCACCCCCAGCAGCTGGGATTAGCTCCTAATCCGAATTTACAATCCCTAAACAACAGCTGGGATATTTTTCATGAGTCACAGATCGTATCTTCAAATCTCCTCTGCCCTCACAAATTTAAAAAAAAAAAAAAAAAAAAAAAAAAAAAAAAAAAAAAAAAAAANNTCTCTCAAAAAATCTAATGTCCTCTAAAAACTAAAAAAAAAAAAAAAAAAAAAAAAAAAAAGAAACAAACCAAAAAGAGGCTCCGGATTTATAAAAGTCAGCGTTAATCTCCTGGCTGGCCTAAAACAATCAACCTAAAACTATCAGCCTGGAGGAAGTTAAAGCCTGGATATAATGCACCTGTCCCCCAAATTGGCTCCCTACTGGATATTATGTCAAGTGTAAGAGTTCAGTCTGGTCTTCGTGCTGGGAATGTTGCACAACTGGGATCCCTAAAAGGCTTCCAAAAGCTTGAGGGCTGCCTTTGCTTCTCTGCCACTGAGGATTATCAGAGTGCTCTTGTCTAGGAAACTTTTAATAGCATTTTGTCAAGACACTGAAATGTGTTAATACAGATTTCAAGTTATTATAAAATGTTGGCATTAACTGCTCCAGCAAATTAGAAAGTCACCTTTTAATGTCATTCCTTTCTCCTTTCCACTTAGGATGTGTTTTGGTGAGCCTTCCCTCCTTTTTTTGGGAGATACCTTACACTCAGGTTAGTTTCTCCTCAGTTTAGGAGCTTGTATCATTATCCTGCAACTCTTATTTCCCCCAAGGTGTTTCTCTTCCTTGAAACTCTTCCTTTCCCTACTAGCTCCTTCTGGCCTTACTTACCTCCAATTTTGTCTCCCTCTTCTCTGTTTTTCCCAAATAATCTTTTTCCTTTTTTTTTGTGACTCATTCACCACCATTCCTTTCTCCCCTGTACTCCTGCATTTTCTTCCAGTGCCCTGAATTCCCTCCCCCACATATATTTACTCACAGTTCTGCTCCCAATAACTCTCCCTGTCTCTCCCTGACCCTGCCACATCTGTCAAACAAATTATATCATATTCCCTAAATGGGATATGGATCTCTGAGGATATAAATCTCTGAGCAGTGTTGTTCAGTTGCCCTCAGGAGCTGCTCATTACTGAGGTGGGGAAAAGAGGAATGGCTGTTCTTCCCCATTCCTTTCCATCCACCCATGGGGGAATTCGTGGAACCAAAGGGGTTGTTAGTATTTCTTTCCAAAATGGAAGGACAGCCAGCCTAAATAACGGGACTAAGGGACACCAGGGCACAGACCTCTGTTTGTTTACTCTGACAGTAGACCTAGCTCAACCAAAAAATGACATCAGCAGCTGGGCCAGCTGAATATCCCGAAGGAAGGCTAAAATCCCTGTGGAACACTTGGCCCATCAACACCAGTCAAGGACCACACTGCAGACACAGAAAACACCAGCAAAGTGGTTCAGACCAAAGTCTTCCAACTGGAGTTACATCAGGGATCCACCTCAAAAACATGGAAATCTAGAATGAGATCCACCTCATCCAGCTTTTTGAGGTGATCAGGTGGGCACCATCTAATCAATGGAAGGAGTAGGACCTTTCCAGAAGGGAGTGTATGCTTTTCCAAGGAATATGCCTTAGATCAGGCAGGTGAAATTAGTCACATATTTCTATAGTTCATCTGAGAGAGGAGACCAAGACAGCTCTTTTTGGAGAAGATGGAGCTTTTCCATGACAGACAGGGTGCCACTTCCTTCCCTGGCCCAATACCCCAGCACAGCAAGCACGCCTCCCTTCCAATATTTCCAAGGAAAGCAGAAATCAGTTTTCTAAGGTGGAAAAACAATGTGGAAAGCATTAAAAGAACTTTATATGGTTTTTTTAATGCAATAAACCTTCAGGCAATGACAGCGAGGACCCTCTGAGCTCAGTTTACACTGCTGAGAACCCTACAAGAACTTGGAGGGAGAGGCAGCCCTGCCTGGCCATGTTTTAACTGCGTCCTTAAAAAACACTGTGTTCGGAGTCAGAGCAATATGGTTTTATGGAATCTGAATTGACACATTGCTTAGAAATCTGATTTAGCAGCAGTCATAACTGCTCCAGGAAAGTGGTTTCTCTGCTGCAATAAACCAGGTTTATTGAATAGTTGTCTGGTAATCAGCCTGCAGTATGATTATTACTATTTACTATCACCTGATTTCACCCTTCGTTTAGTAATGGCTGAGGTTATTCATCATTCCCCAACGAATTAAATTGCCAAAAGACTTTCATCTGTCTTTCACAGGGAAATGATTTCCTAAAATATTTTGAGAAGCATGGCTCCTTCATGTGCACACACATTCATTTATACACGTACGCACACACACACGGGGCTTTATGTTTCATTTCAGAAGACATCACGGCAAGATAAAGGCTTGGCTGCTAAGTCTGCTGTGGTTTTAGCTGTTCTAGTCAGTTCTCCTCTGTTAATTCTGGTGCCCACAGTTGTTTGTTTCATAATTCACCACGTGAGTGCCTGCTGGAAGCAATTTTAATACCTGATTGCTCTTGGCTTCCAGTGGAGGAATGTCCTTCATCAGGGACAACAAGATGGGGTTGGTGAGAATTTATGAAGCAATGGCTGGATGTGACTACTGGGTAGAAATCACTTTTATTATGTGCATAAAATGGTGTTTGGATTAAAGGACAACTGCATTTCTCAAGATGACAACCAATCCAACACCTCAGACAAGAGAAGAAAGCCTGCAGTTTGGAGTTTGATTTTAGTGACTTTTATGGGGGTTTTCACTTTGACTGACCTGAGAATTTAAGGGATAACTTAAACACAATGGGTGTTAGGTTTTCATGTTTCATAAAAAGGCAGAGTTGACAAAAGTATTTTCTGTAAAATAAACATTGAAACCTACTTAGGTGCTGAAGGTAAGACTCAAAAATAACCCAGAGTCACAGGAGTTTTCTTGATGACTTTCCTTCCACATTTCTAATCAAGGTAGTCCCAAAGGTGTCATTATTACAGCTGTTAATAAAGATAGCTGATATTTTCTTCCAGAATGTATGCTTGTGGCAATTAACGTGCCTTGCTGCTGCCCTAAAGGTATGGTTTGATTCATCAGAACCTGTTGGATGCATCCCAAAATAACTCTTTTAACTATTACAATTCTTGTGCGTGTTGCTGTGTGGACAAACCGCAGGGGTTTTCCTGTGATTATTTTATAATAATATTGTGACTAATAGAGAGGAATATAAGGGGAATAGAGAGGAAAGTAAAAATGTAGACTCGCCACAAAAGAACTTTCACAGAGAGATGGAATTTGGGGAAATTTTAAGGAAAAACACAATCACATCAGCAACGAGGGAGAAAAAAGAGATGACCTGGAAGCTTAAAATGTTGTTACCACCCTCATTCCACACCCAGCAGATGCCATTTCTACCTTACAGTTCCTCTGCTGGTAGATCCAGTTTACTAAACCCTCCCCATTAGATGGTTTTTTGCTCTCCCTGCCACGTCCATGAGGAATTCTACTGACTGTCACATCCCAAAGAAAACTAATGCCAAACCAAACCTTTTTTATTATTGCTTAAAAGGAAACATTCCATATTCAGAGTCTCATCATTTGAAGCTGGTCACACAACAGAGTGACCAGATTCTCCTGTGAAGTGAGAGGAGTAAAGCTGACCTGGATACACAGCTCTAGATACTTCAGGGAGTAATTTCATTACTCTCATGTTATCAATAAAACAAGAGAAACAGTTAATCTCCAAAACTGTTCAGCTGGCATGATGGCAGGTTTGGCATTTGATCATCTCTGGGACCTGGACCTTCTCAATTCCTGCTTTATTGCCAGTTTTGGTTGAGCAGCCGTTCACCAGGTAATGAATAATTTCCCTTTGCTAAAGTACCCAGCTGTTCACAAGGAATTGTGTCAGGTGAAGTCTGACTCAGGACAAATTTGAAGTGTAAGATGTACCTAAACATTTACTGAGGACAAGAACAACAAACTGGAGATGTATTCTGAGAATATTAGAGCTGCTGCAGCTGTTTCATAGCCCTACCAGTGAGCGCTTTTCTTTCCCACATAGATGTTTTTCAACCTTCTCTAAACAGCTGAAGGACTTCACAAAAGGACACAAAAATTTAAGAAGAAAAATTTTGTCTGCCTGCTCAGAATGTCCACCTGAAAACTCAAAGGCTGGGCTTAGGAAAACACTGGGAACACAGGGAAGCAGAACAAAGTATCATATTCATTGTTGAGGTGTCAAAGATGCAGTTAAAGAAGAGTTAAGTATTTCTGGAAATAGCAGTGTGTTCAAGACACCTACTCCCCCCCTCCAGATCTCTCCTACAGTCTCAGCAGTGCAAAGATTTCACTTGAGAGCACTGTCTGTATCAGAATTGCACAATCCTCCCTCCACAATTGTACATGAAATGGGTTGTAGGACAGGCAGAGAGGCTGTGATCTGACTAAAAGGCAGCTGATGGTATTTTTTGGTTTATGGGCTTCCTTGTCTTCTCATTGTTGCTGTTTGCAAATAGCTCCAAATAAATAAATAAATAAATAAATAAAATTAGTCCAGTGTGAAAAGAAACATGCCAGGGAGAACAAAATTATGCCAGCTGGTCTTTGCCTTATGTTCTTCTGCTATTAGACCTGAAGTTTTTGAACCCAAAAATTTATACCATAATTATTCAGTTAAGGTCTTGGAACAGATTTTGTGCTGATTTTATTTAGACACACTCAAGAAAACATTTCTTGACTGCTTTTTTTCCAGCTCTCATTAAAAAAAAAAAATCCATGTCAGAATTTGTTTTCTCCAGATTTTTTTATAACAAATCCAATTTAGAGTAATAAAATTCCTCATCATGGATAATCAAGCACCTTCTGCTCCAATAGGAGGTATTCTACTTTCTTACTGTGCTGCTGCTCTTTCCCTCCTAGACTATTTCCCAGGAATTTAGATATCATTTAACTGTTGTTTCCATAACTAAATACTGTTATTCCTGTTTACTTAAACGAGACTGTAGTTGAATATTAATATTGTTTTACATTTTCCTCCTTTCTCCAGTAAATAAACCCTCACAGGCTGAGTGCTTTAGACTCACTGATTTCTCAGAAGACTTGAAAATTCCCAAGAGCCCATTTAAAAGGATTTCTAGTCCTCCTATACAATTTGACTTTTCTCCCTTCAGCAGATATTTTGCTGTGGAAATCCAAATAAGGACATGGAAAAGTGGAATATGGTGGGGGCATGTATAAAATTGGACTCCTTGCTGATTCTCGACAGGCAACACAAAGGAAACTGATTTAATCCAGCCAGGAAGCTGGAACTGGACAAGAACCAGAGGTGCAAAACTTCACATGACCTTCAAATGGATTTGCTATTCAAGATGGAAAAAAACCCCAAGTCAGTAACTGTAAGGATCTATTGATTTAAATTTAAAATGAACTAGATTGAAGAGGATATTGAAGTGCAATTTTTATTTTGCTTTCTGCCTAGGTTTTATACCTGGGAAAGGTATAAAACTAAATCAGTCAGACAGAGGTATGTTAGACAAAATGTCTATTTATATATAAAATGGCTGAAGGACCTGTCTGTTCACCAGCATTCATTTAAATAAATAAAAAATTGCATGAGAGCAACTAAATTAATTTTCTTGCTCTTTTACCAACTTCAAATAATACCAAACCATATCTCATCAGTATTTTTGAAAATGAAACATCATAAGAAATATCAAAAGAAAACACACTATTAAAAACCAAAGAACTCCAGGGATGCCTCTGTACATTGCTCCTGTGAGAATATTGGCCGTTTAATTCTGATTTAATTCCCCTAAGATTAATTTATTCAATAAGTGTACCACAGGTTTTAATAAAGCAGGAGTTCTGTGAAGCAAGTATCTTTTAATTCTGCTTTTACAGCTCTATTTGTTGTCAAGCATCTCTCAGCATTTCTACAGTTTTACAACCTATGTCCAGTCTACCTCTCCTCAATCTGAGCAATTTTCAGTAATCCTGCCTCTTTTTTTTTCTCTAATTTATGATGGTGAAGATTTATTGAGCATTCAACACAAAGAAAAAGATATCTGCATGTTAAAATTATGGTACACCTGGCAGCAAACATGAACTTTCCCCCCCTGCTTATTTGACCAGCGTGGCCACTTTTAATTTTCTGGCTTTGTGGTGGAGCAGTAACGCTGTAGGCTTTGTCAAAATAACAAGGAATTTGGGAATGCATCCTGCTGAGAAATTGGGTTATCTCACCTTATCTGGCAAGAGGAGAAGAGAATCAAAATATGACAATACAACAAAATAGAGACATTTTTTCAGTTTTGCATAAGCTTAGACTGAAACACTGGGTACACTTAATTCGTTCTTGTGTGTATTCCCTATCACTCCACATGAAGATACTTCTTGAAGTGCTTAATTAGCTAAAACATCTAAAACCAACTGTATTTTACCTTTTTCATTTATTAATGAAACTATTTTCAGTTTAATCTTTATTTTTCCTCTGGCATGCTTGCTCATGTGAAGTGATTGATTCTTATTCTGCAGGATATACTTCTGTATTTGCAGGTTTCTAGAATATGGCGATCTTTCTTTGATCTTTCTTTTTCTTCCTTTTGATCTTTTTCCCCACCAGTAAAAACTGTTCCTCTATACTCCTTTTTTTCACCATATAAGACTTCAAAAAAAACCCCTTTCTGTTTTGTTTTCACCAGGTATCTTTATTTCTTGCCTGCTTTATCTTTTGTTTTCACAACAGCACTTCATAAAGTTACTTTATAAATGGTTTTTGGTTTTTTTTACTATTGTAGTAACACCAGTGACCAAACTGTGCAGTACTTGAAGTTAATCTAATGTTTGCTTTCTTTACACTACATCAGACATGCTCCCTATACTCCATTTAATCAGAGAGAGATTTGGATTGGAAAGAACCTTAAAGTTCCACCCCCTGCCATGGGCAGGGACACCTTCCACTATCCCAGGTTGCTCCAAGCCATGTCCAACCTGGCCTTGGACATTTCCAGGGATGAGGCAGCCACAGCTTCTTTATAAATAATCTGAGCACTTGAAATTCTGTTTTAAGTCTGAAGAAATGATAAATTTTTCCCACATTTTGAATTACAACTTTGCCAGATTTTTTTTGTTTTTTTTTTTGTTTTCGTTTTTTTTGGTTTGTTTGTTTGTTTTGGTTTGTTTTTTTTGTTTTTGTTTTTGTTTTTTTTTTTTGCTTCTAACAGCAGTTAGGCTCAAGGTGATAATTTTCAAAACTATTTTCATAGTGTTTAGCAGTAGTGGTTAGTAGTATTTAGTGCTGGTATTTAATTTATATTTATTTAAACACTATTCTCATAGTGTTTAAATATTTCAAATTGATTTAAAAATCATATTTTCCAATACTATTTTCACAATATTTAAAGATAAAAGATGTGAGGAGCACAGGTCTCCAGTCCAAACTTATGCTGAAAGCAAGGCTGACTCTGAGATGTTTTTCCAGCTGGGTCTTGAAAAGCACCAAGGAGGGAGACAGGACAAGGAGAAAACCATCAAGGATGGAGACAAGACAAACTTTCTGGATGATCCACGCCAGCATCCAGCTGTTCTCATAGGGAAAAAGTGTTCCCTCACACTCAGACTCATTTCTTATTGTTGCTCATCCTCCTGCCCAAGAGGGATCTGTTGTAGGACCTGCAGTGCCAGGACATGCTGTGGCCTCGTGTCCAGCCCGTTGTCCCAACCCCCAGGGCTTTTCCCACCTTTCCCACTGCCCACTCAGGCCCTGCCAAAGGCTTGGTCCATCCCAGGGCCATGGAGAGGGAGGTGGGTTCATGTGGATGGAAATCAGGACGCTCCTACTTGTCAGAGACGGCAGGACGGTGCGCATGCTGCACCTGCAGAGGAGGCAGCAAATCTGAAATCTGCCCCTCACACACACGTTCTGTTATTTATTACAGGTTTCAATCTTATTTATCATCGATTTCAATAAAAAATAACTTTTAAAAATACTAAAATGCAACCAGCAGCATTCCGATTCCCGAGTTTGCCACCTCCATCCCCAAAGAAAAAGATGAGGCTAAAGAGATCCCAGAATGTGGCATCTTTAGGATTTGCCACTGGACTCCAGCCCCATGCTGAGGCAGAGTGGAGCTGGCTAATCATGGTGTTTTCCAGCCTGGAACAGCTCTGTTATCAGCCACATGCAGGCTCTGACCCCCAAAGGCTGCCTATTGTGCAGCAGCCCAGCAGCATCTGGGGCTGCCAGCAAGGACAATGGATTGACCTGCTCAGCCTCTGCAAATTGAAGCTGCCTGAGAAAATAAAATAAAATAAAATAAAATAAAATAAAATAAAATAAAATAAAATAAAATAAAATAAAATAAAATAGAGAAAAAGAGAAAATAAAGAAAAAAGGAGAAAACAAAGAGAGAGAGAGGGGGGAAAAAACACAACAAAACCATCAAACCCAGGTTTAATAGCATTAGTTTGTGGAGGAAAAAATAAAAATATCAGGAATCTTCAACTGTCACTTGCAAAAGTCACATGCCTGCAATGAACCTGATCTAAATAGCAAAGAATGATGTTTCAGAACAAAATGATGTATTGTGTTTAGCCAATTAAGGATGCTGCAGGTTTAAATCACTTGTTTTATTTTCAAATTATTAGAATGTGAGACAATAAACTACAGAAACATTGGAGTGAAACAGAGTTACTGCAATGAATATGCAGCAAAATGCAAATATAAGGGAATGTCTAAATCAGGATATAAGAAATGGGAAGCTAGTTCTATTTTTTCAAGGCTACCAGTAATAAAATGGGGAAAAGCAGACAAAAAAGCATTGATCACAAGCAGATTTACTTCACACAAGGACATTTTCCTTGCAAAGGTAGCATGGCTCTCTGGAATGTTCTAACTGCTAAATAGGTTAAAAGATTAGTGACACTAGGAAAATTTCAGCAACACTGAAGTTAAATATTTTCCACTGGGCTGTAAAATCCATCGACACTGGGTTCCCAATGAGGTATCTGTTTATACTTTTCTAACACGAAAAAACCCCATGTTAATGGCAATTAGATGCATACAGAAAGCAGATTATACAAAAAGCATTATGTACGAGCACTAATTTAATTTTTTCCCAGAAGGAGTTTCAAAGGCACGTATCCCTCCCATTTTTCATATTTAATGATACAATGCATTGTAGTGACTAACTGGTATTTGAGCCTGATTAAATTAATCAGTAAATAAATACAAAGATACCGTTCCTATGTAGAGGTGAATTCATCCTTGCACAAGGAAAACCCCAGCAAACTTCAGTGCTCACTGATCCAGTGAATCCTAAACAGGAATTTTTGCAGTTTCTGGGCTTTTAAGACTGGAGAATTCAGCTGAAAGGTCTTAGCAAGAAAATATATATTTGGAGGACAATTCCCACCCCTGGAAGTGTCCAAGGCCAGGTTGGACACTGGGACTTGGAGCAACCTGGGATAGTGGAAAGTGTCCCTGCCCATGGCAGGGGGTTGAACTGGATGAGCTTTGAGGTCCCTTCCAACCCAAAGCATTCTGTGATTTGCAAACATAGGGACATTACTGATAACAGTGCTCAGTAAATAGCAGCAAATACCATTTACCTTTAAATTATTCATGTCTTTGTCTTTAGAATGGCCTGACATGGAACTGCAGTTGGAGAAGAACCTTTCTGGCCTGTGCCATATGCATAATTTCTTTACCACCTTTTCTTACAATAACCACAGCAAAATATCTTGACTAATGAGAACAAAATTCCCCCCCAAAAGCAAATAATTCATTTCTCTAATTAGTACAGCACATGCAACAGATTTCAAAGCAATTGAAGGAAATACACCCAATACCACAGCCCAAACAACTCCTTCAGGTAAAAGTTACTGCTGGCCAAAATTTATAACCATTCCCAGTCTCTTTTGCACCATGGAGTTGTTGATTTTGGAAAAATGGAGGGTCATGCCCAGCATAAAGTGCAACCAGAGCAGTGACTCGGTGTTCGAATCATCCTTTCTAAACATCATGTGGAGTAGCTGCAGTTAACAGCCAAAAAATATCTCTATGTAATCACTACATTGCAAAATCAACTTTCAAAAGGCCTCACACTTTAATTTAAGCAACAGCATACATTGATGATTTCAAAGATATTCAGGGTGTTATTGCTCATTCAAACAGAAATACGGTCTTTGCTACAGAACTTAAAATACAGTTCACCATTCCATCATGAACACAGGCAAAAACAAAAGGAAGAAAAGCACAGTTCAGGTTTTTGTGCTTCATACTGATAATTACTTGATTCTGCATGCTAGAATTTATAATCAGGCATTTATCTTCCTTTCTGGGGCTCACCTGGGTAATTACATTAGAAAGTAGTGACTGTGGTTTCAGAATAAGATGAGGATCAATTTTTGACAGGTCACCATTGGAGACAATTAAAAGCAGCTGCTTGCAGCAGTTGGGATTACACCAGTGTGCTGGTTTAATGCAAACTATACAATCAATCTGGAGCACAAGGATCTTTTGAGGACTGAATTAGTGTTTGATTGAATGAACTCAGGCATTTTACAAGCCAGAGTAAGCAAAGTGCTCACAGCTATCAGACAAATACTAATTTGAATAACAGCAAGGATGTGAATACAAAGGTTGAAATAAGGTGCCTCGTTGGAAGCAAAGGGGGCCACAGTTTTCTTCAGCTCACATCGAAATCCCCTCTTTTAAACAACAAGTTACATGTGGTTAATAGTGGCAGAGAGAAGATGTGGCAGTGCCTCACTGCTCAGAGTGCTCAGACCTTTTCTAGGCTGAGAAACCTTCAGATATCCAGTGAGGTTTGGAGTCCCCATCCCTGGAAGCGTCCAAGGATGTGGCACTCAGTGCTCTGGGCTGGGTGACAAAGTGGTCATTGGGCACAGCTTGGACTCAATAACCTTGGAGGTCTTTTCCAGCCCCAGAGATTCTGTGATTTGGTTTTAATCCAAGCCAAATCACCTAACATTAATAAAGGATTTATGCTTTAAGGAAGGAGACTGCAATGCTTTAGGCAGAGTTGGATGTGTATTGATGTGTTAATCTGTTGTCTTCACCAGGTACCTTTGGATTCACTCTAATCTGTGTCCTTTCTCCTGGAGTAGAGAAAGATACAAGGCAGGAGGCCATTCAGGCTCCAAATATCTTGTATATTCTCCAAACTAAATTAGCTGGCTCTGGCATTTTGTGCAAAGGCATCCATTCTATTTGCCCAAAATGATGCAAAATCAAGAATCCATTTTAATTCTTGTTCTGAGCACCTGATGCCTGAAGCATCCAGCAAGAGGCATAAGAGATCCTGCAAAAATGTGTCAAAAATGCCCTTTTTCATAGCTCTCGCTTATCAAAACCTCAATCCTTATATTCCTGAAGCAAACGATTGCATTTCTCCATCAGTAATTCACCCACAATCAGCCTGACTGAAAATCCTGCAGGATGGACTTCTCTGAATGAAGGGATAAATAAATATTTCTTTCTTATACCTACTGGTGTTTGCTTAAGCTTAAGGTTGATTTCATGAAATCCAGGGAGATTGAAGTCCACTGATTCATGCATCACCCTTGCCCTGAGAATAACAGCAAGTGTTTGCAGCCAGTGCCACTCAGCAAGAAGTGAATGCAATCAGAAAATGCGTGGGAGGGAGGAGAGAACCAAGGAAATCCAGCCTCAGTAATATGAAAAGCATGTATGAGGCGCATTATGCACTTGTTAGCAACTGTTAAAACTTAAGCAAGGTGATGAAGAACACAACTGGAATGGAAGATTAAAACAGGATTTGTACCTACTGTGGCTCTGAAGGATTTGTCAGCACAGGTGTTAAATGTTCAGTATCACTAAAATCAAAACTCCTGCAGAATTTCTAGTATTCCTTCTTACATATTTGTGTTAGGAAAAAAATAACAGGGAGAAAAGGGCTATTTAGTGGCTTGTATTGCAGAGGGAAACAATGAAAATTGTGTGTGATTTACTATATTAAAATGCTCCTGCATCCTACAGGGTTAATGGCAACAACCCTAATGGGAAAAGAAGCAAAAAATTTCATCCAGAAAAGCGTTTTTTAGCAATTTTTGTGGGGGATTCATTATTTTTCATATGCAGTATAAGACCACCTGCTCTGAGCACCAGCAGTTTGCCAGAGCTGTATTTATTTTTAGGCTGTTTTTTGCAAAACCTGGCTGTCCAGCCCCAAAAGCAAAAGCATCCCTTTAGCCAGATTCCCTTCCACAGGTATATTATGGAAATCTCCAAGTCACAGCATGTCTTAAAATCCTCCATTCACCCCCCTGAGCCAGTGCTTAAGGGGTCTCTTCCTGCAGAGCCTGCTCTGCGTTTCGTTTAAATTCCGGTGCCGTCATCTAGGCCAGGAATCTCAGCTTTGGGATTCTTTGCCCGTCACCTTCAATCTGCGTTACTATGGGTACTGGAAAGCCTATTACTGTACAAGGGGAAGAGCCACGAGAAAGGAAAGGCACAGAGATTTTCAGCAGCAACAAAAAAACCCCCTAAAAAATAAAGGCAAACAGCAAAGAAAATTCACAGTCACTCGTAGGACGTAATTTTGTACAATATCTTTCTCTTAGGAATGCCAAAACGGTTAATGTTATTAGAGGCAAATAAAAATGGAAGGTGAGATTGCTGTTCCCTGCCCCACAGTGTCACACAGAACATCTCTTGCACGCTGTCTTTGCTGTGTTTCTCACCTCTGCAGGAATACTGCGGGAAGTAAATATCATTCACATAAGAACAGCACTCTGTCAACAAGTCTTTTTTGCCACTGAAATAATCAATGAAGAAACAGCAATCTGCCCTGCAGCCTTCTGCACTCTCCAACGTCTACAATAAGATTTCTACATGTTGGCAGTCAATACAGTTCAATTAATGTTTAATTCATGCTTTCTTCCTGAAGCAAGATGAAAAGACAGAACATTTATCAACAGCAGAACCACAGCAAAAACAAACACTTCTTGTTCCAATATTACCATCTTTTTGAGATGCAAGGCGCTGTGTCTGAGAACAACCAAAATGTCATCTGCCATTTGTTTTCCAGGACTGCATTGAGTTCTGCAGATGATCAAGTGAAATATTAGCCTAAAAATATATGGTGAAGGGAATTCTTCAGCGAGTGCTGCAGCCACACTAAAGCTTTTTTATTATTTTCAGTGAAGATGTTCTGGATACTATACACAATCCCATTGCATCGAAGCATGTGTCAGCTAAAAACTCAGTCCCACTGAAAATCTTTTATTTTCTGAGCCCTGTATTTGTGGTTATCAGGTAGGTTGCTGGTCATCCGAGTGAATGCTGGCTGCTCCTAGAGGCTGGCAAAGCACTCTCTGCTGAACTGCCATGATCCCTCTCTCGACAGCAAGCATCTGTCTTGCTGAAGATACAGTGTTTTATCTCCATGACTCAAATGTCCAGGGCTCTAAAAATAAGAGTTTAAAATCTAATTCATGTCAATGGCCCACCTGATCACCCAGCAGGCTTCAGTAAATGCTTTTTCATTGTTTCCTTTTTCATTGTTTCCTTTTTCAGCTTCCTCTGCTTAACCAGCAGATGCAGCTATTCACAATTATAAATTAACCTCTTAGACCCAAGCGTGGATCCAAGTCCATCACCAGGAAAGGCTGGTGAAGAGAGAGGCTGAGCCCAGCCAAGGCTATCTGATGCCAAGAACATCCTCAGCATTTTGATCTGTTGTGACAGTTTAGTACAAAATATGCTCTGCCCCTTGTCTTGAAACTCCTGATATCTAAATGTCTGAGATTTCAAAGAAGCAGAACGAAAAATTCTTTTTATTAAGTGCTGGAGCAGTGGGAATGACAGAACAAAGGAAGGTGACATTTTTACATACTTTTCAGAGTGCCAAAGTATTCTACACAAAGGTCATCATTCTGTACTGAAGACATGGTCTGCAGCACATGCCAAGAGACCAAAATGCCACTGACTATGAGAAGTTTTGCTTGGTTACCACTACCCTGGGAAGAAAATGGTTTTATATCAACAACAGTTCTGTGCTAAGATACACAACAAGCACAAGCACCAGCATGCAGAATCTTTCATGCCAGGGTTTGAAAACCACACCAGAGACAACTACAGACATCAATAAGCACGTGGGTCTCTTTCTTTTTAGGTATGTCCTGAAGATATATCTAAATTTCGCCATATAGCATGAGAATTTAATAGTTAAATGCTGACAGTATTGACCTGGATCAACAAGTAACTAAAGTATCAAAAGCTGGATGTGATAACACCAGAAGATCTAGAAAACAGGGCATGGAAAGAAAGGCTGGAGGAGTGGATGTTGTTTAGTCTAAACAAGAAAATATTTTGGAAGCTAAACCAGCAGTCTTCAAAGTGGAGAGTGGAAGAGAGAAGATTTTCTCCATCCAACAGAAGTTTGACTGGGTGGGTTTAGTTTTAGTTCAGGAGAACAGTTCCATCAGGACCAAGAAGCACAGGGAAAGCTCAGCATTCCTCAGAAATGGCCCAGATGTCAGGTGGCCCTGCCCTCAGGCAGGGGATGGCACAGGTGAGCTCTCACGATCCTTTCCCAGCTAATTGTGGGATTGCACAGCCCATTAGCAGGAATGGAGTACAGGGAGTGCAGACATCCATCCCCAGGTGACATCCATAGGGTACATCCCACCCAGGGGATGTGTAGCACCTGATGTGGGCTGAAGAGCACGGGATTCAGTTCAGTCTGGATAATTGCAATGAATCTACCAATAGAAGGGAAAACGCTGAGGAAAGTAACTGTGTAAAGAGCATGACTGCATATGACTCATATACAGCCCCATGCCCAACAGAGCTGGTCCCTATGGAATCGGGTGGATGATCCAGCATCACTCCTTCACATGCAAAAGGAGGGATCTGGAATGTCAAGCCATGTGTTAAGGGACACAGCCACATCACTGGCCTGGTCCTCATGGTCCTTAGCCCACCAGACAGTTTGGGAGACAGGATGGATGGGCCCAGAGCGAAATGTGTTTTAAAAACAACCCAATTCCAAGGAAACTACTTTANGTCCCTTCCAACCCAAACCATTCCACGATTCTGTGCATAAAAGAAGAAACGCCTAGAAGAGAATTATCTCTGCTCCAAACACCACGGGACAGCTCTCATCTGGAGGGGAAAGACCAGCTAGTCTCAGGTTAAACCCTCCTAAGGAAAAGCCTGTCTAGGCAGCTGCAAACCGAGAGCTCAGTAAGGCAGTAAATGATACTTCTCCACATCCGGTGATGGATTTTGATTCTTTCACTTTTATCAGATTATGCTGAGTACATGAGAAAATAAAAGCAGAAAGGATGTTTCTTGTCTCATAAGCACAGTTCAGATAAGGATAAGTAGGGAAGTTGTGCTTCCCTTTCAAAAGGCAGTGGACTGAGGAGGTATTGTTATTCAGCTGCCAAGAGCTCTCTCCCTTATGTATAGACATCAGTGTTTGCTCTGAAATACTGTCTGATATCTTAATTGAAGGCTACTTTTCACACATGCCCATGGAAAAGTAAGGCACTGATTCACTTCCTTGCAGGGAGAAATCCTGTCCTAGGCCCTGGCAGAGGGAGATTGTCTGGAAGGGTGTGCCACAGCTTTAACTCACACAGCCTCAAACTCTGGTGGGCTCTGCTTCAGAATTCCCTTTATATTACCCAGGATTGTTATGGAGTGAAAATTATCCCGTTACAAAGTGCAACTTCCTTTCCTTGGGATTTCCTGGATCAGAAGGGCTGGCACAAGCTGGAGAAGTCAAACCTGCCAAAGTGAGGAGAGAACAAAACAACCCAGAAAGAGCCCCACTGAACTGTGAGCAGGCAAGTACAACGAGGAACTCCCCAGTAAAGCATCCCATGGATAAAAAAAGGAGCTCTGAACTCATTACTGTGAAAGTGGTCACTGCAGTTGTATTTCTTTTTTTTAATGTCATATCTATGATCCTAAAATTATCCAGCTGTGCTTATAGGAAAAGTGAAGGATTTTGTATTAACTGAGACCTTGGAATCTTCAGCTTACTCTTACTAACCTCACCATTTCAATTTTGTCTTTCAGCACATTTCTTCATAAAAATATGAAAAAAAAATAGAATTTTTACAGCAGCAAAAACATATCCCATATTTACAGGAAATTTTCAATGAAAACCAGTTTGGCTTGGGGAGGGTAAAGCCATTAATGCTTTAGAGTATTTCAACTACCTCAGTCCACATCCATACTTATCTAACTTGGGAAGTGGGCACCTTATAGCGTCAATCAGCTGAAATTTCTCAAATTTTTGATTTTTAGAAGCAATGAGATGCCACTCAAGAGGCAAATCCCCACCACAAACCTGACTTTCACCCTGGGAGGCAGCTATACAAGCAGGTGAGCAGTTAAAACAGCAGTGTTACCATGGGATTCACTTGATAAAATAAAATTCTGACAAATACTCCAGGATTTTATCAATAGCTCTGTGGCAGTAGTTAGGCTAAGCTATCAGTATGCAATGGTTTGCCATATCACTTCACTTTAAATTGATTAATTACCTTGACTACTTATTCTTGTGTCTCTGCTTGTCTGCTTTTTCCCCTGAAGAGTGCAAAATGACATTTGTGATTGCTGCAGTTGGAGAATGAGATTTTTATTAGGAAAGCAATTGCTACAGAAAAGATGATCAAGAAAAATTTTGCTGGTTTCTTCTATTTTTAATAAAACAAAATTATCCCATTTTCCTTCAATCTTGACCTACCAAATGGCTGTTAAACACCTGCCAGGTGAAATGCTTTTTCCTTTCACAAGGAAAGGATTTCAACACTTAATTCACCAATTCAGCTCATGTTTAATTCATTTCCTTGTCAGCTAGCTAGATTAAAAGAAAGAACATTTGTCAACAGGAGGGAGGCAACAAGAATCCAGCTCTGCACTCCAATCCTAATTTACAAGAGCACCAAGTTCCCATTTCTGGGTAAAACCTGTCTTGGGAGGAGGGAGGCCAAAGTTGAGATTGCAAACCAGAAAGAAGCTACTGGAACACAGACATCACTGATGATGGATCCTTTAGGTAAAGTCAAATTTATGATCTAGTTAAAATGGAATATCCTGGCATCTAATGTCATCACAGCACTAATGAGATAGATCTGTTGCAGCAAACTGCCTTCTCCCGTGAAATACAAGATTTTCTTTATTTCCTCTGCCTCAGCTTGCCTCTAGTTTTATGCCAGGCAGGGAGCAGGAGCTGAGCATGCTGCAGGTGAGGATTTTTTCCCCAGGTACAGCATTTGTGCATTCACTACCACTGTAAAACAGCATAAGGAATAGAAAACACAGCTCTGGGGAAAAAAAAAATGCAGACGTATGTGTTCTGCAAAGACCTACAGAGAAAGGAGAAGGGCGTAGAAAAGCATCTTTTATTTCTCAGACATTTGTATTTCTTTCTGAGTCATGAGAAAAGCGGTGATTAATCACAGGCAGATGTCATGGAACAAGACACATAGCACAAGTTGGATGTGAAATGTAGACATTACCAGTGGAATCACAAATCCCAGCTTTCCTAGTTGGAGATTCCTTCCACCAAAATGGAGACTATACTGAAAACGCTCATTTTAAGATCCATGACTTCTGTCGCAATAATTCAGAGTTTTGACAGCACTATAAAATGCTGAGAATATCTGGATTCTGGTTTATTCCTCATATGTCTACCCTTTCCAAAAATACATTGATTTTTATAGGTATGACAAGCTGGTTCAATTCATCTCTATGGGAAGCAATCTTTCATATCTGTACATGAATGCTGGGAGATATTTTGAGCACACCAGAAAGGGTAACAAATGCAAACTGCTGTAGGCTCACATATCTGGCAGAATGACATCCAGGAAGCTGCAGAAGCGCTGCAATCTCTACAATGTAATGACACTGCATCAGATAATGTACCACCTGATGGAAACTGCTAAAAATCATATAAAGGAAGCATAAGGGAAGAAAAAATAAGCAAATACGTGCAGGAATAAATACAAGGACTGACCTTCTGTTTGCTTTCCTCTATTCCCCCCTCCCCAGCTGCTTTGATTTTAGCGTAGTCAAATCTTTGTTGATATTGTAGCATGAAAATGAAAGTGGAAGGAGGGGGAGATTAACCCTAAGAGGAAGGAGGAACCTTTGCAGATCTCATTTATTCCAAGTTCTTCAAACTAATCCATTTGCAAGTCAATCCTATCGAAGAGGAGAGAGGCTCCTCATTGCAATATTCCAGAGGAAAGGGGAAAAACGTAAACCAGCTCACACTGAGCAGTGTCTCAGCCAGAGGAATTCAAATACAGATCTCTCTCTCTGCATCCCCCTCAGCACTGTGGCTGCTTGCAGCTTGCACTGCATGCGTTTCCAAAAGAACCTTTGGATTCAACCGAGCACTAAACATTTGAGCTCTAAATAAGAAAGGAGCCCGTGCACCCACCTAGATTCAACCCCTAACAGAAGTTTGGAAGACAAATTAAGGAGTTCTTTTTAGTCTCTGGATTGTAAATATCTTCCTACACCTCTATGCTTCCCCAAACTTAGGCATAGGCTCAAAAACCTTGTCTGTCCTGACCCCACATTTGCAGAATTTGCTGCTAATCTTTTTCCTACAGCAGTACTGCCTCTAAATCTAAAGCTTCATTATTTAATTATTTCCTAGCCCTTGAGCACAGCCCTGAGAAAGAAATGTGACTCTAAACTCAGGCAGTGGCATTTCCGAGACTCCAGTAGAATTGGGAAACGAGGCTGCATTGTTGTAGATAATACAAAAACCAGTAATGATGAAATTGTGAAATGATAACCTGAATCTCAGTTTATATTTCTTGAAGAGGAATTGAGCCGTATGACTGTTTATGGGCTTCTTGGAGGTGCTAAATCTAAACAGGAAGGATGATAGTGAAATGTGAGCTTTGCCAGAGCATCGTGGATAACCTGTTTCCACAAAAGAGCACCAGTAAAATGCTGATCCAGGGCTTCTCCTTTAGGGACAGCCCTAAGGTCCTCCTCTCCAGATTTCTCTCATGGTTTTACAGGAGTCAGCAATGCATCATCAACAGACAAAAAATCCTTAGAGTGTTGACACTTGAAATTGTGAAATCACAACACCACAGGTGGAATTGAACACACAGGTACCTCACGGGACAAAACGTTGCTACTCTCTCTCCTACTCAATTCCCCTCCACCCTCCCTTTTATTTAAGGCAGAAAAAAATCCCTGCTGGCAACATTCCACAGCTGAAAACCACACAATAAAGACACCTTTATGCAGGTCTTGGGTCCAGGGAGCTGCTTTGTCTCCTTTCCTATCGGCATGCAACAGGGTTAAAAACAATAGCTAATGGGGCTGATATTTCACCGTCACCCAATTGCTGCAAGGTCTTAATTGCTTCAAGGGCAATTTCTGCCAGCTTTTCACAACCAGGGCTGCTTCTGGCAGCTTTACTATGCTTATTTTTACAATACATCATTCACCTGTCTACCATCGGCTCCTCCTGTAATGAGATGCCCACCCAAATATTGGCTCATCAAAGAACATTAAGGGTATCCATACACTGAATCTCATGGTCTTCCCCATAGTCCTGAGAAATTACAAACATCAGGAGGTGTCCGTGATCACTCAAAGAGGCTGTTAGGTTTAATTTCAGCTCTTCTTTTTTTCTCTTTCAGGAGGGGGCGATTGATTTTTTTTTTTTTTTAAAGTATATGAATAAACAAACTTGAGAAGAAAAGGCTGAGCATCTGATTTACTACTGCCCATCCATAATAGCAAACCTGAAGCAGTAGTAAACCAGGAGTAACATTTTCTGCCTAAGCTCAGGATTTCTCTTCCCTTTTGTAAGCACCAACCTAGTGTCATTTTGAATGATAGTTCTTTTTGTCTATTTTTCCCTCCAATCTAATACCTGTCACAACCATCACACCACTGAGAGCCTTCTCATAGGCTTTAGTTAACCCACTGATCCATGGAAAAGCAGAACCTGGAGCCTGCAGAAGCTTTTGCTTCCTGAAATCTATATTTGCTGATAGCTTGCCCTTAAAAACTTAGGTTTGTGCCTATTTTGGATCCTCCGCTTGCTTTACTTTTTGATGGAGAAAAAAAAAAAAGCACAAACTCAGCTGAGGTAGTGGGATAACAACATCTAAATTTTAACAGTGTTGAGTGATAAAATATCCCTGGAGATTGGAGATGGTGGGGGGAGGACTCAAAAGCATATCAAATTAAACATTTTTGCATCCTCAGGGGCACAGTCAGAGGGGGGATGGAGAAGCTGTCATCTCATTTCTCCAGTCAGTGCTGCCTGCAGATGCAGGTTAGGAAGCAGGCCTTCTGAGGAATCCATTTGTTGAAATGTTCTTCCCCCAGACTTATCTGCCCTCTCTTTCTTAGTGTTTTTCATCAGCATTTCTTCAATTTTCATAATTTTTATGAGACTGATGTTTTGTGGGTTTCCTTTTATTTTTTTAATGAAGTCCTCTGAAATATTCATTCGAATATTTCCCAAAAAAAACCCCAAATAACAGGCTTAATTAAGGAAAGCTCTTTTATCCCTCTCTATTTTATCTCAAATACACCATTGCATTCCTCCAATCATTAATTAAAATTAAATTTTAAAAATAAAAGCAATGGAGGCCTCAGAACCTATCAATAATTAATTAGGGAATGAAATTGATCAGCTAGGGGTGGCACACGTGACAGCACAGGTGTCCTACGCTGGCGATCTGTCACACACTCTGATACCTCGTGTCATTTGTGGGGAGCTCTGAGGGTTGGAACAAACGGGCTCAGCTCCCAATTATGGGGCTGCAGGACAGCTACAGGCCATAGATTGGCTGCTTGTTAATTAAGTGGCAGAATGCAATCTCAGCCTTTGTACTGCATGACCTCCCTTTTTCCTCCCTCTCTGGAAAATAAAATTAGTTCCCCTGGCAAGTGACACCGTTCACCTCCTCGAGGTTCTTCCCATCAACTTGATGTAGTGTTTTCCGCCGCACTATGACCACCATCCATAACTTCCAGCGAAGAAATAACCGCACAACCGATTTATTTATGTTTTTTAAGGCACCGAATGCAACAAAGCTTTCAGATTTTTCCAGCTGCTCCAAGCTGCACCAGCACCAGCAATGTCCCTGTCTGTAACCCTTCCCACGGATGTGCAAAATTCACCGCTCCTCCAGCGTTCTCCAAGTGCCCAGCTGGCACTGGGAACAACGGTATTCCTGGAGAACACAACTTTGTGGAGAGAGAGATTAAATACAACTGGGGAAAAAGAAAAACGCAGAAAAAATTAACATCCATTAATGGCTGCTTTGGTGCGTGGGCCCCAACAAGCCCTCGGCATCTTCCGACGGCGCCGGAGCGCAGCACCCGCTGCAGCCCAGGGAACGCTGCTCAGTCACGTTGGGAGCAGTGGCTGTGGGAGCAGGGGTGAGTGGAAGAGACAGACACAGGCGAGGGAGAGAGCTGATGGAGTTTCGGGTACTCCTCAGAGGTCAGATTTGTGATTATTCCCAGTGGTGGTTCTGGACCGGCGCCGGGCGATGAGTCAGTGTTTGTCACTAGCGGGGTTCTGCAGTGGGGAGATCTGCAGCGCTGTGACAGCCTGTCAGCACCAGCCAAGCAGGATGGCAGTGCGCAGTTAATAAGTCTGGGAGACCGTAAACACAAAGAAACCAGAAATTAAAAGGCCGATGAGAAATGCGAAGTGATAAACAACAAATTACACAGCACAAAAATAGCGTTTCTGCACCTGAAACTAGATTTGTTCTATGGGTTTAATTTTTATTCTTTTTTTTTCAAACTTTACAAGCCTGTATTCTAGGAAAAATTCTTTAAATTGCTCTCAGACACCCAAAAAACTAAATATAACCACGCACATAGCCCAGTGGCATGATGCACTCACTCCTGCCTGTGCCAACACTGAGATTTACAAAACAGCTCATTCAGCCTGATAACAGCAGGGGACATCCCCCACTCTGGGTTTTCCACTCCAAGGATGGAAAGTCTCCTTCACAGACAGCAACACCCTTGAAGGATGCCTGCAGCCCATCTGGAAAGGGCACAGCTGCTGTTTGGCTCACAGAATCCCAGAATCACTGCGGTTGGAAAAGACCTGCAAAATCATGGAGTCCAAGCTGTGCCTG
The DNA here is from genome assembly GCA_013398055.1 of Ifrita kowaldi. Lineage (NCBI taxonomy): Eukaryota > Metazoa > Chordata > Aves > Passeriformes > Cinclosomatidae > Ifrita > Ifrita kowaldi. The sequence goes on along the minus strand of VZRS01010109.1, from coordinate 18,508 downwards.
ATGCCCACCCTGTCCCCAGCCCAGAGCACTGACTGCCACATCCAGGCCTTCTTCGGACACCTCCACGGATGGGGACTCCACCACCTCCCTGGGCAACTCTTTCCAATTCTTAAGAACCCTTTCCATGAAGAAATTCCTCCTGGTGTCCAACCTGAACCTCCCCTGGCACAGCTTGAGGCCATTTCTCCTTTTCCTGTCCCTTGTTCCCTCAGAGAAGAGGCCAGGAGAAAGACACCCTTGGCTGGCTGCAAGGTGAGCTGGCCAAAGTGTGCACAGGTAAACAAAACCAGCTCTGGAGCAGAAAGTCCCAGAAGAAAGTTGGATCTCTCCTTTTCTTAAGTAAACTGATACTGTTCTGAATTGGATGAGAGAAGACAGATCCTGTGAAGACCAGTGGGTCAGGGCCTTGCTAGAAGGGCATTGCTGGAGGAGGAAATTGAGGAAGCAGACATTGGTAGGAAGTGGACACTGGAACCTGTCCTGACAACATGGATTTTCTTTGACCAGCTGCTCTGTTGGGCTGGGCATCCCTGATGTACATCACAGGCAGAGAGTGACATTAACTCCATTGTTCAGTGCTGGTCCCAGCTCAGAGGCCAGGCTGCAAATATCCTCTGCTCCCTTGGGCAGTGTGGCCATACCAAGCCTTCCTCAGGACTCCCAGAACCACAGTGGCTATCCCATGCCATGTTCCTGTTATTTCTAACAGCAGAGTTCTTGGCAGGGCATCACCATTTCATTATGTCATTGTTAGTTTGTTTGGAAAAAGATGGTGGAACATGACAAACATTGAAAAGAGAATTGTCTGAAATTTCAAACTTTTTTTTTTCCCAGTACTATTTGTTTATTTCAGGATTCACAGGCGAGTAAAATCCTCCACTTAATGAGTAAATCAGAGTGCATCATTTGGCCCCTGGCAAAATGAGGCAGTTTGAATGCTTGGTCTACGTGGGTTTAGTTTCCTCTGCAACTCAATGCTCACAGATGCAGCATCTCTTCCCTCCCTTCTTTCCCCAAACTGCTTTTAACTCAGTAACCTCTTTGCTTCCTCCTTTGACTTCCTCCACAGCTGGATTCTTTTTAGCTTTGGACACACCCACATTCTAGGGATGTCCAGAAAAAATTAAACAATTAAGTCATCCAAAGCCCCAAGCATAGTTAACATTCATTTAGAGCGTGAAAAGAGCAGCACACCTTCGTGGGGCTTTGCCAATTACACGGTGTTTCAGCCAAATGCAAATCGTGCCAGAATGAAAATTCCAAACTGTGCATTATGTTCATTTCTAAACCCTGTTAACTTAATTAACTCTTGCTTAAATGTGCGCTGATCTCAGACGAAAGGCATGTTTGATGAGGCTTTTTTCATTAGGCAAAAGAAAGAATTTGGAATGTGCAAACCGCTTGCAACAAGAGAGAAGGCTCCCTTCCTCAGATTGTATACAACTCACACCCAATTTGTGATCAGTGAAGGTCTATTTTCTATTTGTAGTTTGTTATGCCCTTGTCAGTTTTACTTGGATCACAAAGCATCATTTGAGTAACTCTATCCATCAAATGTGGAAGATAATATTCTGCATTGCCAACACCATTTAAAATGCATGGCCAGATTATATGAAAAATTATTAAACCATCCAACACTGGTTGTATTTAACCTGTGTTACCACTGCTAAATCCACACACCGAGTGCCTGCTTGGTGCAGTTATTGGAGGCACAAGCTCAGATCCTCAGATCCTGCACCCAGTGGGCAGACAGCCATTTCCAAAAATAAATAAATAGCAGGGAAGGGGCTTATCATCCTTAGCAGAGCTGTGGCATTTTTATTGAATGCAGATCCACACCAGAAAGAACTAGACGGTGCACTTCACCAGCTGCTAATAACTTTGTTGCGTGGAAACTTAATGTTATCTCAGGATACATCGCTGTTTGTTGGGGCTTTTTTAGAAAGAAAGAGAAAAAGAGAGAAAGAGAGAAAGAAAAAAAGAGAGAGAGAGAAAGAGGGAGAGAGGGCAAAAGAGAGACAAGAGAAAGAGAAAGAGAAAGAAAGAGAAAGAAAGAGAAAGCAAGTGAGAGAGAAAGAGAGCAAGAGAAAGAAAGAAAGAGAGAAAGAGAGAAAGAGGGAGAGAGAGCAAAAGAGAGAAAGAGAAAGAAAGAGAAAGAGAAAGAGAAAGAAAGAGAAAGCAAGAGAGAGAGAAAGAGAGCGAGAGAAAGAAAGAAAGAAAGAAAGAAAGAAAGAAAGAAAGAAAGAAAGAAAGAAAGAAAGAAAGAAAAAGAAAGAAACCAAAAACCAAATCTGGTACCTGAATGTGATGCACACTAAGGCAGAGATTACAGTTGGCAATAGGAAAGTAATCTGGCTGCCTCCCAAAACAGGTGCCATAAAAACAAATCGTTATTGCCAGAGAAGACAGGCATTCCTGGCTGTAAAAAAAAAAAAAGGAATTAAGTGGGATAACGATTCTGCTCTGTCCTAGAACTGAGGCAGCAGAAAGTTCCTTCCCCACAGCATCCTGTGCACTGTAAGAGGCAGCTGCTAAAAATCACAGCTGGAGGCGTCTGTCCTCCTTTCTCTACACAAAGTGAATTCTGAAGCACATTCTAGGCCAGCTGAAGGAGCAATATTAAACTGATGTCACCCACATTTTTCACCCCTCACCTATGGCTGCAAAATAAACCGCAGGTAACATCCTCTTATAGGCACAGAGAGGCTTCCAGAGCACGGAGAGCACTGCACTGACACACTGAAAAACATGCAAGCAGGGCACCCTGTAGCCATTCTCCTGTCATTAGGTATGGCAAAGAACAAGAAGAGACAGATACCATGACAGGTCCAAAAATAACTTCCCTGAGTTAAACAGAGTTATGGTGTCTGGCTGTGGGCTATATTTCCTGTGGCCACTCAGCTGCCAGCACAGTAGCGTTTCCCAGCTTTCCTCAGCATTGAGCTGAGAGGAAATGCTCCCCTGCCACCCTCAGAATAGAAACATTCAGACTCTGGAAGGCTACACCATGTCTGTCCTTTAGCATCAGCAAGTCCAGAAAAGCTCCAAAGGGCATTTTGGTTTCTGTTTCTTCTTTGTGATTGCAGATGTGAGCAGAGCAGTGCAGAAGCTCTCATGCTCATTCCTGCAGTGGTTTCCTTTGATGTGCCATTTACTCCATCACATCCCTGATTCCATCTCCACATTCCCTGCTCAGGAAGCCCCTGTACACAGCATTTCCCATGTGCCTGAATGACCACAGCCAGTTTATACAGCACTTTGTGAACACAGAGCTACTTTTGTCACGCGAGCTGAAGTGCTACCTCTGCTGCTCGTCCCAAGCCTGCTCCTCCTCCCAACCCCTCCTAGTGACCTTACTCTGTAGATACATTGCTATATTTTTAAACAGCATCTGGTTATCTTGTCAAAATGTACTCTTAATTTGCTTCTTAATACAACAGACCAGCATATCCCACCTTTCCTGCAACTCAGTACCAGCAGATGTTTGCTCAATATTCACCCATGACAATTTCTGCTGATACAACACACGTTACTTCAAAGTAACCCTTTGAACCTGAATTGGACTACAAGCCTCATACACACACTTTAATTTTGCATACTAGAAGATGCTTGGTTTAGCATGAAGTCAATTTGCATACTGATAGATCTCTTCCCCTTCCAGTCACAATATAAAAAGTTAACACACTGCTGTCGTAATTCAGTGTACGTCAAATCTGATTCCTTTTGATGCATTCAGCCGCCTACTGTCACTTTAATGCCTTTTCCCTGCACGTGCACGCACACTGTTTCATGTGAAAACATTTACATTGGCACTCAATTCAGTTAATTTTTCCCTCAAAGTTGAAATATTCAAATAGGGGTGGATTCATCTCTTCAAATGAGTCAACATTTTCAAGTTAGGGAAATGGAGAAAGAGGAACTATTCAATTTTCACAACAATTGAATAAGAAATAGTTTTACAGTGAAACTGCAAAGTTAATCAGTTGCTTCTCTATTTATCTTGTGTTAATACCTACTCAATGTAGGGGAAAGCACACAGCTCCTCAAAAATTTACCACAGGAGAATAAGACTGGGGAAAGAAATTAAAAATATGTTAGAAGTACATAGGTTATGTACCAGAGCAGGATAACTTCTCATTCATTCCTGGCAGCAAACAATGAGAGTAAAGAGACAGAAAGAAAAGAAAATGGCACTGAGATAAAAAAGTTCATACACAAGTGCATGATGTTTATATGCCATATATCCCAGTCTCACACACAGCACACCAATAGCATTTTCCTCAGGAAGTTAGGGAAGACATTCATCTGCATCAAAACACTCACCTGACTTTTTAGAAAGGTATGTTCTCCTATTTCTGGCATTTAATGAGTTCATTTGGCAACACAATTTAGCTACTCAACTTCCCTGGTGCAAATGATGTCTTCTTGGCACCAGCCATGCTTTGCTGTACAGGTGCATGAAATTGCATTGCTGAAGCTAATTCTAACAGGAACCTTCTGAATAAACAGAGAAAAACAGCACAGGGAGGATGTGGAGCTGCTGGAGAGAGTCCAGAGGAGGCACCAGGATGATCAGGGGGATGGAGCAGCTCTGCTGGGAGGAAAGGCTGCGAGAGCTGGGATTGTTCAGAATGGAAAAGGCTTTGGGGTGACCACATTTTGGCCTTCTAAGACCTGAAGGGAGCCAAGAAGAAAGATGGAGAAAGACAATTTACAAGGGCCTGGTGTGATAGCACATGGGGGAATGGCTTCAAACTGAGGGAAATTAGGGTTAGATTAGATATTAGGAAAAAATTCTTTCCCTTGAGGGTGGTGAGGCATTAGAACCAGTTTCCCAGAGAAGACAGATTCAGGCTGAAAGGGAGTAAGGTTAGGTTTGATATTAGGAAAAAATTCTTCGCTGTGAGGGTAGGGAAGTCCTGGCACAGGCTGCCCAGAGAAGCTGTGGCTGTCCCATCCCTGGAAGCATCCAAGGCCAGGTTGGATGGGGCTTGAAGCAACCTGGGATAGTGGAAGGTGACCCTTCCCATGGCAGGGAGGCGAAACAAGATGATTTTAAAGGTCCCTTCCAAGCCAAGTCCTTCTATGATTCTGTGATAAGTACTATATAAATACATGTAAATACACTCTTCTGAATCACTTGCATGGCAAAAAAAAAAAAATCCCAGCAAAAGCAAAACCAAAACATATCCCCCTCCATAAAATTAAGAAAAAGGAAAGGATTAAGATGTTGAGGGTGTTACCACTTAGTTTTACTGATGCTTCGAGGTATTAAGCACAAGGACTGTTGTCCTCCTTTAGCAAAGATTTCAAGATTGCACAGCCACTTAAATGAGCATTGAGAATTTTGTTTACCCAGATCTGTTTCCAGTGATTGCAGAACATGGGGAAAGAGTCAGCAAAGATAAAATATTCTCATTCCAATTTCGTCTCCCCACTGGTGTCATCATTAAGGCCGAACCTGCAAGCAGCGAACATCACCTGTGCCAGCAGAGCACTGGGATCTGTCAGATTCGCTGCCACTGACTCACTGATTGATTTTGTTTCTCCCATTTCTGGGTCAGTGAGTTCTTACATGTGGCCATTTTCCAGGCAAGTATGAACTGCAGCCGACATTGCCTGTGAATCCAGTGTGCTTTAGCTGTAGGTGGGGGGAAAGAACAGGATTTGGCGCTGATCCTTTGTCATTAGCATTTATGTGTGCACACGAACATGTGCTTGCCCTCCAAAATTTCACCTTGGAGGAGAAAACATTCCCTTGGAGACAGAAAGGGTTAGGAAGCACAGAACATCTCCTCATTATAATACTGACGGGTTTCTGGCCTTGAGCTCTATTATTTCTTTTCAGTAAGCATTTCCTATGGGTTTGAAAGGCAGAGGTAAAACTAAGTTTACAACATATTTGTATGTGAAAAGAATATGTGAAAATGATGTCTGAAAAACAGGAATGGTCCCAGGATTTCACATATTCATTAATAAACCATCTTCTCCAACTAAGAAGTCTCTATGGAATAGTGAAAATGTATCAGATTCCCTGAGTCACTTCTAGTTTATTTCATCTGGGATTTTTTAACATTTTAAATGAGGTATTTCAGCTTCACCCCTTGTCAGATCCCATGAATTTAGACAATACCTCATAAGCCTTTAAAGAGTAATCAGAGATGTAATTGCAGTGTTTTGTTAAGTTATTTTTGTGACTGAGAAAGGGGCAGCAACTCAACTGCTCAGCGCTCCATAAAATCAAAGCTGGAAGAGACCTTCAGGATCATCCAGTTCTACTACCACCCCAGCACCACCATCATCACCCCAAAACCATGTTCCCAAGGGATGCATCCAGACACCTCCGGAACACTGAAGATGGTGACTCCAGTGCTCTGGGCAGCTTATTCCAATGCCTGATCACTCTTTCAGTGAAAATTGTTTTCTAACACCCAAACTGAACCTCCCCTGGTGCAACTTAAGGCCATTTCCTCTCATCCGTTCCCTTGAGACACAGCAGAAGAGGCCAAGCCCCATCACACTCCCCTCTCCTGTCAGGGCATTGTGGAGATCAATGAGGTCCCCTCTGACCCTGCTCTTCTCCAGATAAACACCCCCAGCTCCCTCAGCTGCTCCTCACAGGATGTTTTCCAGACCCTTCCCCAGCTCTGTTGCCTTTCTTTGGCCATAGGCTGCTCAATTCTGCTGTTTACAAAAGTGGTCTGTTTGGCCTTTTGCTCTTTAGTGTTGATTTCTATAAGATTGACTTCAGATGGATAAAAGGCCCAAACAGAGGGAAAAATATTCCATCAGACAGATATGAATAGAAGTTCTCAACCCAAGAACATGCTAGACTGGCTGTAGCAACTCCATTGAGTCATCAGGTTGTTCTCCAAAAGACATGTTTGTTTAGACTTCCATCCCTTCTCTAGTTCTTATCCAGCAAGAAATGACTCCACGAGGAAACAAAGTGAGAACAATGCTGGACAAACACTGAGTGTTTATACTCAGTCAGCAGGACATGGGCTGGTGAGGCTCTTGAGGCAAACTGCTGCTCTGCTGCCCACAAGCAGAAATGTGCTTTCTACCAAAATAACACAGGAATTTATTTATTTTTAAGTCACCCTTTTCCATTTTACCCTTTAGGTCATAAATTATAATCATGGAATCATAGAATGGTTTGTGCTGGAAGGGACAATAAGGACCATCCAGTTCCCAACCGCTGCCATGCTCAGGGACACCTTCCACTAGACCAGATTACTCAGAGCCGCATCCAGCCTGGCCTTGAAGACCTCCAGGGATTGGGAGTCCACAAATGGGATTCAGAGAAACAAATGAAAAATGGGATTTCTCGTATACTTTGAGTAGTATCAACGGTGACAACAGAGTACGATGGCAGGACCCATCCCTGGGGCAGTCTTGTCCCTGCTCTGTGCTTGGGAAGTACCAAAATCATACCCAAGAGCCCAGTGAGAAGCAGGCAGTGTTTGCACAGTCAGCACAGGACAGCCTGGCACTTCCACCTCACTCCCTGCTCCTGTTTTATTTACCAGTGGAGATGTGGCCACTGAGCCCTATCTAACAACCATTTAAGTTGGCTGCAATCATTCTGCTCACTCTGATGCAACTTTGATTACATTAAGCAAATTGGAAAAAGGCCAGGTGGAATAGAAAACGCTCTTACCCTTGTTTTGAGAAAGCGATTAACCTACATAAGAACATTTCTCATGAACATTACCAGCATCTAACCTCACCTCTCCTATCACAGGGTGAAGGAATTTTGCCTCAGGGATTTTGGCACTGCCTTTACTACCTTTAGCTGTCCTAAACTTACCTTTTAGAAGGTTACCTGAGGAGTGGACTGAGAGACAACAGAGTAGGGAAAAGACCACAACCCTTCCCAATGTATTCCAATACTTGTATCAGCCAAGGCTACCTTTGGCCTAGGAGAAACTCTAAAAATTAAACCATTTTAAGCACTCTTAACATTCAAGTCCATAGTTTCCAGATTTCATTGCACTTTCCTGAAATTAGCAAAGTTTTTCCTTAAGCATATACTTATGTCATGGTAAAATCATTCTTGAAAGCTAAAAATTGTATTTGATAAGCAAAATAGATCCTGCTCTTTAACTTATTCACAGCGAGGTGGATTTTTTAAACGTTTTTATCTGAGCTCTAATTTGCCACAAACTTTTTGGCACAGAGATTGACTGAGATGATCTCAGCCATGATCTCACCAGTGCTGATTGTAGACTACTGATTTTGATACATCCAGGAACAGTTCAAGAACAAAAACAATGCCTTCTCTCTCAGGTTTGAAGAGAAAATGCAAACTTAGAGTAGATCAAGAAAACCTTTTCACTGCAGAAGAAATCAGTAGAGACACTTAAAGAGTCTCCTGAGGGAGGTGATTCTGCACCTCTTTTCTACTCTGGTGAGATCCCGCCTGGAGTACTGCATCCATCTCTGGAGTCCTCAGTCCAAGAAAAAACACGGACCTGTTGGAGCAAGTCCAGAGAAGAGCTTGTAGTGATAGACATGAGATAATGGATTTAAACTAAAAGATTCAGACTAGATATAAGGAAAAGAGTTTTAATGAGGGTGGTGAAACACTGGGACATGCTGCCCAGAGAGATGGTGGATGCCACACCCCTGGAACATTCAAGGTCAGGCTGGATGGGACTTTGAGATCATCTTGAAAGGTCTCTTCCAGTCCAAACCATTCTATGATTCCACGATTTAATTTCTCATCTCTTTTTGAGCACTGAGAGCTTTGCAACCTTCGAGGTCCAGACCCTTTAGGGGCTGCAGGTGCTTTGCTGAAAGTACCACTTTCCAGCTTCTCTAGCAGTCATCACACATCACTCAGAGCAGGTGACTTCTCCCTCCCTCCCCCTCTCTGTCAGTTAACACACACATTTGAAACTCTACTTAGCATTCCCTCTGTTTTTTTCCAAGCCACAGCACACGTTCATAAACAGTCCTTGGTGTTTGTAACCTGATCAGACACATCACAATTTTCAGTTGTCAGAACAAAAACGACAGAGGTTTTAACAAACACAGGATAACACAGCCTTACACCATCCCTATTTCCAGTGGGAAATGCACAGCATTCCCCACATAATACAAACAGTGAAGAGACCAAACAAGAGGATGAAGTAGCAGTAGTACAAAATCTAAAAATAAAATAGAAACCCAACAGAAACCCACCACAAATAAACAAAAAAGTAGAACTAGATCATGAGTTTTGTTTGGCCTCAGAATAAATATACATTGAATTAGTTGATTTCCAAAGCTCATGGACCCCTCTGCTTTGAAGGACCGGTTGAAAAACTTCTTCCCAGTTTGGAGATTATCCAGGGCATGTGAGAGAGAGAGAGATGGAGCATTAATACCACCTTAGGGTCATATACTTCACTTACACTCCTGACACACCTGTCACAAGAAAGCAACTTTTTATATGGAAAAGCAACATTGAGAATGTATTATTATATTTTTTTATATGCTTAATGAGGCTTAGCAAAAGAGAGAAACATGAGGCAGAAACTCTATGCAGACCATTAAATATCTGAAGGACTCAATGGCCTGAAAAGAAATATAAGGAAATGAGAGTCTCAGCTGATCAAAGGGTAAAAAATACGAAATATAGAAATGATACTTTGGTCTCTGAAAGGTGAAACTGTACAAACAGATCAACTGATCAAAATATCATAGGTTTACCATGCCTTTTAAAATGTACACCCATCAGGTGTATAACTTTTTCATAAATTATCATGGTTTAATATAAATATTCAGGAAAGCAGTTATTAAAACCCAACATTAGTTTGTTGAGGGTTTTTTTTGGTGGGAGTGGAGTTGCTTTTTTGTTTGTTTCAGTTTTTACAGAATCAGACGATCATCAAGGTTAGAAGAGACATTCACAATTATCCAGTCCCACCATCACCCCAGCACCACCATGGTCACCCCTAAACCATGTCCCCAAGTGCCACTTGAGAGAGACTTCACCTAGAAATGACCTTGATCATCAACAAGAGGATGAACTCTGGCTTCAGTCATCCCCTAGCCTAAAAGATTAATCTGAAATTTTTGTGAATGTTTTAACATACAACTCCTGGGATCAAGGAGAAATTATAAGAAGAAATTCAACTGCTTAAAAAGCTGCCACAAGTCCAGAAATAAAACCCCTCCCTCAGAAACAACAGTGGTTTTCTTCATTCTATCTATACATGTAAATCCAGGTAAATAAAGGATCGTCCTAGAAGAAACAGATCTCAATTATTTTTAAAAGGAAAAGAATAAACAAGACAGAAACTGGCAGTATTTTTCTGTGAAATATATTCATCTTCTAATGACAAATACTGATTTTTTGGCATCAAAATGCAGTGGGATTGCAATCATCAGGCTAGATTTTCCTCAAATTGAAGAATAAATGAACAAGGGATTTTAACATTGAACAAATTTAACAAGTCATCAATCTAAAAACTTTGTTATTGAAGACTTCACAAATGAAACAAACAAAGCATCAAACTCTATCCTGTATTGCTTCCTGTACCTTTTCAAGGGCTGAAAAGAGTGTTCTATTTTCTACCTGGCTTTGTTTGAACTTTGCCAATGAAATAAAATTTAAAAAGCACTTGTTTAATGACCCTCAATCTTTTCCAAGGTCAGATACCTACTATTCATACATTTAGATTGAGAAAGGGAAGATTTGCCAGCCCTGCGCCTTGTGAGGAGCTGGACCAGGAGAATTCTAAAGGTCCTTTACTCCATTAATGATTCTGGGAATGTGTGAATAAAACTCCTGCCTCTTCAGAAATTGTTCCCAGCTATCTTAGTTGGGCATATGGTATCAATTACCATAATACTCCAGTTCTTTGCAATCTTTAATATATTTATTTTCACAATCCTTTTGAGAGGCAAGAAAGTCTATTATCCCTATTTTATAGATAGAGGACTCAGGTATCAAAATTTAAATGGTTTCTGTTAAATATTTCCATTCTATTCCTCATGCTCAGGGTTCCTTGGATGCTGAACATACGTGAACATTTATGCAAAAAATACAAAAAATATGTTTCAGTCCTCTTGGGTAATTTCATTTCCATAATTTCATACCTGATAACTGCAATAATTTCACAGGACTGGAAAGCTTCATTTTGGGCATTTTAATCTAAACACCTGAAAAAAACTTAAAACTCATGTCAGGGCAGCACCTTGTGATTTGATAACGTTCCCTGGACTCAGCCAAAGCCATGCACTTAATTAGGCAGCATGATCAATTGAATGGCCTGGTAAATACATTGGAAAGTTGTAGATTTTACTTCATAGACGTCACAGAGGTGTAAAAGTTTCCTGCTAACACTGGCATCACCTTGATATGAAATATAGGTTAGTAACTCTACTCAGAGGGAGGAAATCCAGTATGACTGTCCTCAGCCACAGAGTCAATGACAAATTACAACACAGAAGTTAAAACAGTTCCTTAAGAGTTCCAGTCACAAGGCTCATCTAAATAAGTCAAAAATAACTCCCCTGGTTTGAGATCCCAAAAGAATATCAGCAGGTTAGCAAACCAACCCAAAGCAATAGTGAAAGAAAAAATAAAAAGATAAAATATCTTAACACTTTATCAAACAAAACACACTTAAATGCAATCACCTACTTCTGAAACTGTGAGAGATTCAAGGCCAACAAAGCCTGTGACACTTCTCCCTGGAAAGAGTGGTCAGGCCTTGGAAGGGACTGCCCAGGGAGGTTTGGAGTGCCCATCCCTGGAGGTGTCCAAGGAAGGCCTGGACGTGGCACTCAGTGCTCTGGGCTGGGGACAAGGTGGGCATTGGGCACAGCTGGGACTCGATGGGCTGGGAGGGCTTTTCCAACCTAAAGGATTCTGTGATTCTGATCCTGTGATTTAACTACATTTTGCAGTAGAAGCACATTTCCCTTTAACACTCAGACTGTCTAAACTTTTACTGCAAATACCTCATAAAAACAATGAAGTGGGAAATGTAAATGTGCACAGGTTAGCAAGGAAGAAGATCTATACTGAGCCTCTACAAGCTCGGCAATATTTTCTCCTCTGGGCTTACTCAAACCTTAATCACAACCCCTCACTATGTTTATATCCCCAGGAGCAATATTCCTTTGCTTTAGCATACTCTCCTCTCTTCGTGGCAGATTGTTTTAAAAATATTTTAAAGAAGACACTCAGCATGCTGCTGAGACTCCTTCCATCAAAGTTGGAACAGCAGAGTTCTCCACAGAAAGGGTTCACTTCATTTCGTGTTCAATCTCCTGAGCAGTGTGAATTTATTAACAGCTTTGAAGTGGTAAAAAATATGATGGGGGGGTGTGTGTGTGTGGGTGTGTGTGGGTGTTTGCACAGATGATCCAAACAGCACAAAAACCAGCTGGGAAATCAATAAAGTAGCTTTTTAACAAATGCATTTCCAGCCGATCAAAAGAATCGCCTAACGGCTACATATGGCTGATCTAACACTCATTACATTATCATTTCAAGGAAACATCCTTTGCAGCTGAAAGGTGAAGTCTTTCTGTAATGAGCTCCTTCTGAGTCAGCAACAAGACCCTTTTTTACGGCGCTGAGACAAAATAAATATGTGACAAACACCGGGGAGGAATTATTCTCTGCAAACAAATGTTTTTCTGCATGCAAGAGCTCTGGCTTGGATTGGGTCTGCTGGTTGGAAGCAAGGAAATGTAAATAGAAGGGGGTCTTCTATGTAGGACCTTTTCATTAAAAGAGATTTAATTAATCCGTGGTTGCCCATGAGGGATGGTGGAGTGGGCGGACCCTGGCTGGATGCCACACACCACCAAAGCCTTTCTATTGCTCCCCTCCACAGCTGGAGAGGGGAGAGAAAATACAACAAAGGCTCATGAGTTGAGATGAGGACAGAGACAGATCACTCACCAAATAGCATCGTTGACAAAACAGACTCAACCTGGGGATATTAATTGTGTTTTTTACCAACAAAATCAGAGCTGGATAATGAGAAGTGAAATAAACCCTTAAAAACACCTTCCCTGCCACCCTTCCCTCCTTCCCAGCTCTTCCTCCTCCCTCACAGCAGTGCAGGGAAATGGGGAATGGCAGTTGTGGACAGTTCATCACACATTGTTCCTGCCACTGCTCGTTGCTCTCCATTATATAACTCGAAAGATTCTCTTAAGCTAAAACCACTTCCTGAAAGTTCCTGCTAAGGAAATAACCTGTTACAAATAACCACAACACGTTCAAAATTTTCTGGGAATTGGACTTTATTTTTTTTTCAAGCAATGACAGTGGCTTGAGGCCACCACATTGCCTCATAGTTCATTCTAAAGTAGCAAGGAAATTCAATATCCTCCAGCTGTCTTTGGATTACACAATCAAATTACACTTTCAAAGGAAAGTGCTGGTTTCACAAAGTATCACTGCCTTTAAACTTGTCAGTTCAAATCACCTGCAGCCATTACCAAAATCTGTGTAACTGGGGTAGCCATGGAGCACGATATGGGAGATAAAATATTTTTCCATGGGATTCACTAGGGGACTACTGATAAACCAAGTTATTCATCTAAATTCAGGAAGGCTGAGACTGTCTTCTGTTTTCCATAGTGTCTTTTTCTCAGGAGTAATGTGGTTTTCCATAAAAATTTTATTGGCACAAGAGCATTCCCACAGGTGCCAGAAAGACAATCAGGAAACCTTGTCCCTCACAGTGCTTCAAGGGGAGTAAGGAGATCCCTTCTTCATGAAGGGAACCATGACCCATCACAATTAAGCACAAAAATAGGTTTCATCTCTTCTGATATTCCATGTCTTCGCTGCTAATGTCTATGTCTGAAGCTCTTCGGTCCAGCCTTGCTTGACACCAGATGGATAAACACACATGATTTTAGGGAATGATTTTGCTGACCAAACTGAAATGTCTTGCTCTTGAAAAGAAAATTCCCATCTTAGAAATGTCTGCTTCTCTTGTCTTGTAATGAGAAGATAAAATGGCTCAGGGACAGGCATTTACCACGTAGATGTTTGGGTGTGATGGGCTAAATCCCACACCGACAGTCCCGAGAGGGATCCTGCTTTGCACACTGCTGCATTTTGGTGACATGACATCTACACACCAACTCCTGCCACTCCCTGTGCAATTTAACAGCTTCAAAAGGGAAAGAAAAGAGCAGCCTTCCCAGAGAATTCACAAATCAGCAGGAAAAAGGAAATCTCTTTACATCTGGGTCTTTTTCCCCTCCCTGTCTCTCTGAAAACTGGCTTTTTGCATCATGTGTCTGTGTTTACGCACAATCACAATTCTGCATTCCAAACTTCCCATCAGCTTCCAGTAGGAATTGGACACCATTTTCTGTTGTAGGACTACCCACCTTCGTATTTTTGTTGAAATGTTGACATAACAGACCAGCCTATTTCTTATTCCCATCACCCCTTTTAAACCCCCCTTACACACTCCTTTTCTTTTTTTTCTATTTCTTCCTTTTCACCATCAGCCTTCAGCTGCCTCAAAGAATTTCAGAGGATGCTGTAGGAAGGAGGTACTACCAAAAAAATGTGGAGAGAGGCAGAGGAAGGAGAAAAAAAAGTGAGTTTTATAATGTCCTTAGGGCACAAGCCCGTCCTCTTACGTTTCCCTGGGGGACAGGAGCATTTCTGTTGCTTTAACCAGCTGTGGAGCGCAAAATTAAGCAAAAAAACCCCAAATGTGTAGTTGGAAAGTTCCTCACACTCGTAACAGAAAATTAATATTGGGCCTCAAATTGTGCATGGAGTTTGTTGTGGATCACAGGAAACTGAGGAAGATCCTTTGCCTACCAGGTGTTTTGTTAGAAAATAGACTCAAAAAAAACCGAAGAAAAGAGAAAAACTTTCACTCCCAATACTTACAATCAGAGGGGCAACCACTAAGACAATGCAGGCCCCACACTTTCCTTCCACATTTTATTTCTTTTTTGAAGTTTATGAGTGAGGAAGTTATCCATCTCCCAAACCCCCAGTTCAGGTTATTCTAAGTGAGGTACTGAAAATTGTAATTTAGGTGCTACAACCTGCAAGACTGGTAACTTTTCCATAAAATTGAAGACACTTTATGTAAAAGTTTATGTCCTTGCCTTCAGTATGAGATGCTGAAGTAGACTTTCGTTGCCTTCATTTCAGTCGTGCCTTGCCACAAAGACGAGTGTGCCTTTTAATATTTTGCAATTTATAGCATGGCCCTGCAATGGCTAAATATCTCCTCGATTTTTATTTCCTGACCTGTCCCTGAGGCATTTGAATATGCAGGAATTTGTACACTCTCATTTTCTTCTACAGATGGCAGCTAATATTAAAATATTAACAACTGACTGAAATAACCAAAACCTTTACCATTTGACTCTCCAGCTCCACCCTTCCCAAAAGCACAGCTAATTTATATGATAATTAAAAGGAAATTGCAAAATTTTGAGTTTCTCTGAAAGAGTCTCTGAGGTGAAAATATCGGCTAATACAATTTTTTGCAAGGATGGGAACAATAACTGTCAATTTTAACACATTTTAGTAAGGTTGCAATAGAGCTTTCTGTGGTTTCAGGAACTTAAAATACATGAATGTGTTAAAGTATTCAATGTATAGCATAGTAAAGAAATTCTAAATATACCGATTAAACGGTGCAGTTTGAATGGTGAGACAAGTCTGTGATAAACACTGACTTCTAAATAAAAATGTAAGTGCAGAATGAAATAAATAGTTCATTAATGAAGGACAGGTTCTCAGCCCGACTTTTCTCCTCTCAAGCTGTTTTTTTGGGGGATGCACATTTTAATGATTATTATTCAAAGTTATAAACCAATTGTCACACACTGAGCCACACTTTTCCCTTCCAGGCAAGTTTCTGAGCTTCCTGAACACATCTGCTGCTGCCAAACACTGGGAAAGGTAAAGCAAACACGACTGAAAGGTCCTCTCTGCTGCTCCTGCTGCAAAGCGTGTTTGCTCTTCCCCCACTGACCAGCTGCCACCCTGGTGCATGCAGATGGCATCCCAGCTGCTGTGTGACCACAATAAAAGGGTCAGTTACACCCAGCCCAACAGGTAACACTTATCAGCATCACAGAAAATGCACCTTCTCCCCCAGCTCTAAAACAAGGGTCCTTGAACTGGCTCAGTGTGAACTGCACAACGAACTCTTCCTAAAATACCCTCGTAGCAAGTCCATATAAATTTGCCAGGCCACCAAGTTCTCTATGTTATCCTGAATTTTCATCCTATACTGGTTGGGTTTTTTTTGTTTTGTTTTTGTTTTGTTTTGTTTTTGTTAACTTTACTAAAGTATTTAAACTGCATGTTAAAAGTATCTCTTCCTACATGACTTGTATGCACCCACCACGTGATTGATTATTTTTTATTATTGTCTATTATTAGAAATCTGGCCTTCAAGGCCAGATGAGCAGTCTCATCCAGTGGAAGGTTCCCTGCCCATGGCAGGGGGGTTGGAACTGGGTGGTCTTTACAGTCCCTTCCAACCCAAACGCTTTTATATGGTTTTATGATTCTCTCACATGATGTCGAATGGCATCTGGGTGGCAAAACCATCGTGTGTGGTGCTTAAAGGTGCAACATCGTGATCAGTGTGGGATCAATCACCCTGAGGGAACAGAGGAGATCAGAGAAGGAGCAGAACACTCTGATTTTCCTTCTGTATTTTCAGGGATGTTCTGGAGCCCATTTCAGTCTTCTCAATGCATGGATAACGGAGGCAGAACTGACACGAGCCCTCCTCAAAGCACTTTTGTCTTCATAAAATTCCATCTTAATTTTAATTTCTGCCATTAAACTGAGCAAAATTTAGGTCCCATTGAGAGCTGGTGCTTCAAAATTCCATTTTGTCTCAACATATGAAATTTGCCCTTTACTACAATAATTTTCTATTTTACCTTGCAAAAATAAGAAAATAAGCCCTGAAGATGTTTGTAAATAGAAATCACTTACAGTTTATCAGAATAAAGAAGGAATATGAGAATGTAGTTTTAAAAAATAAGACGTCCAGAGATTAGGGAATCATAAACAAGAAAAGTTGCAAGGTAGAGATTTTTAAAATAGTTTGCTAAAAGACAGCATTTCCTTCTCCATTTATGTACTAGTTAAAGCAGTTAATAAAGGTCAATATTTATCTACTGCATATATTTTTATATATATACTTTGCATTACTTGGAAATAAAATGAATGCTCCACGTTCCACAAATCTGATTTGAACAAAGAAAAATTTAATAGAGGCTTCTACAACAAATAAATCATTTCTTCAAAGGAAATTTTAGAGTTTAGAAAGGTGATAGGAGCCAACCTATAAAAATTAACATTCTCAAAACCAAAGCTATTTAATCTTGCCTTCACAGAGACCCATAAAAAGTAAATACCACCAAAATTTGAACCTCGAAAAAAGTTGTTTTGACCCTCCAGGTTGTTCCTTTGTTGCATGAGTGGTGTTGCTCCCACCAACACCTGCTCGTCCCCTTTTCCAGTATGACCCCCCAAACACATGGATTAGCAAAGTTAAATATGCAGTCTGCACTATTTCTGGAAGGGTTTTGTGCAAGCAGACTCTATCTCCAGTGCACACAGGTATAAGTGCTCGATAAACAGACCCACAGCTGCCACCAGCTCAGAGTGTACAAACAGAGCAGTTTTTGAGTATTTAACAGTCACCTAAGCAACCAGTGCAACACACCTCTGAAGCTGACAGTGCTCAAAGCCGCCCTGGTTGCTGCTTGGAATTATACACCACGTGAGGCTCATTTAGCAGATCACTTTCCCCTCAGACTTGCAGCTGCCAGAGCAAGGCAGGTGTGATGTGGTAAGCAGAGTACAACATCTGAAGTGTCACCTTCTGCTGTCAGCTGCGGCCCTTCAGTTTTGCCTTAGTTACTGCAGGTTCGTGGCACTGAGCTGTGGGGAATTTGGCCACTGAGAATTGTGTTCTATCATTTCCTGGCTGCCATGTCACCATTAGCCGGTATTTTGTCTGTATTCCCAAAACTCAGGTTTAGAGGTGAGAGTTTCAGAGATGTTTCCAACAGGGGGTTCATCATTCAAGAGAAATTTGGGGCAGAGCAATTTACTGTCCTATTGTGTGTGGCAAGACAAGGAATATTTATCTCTGCTCTTCCAGTGAGGATGACAATGGGGAGGAAGAAGGTGGCAACGTCTTCTGCCACGACAGAGTGACAACTGCACAAAGTACCCAAATCAGGCAAGGCCATAGTTTCAGGTGATTCTCACCCCCAGCTGGGCTCAAATGACAGAAACCAAGAATGTTTTACTGCCAACAGAATGGTTCACTTCTGGCATACAGAGATTTCTGCTGCTGTCTCAGCTATGCTGCAACGAACTCTGTATGGCCTCTTAATTTGAATGCAATCAAGTATATTTGATGGTGGATGAAAGAGCAAAAAAGAAATAATCTACTTTATGGCCACAATATTTATTTAAAACAAAGTATTTCCTTAAATTAAAAGCGTCTGGGGTGCCGTGCCCAGCTCT